>JGVQ01000295.1:0-348516 GCA_001007845.1 Nigrograna mackinnonii | reverse complement strand
GGGGGGGGAATCACGTGGTGGAGTTTTTTGGTGGGTGGAGGTGTTTGATAAGGATGTCGTTTGGTATGAGATGCCTGTTTGTGTATATACTCATGTAGTATTTTTGCATTTTCTGTTTCCATTCTCAAAGGAAGGCGATTCCATGACCATCTACTTTTTGCGCAAAACCAACCCCCCCCCCAACAACATCAATTTCCAAAAACTCACGAACTAAACACACTCAGGAATCTACGAACCCTTCTCAAGCGTAACGCGAAAAGCGCTTCAAAACGCCCTATCCTCAGCCTCAGAGTCCCTCTCTACAAACGACATCGACACGCTCATGGAATCGTACAACACGCTTTCTATCTTCCCGGACGTGCGTCCGTTGCTAGATGACCTGGCATCAAATACGGATATCCATGCTGTTATTTTTACGAATGGGACGGATGATATGTTAAAGGCGACGTTGGCGCATTCTGAACTCGCGCCGCATAAGGGATTGTTTAGGGAGGTGGTTGTTGTGGGTGCGGTGGGGAGGTTTAAACCGCATCCGGATGTGTATCAGTATTTGTGTGAGAAGGTGGGGAAGAAGGGGAAAGAGGAGGAGGTGTGGTTGGTTAGTGGGAATCCGTTTGATGTTGTTGGAGCGAATGCTGTGGGTATGAGGACTTGTTGGGTTGATAGGGCTGGGAATGGGTGGAAAGATCGGTTGGTTGAGGGGGAGAGGGGGAGGCCGAGTGAGGTTGTTAGGGGGTTGGGTGAGGTTGTTGGGAAGGTGGTGGGCTTTGATGGGTAGGTAGATGGTTGGGAATCTGGTCTGGGTCAGAGGGAGGGAGTGGATGGGGGAGGTTCGGGGATTGGCGGGTTGGGTGAGTGATAAGATGGTATGACGAAGGATTGGTGGTTGTGTCCAGACGATTTATGCATGAGTAGGAGGTTGGAAGTACAAAATCTGAAGGCGACTAGAGTCGATACATTCGCCAACAAGTAGATAGGCGTTGCGTCACAGATGGAAGCACCGCATGTCGGTTGCTGTCATGCCCGCTTCGCTACCCAAGTTAAACCAAGCCAAACCTTCCAAGGTTTGTGCAAGTTCCCGCGAGGTCAGCTGCTCTGTTATGTTTTTCAAGTTACTCTGCTCTGCATCTGGGCACGGGGATTGGCACTGGCACAATGGGCAGATAGTCTTGACTTGGATCTGATCTGGGGTCGCTTACTTAGTCAAAAGACCCCCTGGACATGTTCCATCAGTGCTGAGTGCTGAGTGCGGAATGCGGAGGAGGCAAAATTCGTGAACACCTGCACAGTGCAAGCATCATATGGATGCAGATCCTTTCGGCACCATATGACCGGCCGCTGTGCAAGACATCCAGAACTTCCAAACATGCACAGCATATGTCAGGATCCACGGCGCTACATGAGGCCCGCCACCACAAAGTTTGATGTACCGAGCATGTACGTACACTTATGCGTGGCTGCCTGGATCGAATCGTAGAATAAAAAAGAGAGGTGAGGTTACATATCCTTACACATCTTACATATCCCGGTGGGAGGACCATGTATAAGATCTCCCAAGTATTACGTGTGGGGTGGTTTCTTGTGCAAGTCTTGTGCCGGAAGCGAATTTGAGGGGAAGTTCAGGCAGCCAATGAGCGAGTGCGTGGAAGAAAGAGAAGGGTTTCGGACTGGGGTCTGTGGAGGGAGCAGCAGCTTGACCAGCGGACATCTGAAGTAAGCCACGACTTTTCTCTTATGCGGGGTCGCTTTGGCAAAGTGTGAGAGGTTGAGTGGAAAAATGCGAGTGGTCTTGTGGGATTGGGGTGTTTAGAATACCCGGGCAAGAAGATTAGTGTCATGGTACTCGGTGGAGGGAAGAATGCAGTGACTGGGGCAGGAGGGTCGCGCGCAAACTCCAAAAGCTAGGGTGCGGGTGCTCTAGAAGATCATAAGATGCAGAGATGGGCGGACATGGCCGTCGAGAGTGGTTCTGGAAGGGTTGAGCCTGGAGGTAGGTTATGCGAACTCTTGGGAGATATACTTTGCTGGATAGAGTAGGCGACAAGGGGAGTGGTGGCTATCTGGCGAGTAGGAAGACACGGAGATTTGGGAAATACGGCAATCGAATCAAGAAGCCGGCTAGGAGATGCGACTGCTGGATTCGTTGCTGGAAAGGCATTCCAATTTATGAGGTCAGATGGGGGAAGCGGGCGTGATTGGGCAGAGGGCGATGAACAGGTACAAAAGGGGAGTGAAGGCTCTAGCTTCAATAGCGCGAAATAGGCGTGCGGCGACGGTGCCTGCCCAGAAGTGTCTGTGCCTGTGCCTGTGCCTGTGCCTGTGCCTGTGCCTGTTCAGTGTGTGCCTGTCTGTGCTTGTACCTAGCCGCGGTTGGTGGATTGTGAGCGGGTGGTGGTGGTAGTGGTGGTGCCAGTGGGAATGGTGGTGTGGTGAGAGCTCGCTTTTGCCCCTCGCTCACTCACTCCCACGCCCACGCCGCCCACACACAGACACACAGACACACAGACAACAAAAGTACTTTGGTGCTACTGCAGCCAGAGCCAAAGCCAGCTAGAGGCTGAGGTCAACGCAAGGGGCAATGGCTCACGGCTCATGGTCCATGGTTTCCCTTCGCCTCCCTGATTGGCCATATGCGTGCTGCATTGTCGCTCCATCCGAACCCTGGAGCGTTTCATGGTTCTGAGCAGAGCACCCAGCGTCGACTCCATACTTCCATACTCCTAGCAGCAGACCAACGCAGCCAGCAGATGCATAGCACAACCGTTAGAGATTTTGGGACTGGGACTGGGACTGGGACTGGAACTTGAGCTGGATCTGGACTGGACGCGCAAGATGAAGTTCTCCCCCCTCATTCAGCTGGCGTTGGCATATCATCTTCTCCCCCTTCCCCCCCCCCCCCCCCCCCCCCCCCCTCCTCGCTGCTCTCGTGCCGCTGAGTCGTGCGCTTGCCTGCTTGGTCGCCTCCTCCGTCTCTCGCCAGCATCGCGCTCATCAGTTAGCCCCTTGTAGCTCGCCCTCTGTTTCGCCAGCCAAAGTTGCTGGCCTCAGAATGCACAAGAAGATAATCAGAAAAATAAAAAAAAAAACCCCAACTTTGTGTGCTAGCCTTTTAGTTTCCCCATCCCCATGCCCTGTATGTACATAGTAATAGAATAGACCCGGCACCCTCGTCCTTTTCTACATGTCTCCATATAGCAGCATCCTTAGCTATAGCTCCTCACCCACGCGCGTGCTGGGCCCCTCCCTCGCCCTCTCCCTCTCTAATCGCGTCTCCCGCCGGCGCAATAATTAACTTCTCACCTGCACTCTGCATTCTGCACGCACCCTCACTCAAAGAAGAGAGCCCTCTTTTTGGCACACCCTCTGTGATTTAGCTCTGCACCCATCCGCACACGCTACACATTCGGCGCTGTACCTCTCCTGGCCCTTCCGCCCTCCCATGCAGCACACCGCCGTTAGAGACCCCTGAACCACCTACGCCAGACTGCACCTGCACCACCACAAACTCCACACACGCCCAGTCTCCCACTCCAGCTCCAGCTCCAGCTCCAGCTCCTTCCACCATCGCCATAGCCATACACCCTCCCGCAAATATCCATAGTCGTTTCTCGACTGTGTCATGCCAGCGGGGTTCGTTTTGGCCTCCATCACCCACTAATCCCCAAGCTGCGCTGCCTCTAAAAAATTCCCACCTCCGCCAGGGGGCAGCCAACTCATCAGCGACCTCCTCCGCCCGCTGCACCAACCCGTACAGTCCAGTTTACTGCATCTTCCCGATCCCTCCTACGGCTGCCAGCATTCCACGAGCTCGCTCCTTCCCCCAATTGTCTCCGACGCCGCTTCCAAAACCTCCGCCGCTTTTAATTCCCCGTCCGCGCCAGACTCGGAGAATGAAAGACTGCATGGGTTAAAGACAAACTCCGCAGCCTCGCCAACACCGACCATTGAACGCTGCTGCTCGCACGAGCACCGAGCACCATGGCCGAGTACAACAGCTCCCAGGCTGGCTCCCGTGGTGATTATCGGCCGTCGACACCGCCAGCGGGTTCCTCAAAGGTGCAGAAGGCGATGCGCTCCCTCAACACACGTCCACAGCAGCAGGAGACGTTCTTCGACGATGCTACACCCGTCGACATGTACAAGGCCGGAGACAAGGACCACAATGGCCTACGGGATTCCCATGATCTGTCGTGGCACGATGGAACCCGAGACTCGGTCGTGGACAACATGCTGCTCTCGCTGGATTCGCTCCCCAATGGACCCAGCTTCTCTAATCCTGCTGCATTGTATAGCAAATTCGACGACGACGACTTCTTGTTAACAGACAATCCTTACCCGCCCCCAAGGCCCGCCCAGCGCCATCGCGGCCACACCTACAACTCCTCTCACTCCTCCGACTACGACCTCCACCCCGACGACACATCCTCACGCTATTCCCATCGTTCTCGCGGACGGAGGAGTAACAGCAGCAATAACATTCAGCATCTGAACCGGAAAGGAAGCTTGAGAGGTTATCCCAAGATTCGGGAACAGCAATCAAACGGCCTGTTCACGGACTTCAACCAGTCGAGCCATTCAAGAGGCGCCGGGAAGAAGGGCAGCAAGGGTAGCACGTCCTCGAGTATGGATCTTGGACACGCTGGAGTTTTCAATACCCATCGATTGGGTTTGGCAAATCGCTCGGCCAGCTTTGATCATGGTTCGGTTGGCGACAGGTCGAGGATATCTCCCACGAAAGGAGACTCAATGATGGACAGAGGCAGACCTGCATATGCCAATTATGACGACTATGATGCTGCCCCCGAACCAACCATCCCCGCCGGTCCCAGAAGAGTCCAGGAGCCACCACAGTCACCCATCGCCTATCCGCCTCATCCCTCATATGCTCCTCCACAGGCACCTACTGTCCGCCGCAAGGGCAGTGTGCGGTCCACAACAACGAACCGCACACTGCGCAAGAACAAGAGCCAACCTGAACCAAATATGAGGCTTCAAGCACAAGAATTTGTAAACGCCAGCAACCTGCGAGACCTCCCACCAATACCGGCTTTTCAGGATCCACCGGCCCCATCACCGACCGTGGCAACGCGGAAACAGATGCTCCCGTCTCCTTCGACCCCTGTCAGTACTCCCAAGGAAAAGCCTGGTTTTTTCAGACGAGTGTTCGGTGGTGGTTCGTCCAAATCCCAGGCGCAACCGTGGAATTCTCCCAGCCAAGTAAACCACACCCAAGTCGAATCTCCCGCATCCCCATATCACCGCGCCAATGATGTTCACTCCATCTACTCGCAAGCACGGCCTCAAACAACACCTAGCAACTCGACTCACATAGCCTCGCAACTCAAATCATTGCCCAAGGCACCCCAGACTGCAAGTTCATCACACAAGGAGCAGCCTGCACCACCAACACTGGCGAAGAAACACTCATCCTTCTTCAGGCGGCGGAAGAAGTCCGTCTCGGAGAGTACAAAGCCCCCGGTCATGGCGCTTGAATTCCGACCACCTAAACAAGAGATACCCCCACCCCAGCCCAGTCCAGGTGTCAGCAGCCTACGCAAAGTGATGAACCCGTATTTGAACGACCTGAGTACTACAGGAGAGCAGTATTTTGATACACGGGAGCACCAGGGCAATGGTGAAGCAATAAACGGTGAGCACGCCCATGGCTTCTCACCTGGGTACAAGCCTCACAAGGATGCAACAGTGCGAACCGTTAAGGCGGAATCTCGTGAAACAGAAAACACGCCTCCTTCATCAAGGGGCGAGCAACTAAAGGCGAATCAATCGCTGGGTACAAGTAGTCCTAAATTGAAGTTGAAGATGAAGCATGGTAGGACAAATCTCGGTAACCCCCACGACGACTCGTTCCTTGCAGATAGTAGCAGCTGCAACGAGGATCGCAGCGGGCGCGCAACGCCATCGGGCGAAAGAAGTCCCTATGGAAGCGCAGACGACGCACGACGTCCCAAAACATGCCCAACCACGTCCTCGTCTTCGGTGCCCCAACTCACACCAGAAGGCAAGCACGAGCGGAGAGCGAATGTTGGAGAGAAGCGTGCGGACTTGCTTACTCCCCAGAGTGAACCCCGTCCTACCAAAGCCGGACCCGGAACTGTGGCAGCTGCGTCGCAATCCACCTCGGATGTCGAAGACGACGGCTGGGTCGTCACCGCGCCCACCAAAGACGAGCAGGCGACGCTCAGAAAGAAAGCAGGCAAGTCAAAGCGTGTGTGGCTCGAGCCGACCTCGTCAGAAGAGAAGCTCGACGAGACAGAGCACATGTCATTACCCCTCGAGGGCGCGCGCATATCACAGAAATCGTTGGAGAAGGTATCGCCCACGTCAGCCAAAGCGTCGTCCGTGTCCTCTTCTGCTGGAGGAAACGATATCTTCCATTCCGCCACCAGCCTCCCGGTCGTTCAAATCGAGAGCCGTGACTCGGACAACATGCCTGCCATCAGGGAACGATCTTCCTTGCACGAGGCGGAACCCACGGACGCCGATCGAGAGCGCGCCTTCAGGATCTTCAATGGTGAAGAGCCTTCAGTACAGAAGTCTCAGGCCGCTGCCGTTCTAGGTGATGTCACACTAACAAGTACACGAATAAGGAAGGCGTATATGGATCTTTTTGACTGGTCTGGCTTCAATATCCTTGCGGCCATGCGGGATCTCTGTGGTAAACTTGTACTGAAGGCAGAAACCCAGCAGGTGGACCGAATCCTTATGAGCCTCTCTGAGCGATGGTGTGAATGCAACCCCAATCATGGGTTCAAAGCGATAGGTACAGTGCTTCCATGTCGATCAATGCAGAATTCTCTTGCTAACAACCGCAACAGACGTGGTCCACACTATTTGCTACTCTATATTACTTCTAAACACAGATTTGCACTTGGCAGATATTGAGTCAAGAATGACTCGCAACCAGTTTATCAAGAATACGCTGCCTACTATTGTCCGCGTTTGCAAAGAGTCCATCAACGCTGGAGGAGACGAGACGCTGCGCCCACATTCGAACCAGGCCAGGAGAGGATCTATCCCTTGGAATGATAAGTCGGAACCTAGCTCTCCCGCTGCCGAAAACACCACCTTCCCACCAGATGCTTCTGATGAAAACCTTGAAAACAGGAGGGCGCGTAGTCGTCTCTCGATCCGGCCGCCACTTCGGTCAGGTTCAGAGGGTATGCTCTCTACCGACTCTGCCACGGCCGAATACAATGCACTTGTCAATGCCCCATACAACGGCCCCATGAAGGGTTGGGAATACCAGATCGAGGTGGTGCTCAAAGAGTTTTATAACTCGATTCGACAGCAGCGCCTTCCCCTCCATGGTGCCGGCGCGGTTCAGACACACGACCAGCCCTCGTCGAACAACCTTTCTGTCACTGGTATGCTTCGCCGTACTCCAAGCGTCTTGAGTAAAGCACCATCCGAGAATATGAGTTTCCGCGGCCGCCCACACGGGGAGTTCAGGAGTGTCGGAAGCCGCTTCGTTTCCAAGACACGATCCCGCCCAAGACTTTACCCTACTTCCACTGTGGCATCAAGCAGGACCAGCCTTGATGATGGATCTGTATGGAGCCCGGCAGGTTCAAGTAGCTGGAGCAGGTATTCATTCGGCAAGACTGGGACATCCATGTCTATGGAGTCTCTTGGATCCCACTTTGCCCATGGAGACTATCAACAGGCCATTGGATTCGCTAATGCCCTTAGCCAAGCAATTATTCGCGAAGAAGGCATGACAATCGCAAGCAGTGAAGAATTCACACGTGTAGCACCACTTCTCGAAGATGAAACGCTGGAGCTCGCCGGAGCACCGTGGGCAAAGGAAGGCATTGTCAAGCACAAACATCACCTGGAATCGTTGGATAAGAAAGCTAAGGACAGGACTTGGAACGAATGCTTCGCCGTCATCGAGAAGGGCTACATGCGTCTTTTCTCTTTCAACATGAACTCCAAGTCTCTCCGGCATAAGAACAAGTCACGACCTTCTGCTGGCAGCGTCGTAGGAGGCGGCAATTGGATGGATAATGCCGAAGCCCTGGATAGTTTCCTTCTTCGACAATCCATTGCCAGCGCATTGCCACCCCCAGGATACTCCAAGAACCGGCCACATGTCTGGGCATTGTCTCTCCCTACTGGAGCTGTTCATCTATTCCAAGTCGGCACTCAAGACATTGTTCGCGAATTCGTCTCCACCGCCAATTATTGGGCCGCTCGCCTGTCTAAGGAACCCCTCATGGGCGGCGTCAGCTCCCTCGAGTACGGATGGGGCGAGAATGTCGTGAATCCGGCTCTAATCCGCCAGGACAGCAGCCCTTCGAGTTCAGCCCAAGGCCATATGCCCCGCCCTAGTATGGCGAGTTCACTGCGTAGTTCGATGGACCATGCAACCGGCACCGTCAAAGCTCGACTTCCTGGGGATAAGGTTCCTCTATCGGATTGGAGTCCTCCCACTCAGAGCATGATGGCCAGTAACTTGATGGAGGTCGATCAGCTATCAGCGTTGACGAATTATGTGAAGCAGGTGGAGGATGAGTTATCGCATCACAACGAGCTAAGAGCACCTATGCTCATTGCTGTAAGTTATTCATTTCTCTGGTGCTAAACCATCCACTAACATATTCTAGTTCTCTCCACGTCATCCAAACGCTGCTAAAGCGATGACCAACTGGGAACGTAAATCATCATACCTCCTTCGAGAGATTGTCAAGTTCCGTACCTATATCGACTCCCTTACAGCTGCGCAAACAAACAAGGACAGAATCTATGCGGAGCGTGAAGCCAACGATGCAAGAGAGGAGGGAAACGACGATGCTGCACGACCAGCACACCCTTTGGCATATGAGATTGATGGTGGGAATGAGGCCCCCAAAGCTTCTGAACCCGTCACTGCCTAAATCACGAATTTTGATTGTTTTGCATACACTGACGATTGTGTGTTTTGCATAGCTCTTACCCCTCTCCGACGAACGATGCGGAGACTCAAACTTCTACATTCTTCGAATCCAAAACACCGACCACGCTCGGTAGCTTGAATTCGCCCTTTACTTCTGGAATACAACGTTTTGTAATTTGATAGTTGCGCGTCGACCACGTACACACGACTCTCCTTTTGGCTTTTCTTTTACTTCTCTTCTCCTCCCCACTTATTAGCCCTCTGGTGGGGCGGGGTGAGGTTTGTGCCTCCCAAAGACGATGAAACGTAGTGTACGAACTGGCATTTTAGGGGGTCTGGCTGGCCTGCTTTTAGCGATTTACATTGGGTTTTCCTAGCCGTGTTAATTTCTTATTGGGCAAGGGGCGGAGGAAACACATTTCGGAGGAGGTAGTGGGTGAGCGAAGACCGAATGAGACCCAACACCACCACATACATCTCTCTACATTATAGATCTTATTCCTTATACGCGGGACTAGCAGTGGATCGGTTGAAGGCCCAA
Source organism: Nigrograna mackinnonii (assembly GCA_001007845.1). NCBI lineage: Eukaryota > Fungi > Ascomycota > Dothideomycetes > Pleosporales > Nigrogranaceae > Nigrograna > Nigrograna mackinnonii. The sequence continues at coordinate 339,079 of JGVQ01000295.1, read as the reverse complement.
GCAAGCAACACAGATGGCGCTTTCCTTTCCACTTGAACCTTTCTGGCTCTCTCCCTCTAGCCGCTCAGATGTTATTATAATGATATACCCCCGAAATCTTCATTATATATTTTTCACAGCTTGCCTTTTGTTCGGTGCTTGCTCGTTAGTATCCTTGGGCTTTAAAGTTTTGTTGTCTCGAGGAGTGGTACGTGGGTGTATAGAGGATGACGGCGATCGTGGAAGGAACACAAACACCAGTACTTGTAAAGTCGTCGTTCCTGTGAATGAATGAATGAATGAATGGGGAAAGTTTGAAGGGCTTTATATGGGAACTGACTTATATTTTTCTGTTTTGGATTTGGGGGCGGTTTTCGTGGTAAATGAGATTCTGGCGTGTTATGGGATTTGTGCGTCAAGGTTTTACTTGGATTTGTATGTGCTTCTTTCGCTTTGATATCTCTTGAATTCATGTATGAGTATTGAATACCTTGTACTATTCGTCCGTTCATGTAATCTCCACTGGTGGGGGGGAAGGGAGCCTCATGGGGCATCAAAAGGCGCTTCAGGTAGGTAGACACTGGCTAAAAGGGGATCAGACTGCTACAGTGTACTATCTAAAGATCAGGTTAGAAGACCTGATGCAATAGAGCTTTCGCTCGTCACCCAAATATAATGTACGTAGCGAAGCCCGTCGCTATGCAGAAAGATGAGAGTAAACATTATTTAACACATGCTTCGCTACAATTGTGCCAGAACCACTTGTAAGAATGATACAAAGCTTAAACCTACTTTACAATCCTCTTCTTTCTTGTGGCGCGCAATCAACTCCCCAAACATCTTGGCCCGCTGCTTTCACAATAGCGTCTTCAATGCGATTCTGCGAACCGATATACGTTTCAAACTCAACCTTCCACTCTGAACCCGTCTCCCCGTCCGAGTTCTTCAAATAATTGATCCTGAACTTTTCTAGATTCCGCTTGTTACCAATGGAATTTTTCGGAGCTTACCCCTCGAACGTGGCAGATAAGTCGGAAATGATAGCGCCGGCATGAGAAGTCACAATAGGATATGTGTGAAACATTATGATATTGTGGCACAGCTACGATTCCTCCAGCTCAAGCGCGCGTATTCACCTCAAAAAGATTCCCGTGCCGTTCTCATCGCCCTGCTTTCGGGTGTTCATATGATCCATCCAACACGCATCGCTGCTTGATTATGCTGTACGACGCAACATACACCTCATTCTTTCGCCGCGTATGGGATTCTACAAATCGAGATCTGGATTCGAATGGGGTTCTTCCATAGCGGCACTGGAGTCCTGCGCCTCGCTAGTGCAGATGGAGGTCGATGCCATCTAGCAGATTCAAACTGCTATTCTAATCTCTCCGCGACAAACAGCATATTTTGAAACACTACACAATTTGGCTACATATCCCTGTGACATGTACTTCAAGAGGCTGGAATCCTACTGTGCCGCAATTGTGTGCGAGTGAATGACGTCATGCTGCAATATATATTCGCAGTGGTTCTTCATCTACAGCATGATTTTGACGGTTAATATACTTTCTTTCAATATTTGCTGGCATCTCTCCAGGGGCCCAAATCCAGTAACGGCTAGAATCATGGCACAGCGTACGATTACAAGAGACCAAAGGTCCTTCGAACCTGTTGAACACACGGCCACAGTCGAATTTCTCCGCGAAAATCAGGTCAAGATGAAAATCCTCGCTAATAGTGATTGGTGGTTTCCTTACCATTGGCATCCGCACAACAGCCCGGGTTGCGCAAAACTCACGTGTCTTGGAGGCGACCTTGCTGTCTACAGGGCAATACCAGGAGGCAGCACTAGCACACATTTGAGTATAGGGTACCCGAACGCCACGTTTCGGCCGGGACAACATCACTCGTTTGGGCCTTGCAACGTGGATTCGGACGTTGTCGTACTCATAGACTTAGACGTTGTACAAACTGCCTTATACCGGAACGTCTGCGGTGCTATAACAGACGCACATCGCTATCCATACTTCTCCACAACCCCACTATGGATCCGACTAACATACACGGCACTCAGACTCACACCTTCGCTCCAGCGCTGGTTTTCCAAAAAGCTGCTGTGGGTCCAGATACAGATGATGTGCAGCACTCACGAGTTCTTGGGATACCACGGTGCCATCGATTTCCCTCATCTGTGGTGGTTGACACATCCCTGGAATTGGGAGATGGGCCCGCGTTGGACTTATGAGTGGCAATTTCGGAGCTCTACTATAATATCTAAAGGCGTTCAGGATTTGTGTTATTGGCTTGGAAGGCTGATGCTGGGTATCAAGGCCGAGTATACTGAGTATACACCCACGACCGAGGACAATAGGTCAGTATTCCTTTTGCAAAAGGACCTTGGGTTCGTGGCATGTTGACAGTTCTAGTAGCATCCGTACCGAAGAGAATGGCGATTCCAAGGAATGAGATTGTAAAGGTTTTCTGAATTCTCTAGGTTTTCAACATGATACATATCACAAGATTCAATGGCATCAGAGAATGAAACAAGGACGGTAAAATATCAAAAGGCTATTCTGATAGTCAAAGCAACATATGTGGTGACCAACAAAGCGTATCCTTTCCGTCATTCTGTTTTTCGTTCAGCTTACAATACCTTGTGTCCTTGGGTGGATGATAAGGATTAGCTGAGCTCATAACAGGAACAAGTGCAAGGGTCATTAACGAAAGTAAGTGGGCCGGAGTCCTGACCCTTCCGTATGCTGAGCGGGAAGTATCTTCGAACGCAGGTTCATCGATTTTTTTTGTGTGACCCTCCACCCCACAGTCTGACGTTGATTTCGCCACTGCGATAGATAGTCGTTATACTGGAGCAGGTCGAGCTACGTTGCACGGTACTCGGTTCCCTACCGTAAGACCTGACCGTTTTATCATGCTTCGAGTGGGGAAGGGAGGGAATGGCTATCTCGTGTAAGGATGTCTTCGATCTGACATTAGCAGCCAGATTTCTGATGTCATAGATGCGTCTAAAGAAATGGGTCGGTCGACCCACTTTCCCACGTGGCCGTCGGCGGCGCGGTTGAAGCTGATCGTGAAAAAAAAGTCTCCTGGTGGCTGTGTACAGGAGTGATGTAAGATAAGACGGGTATCTGGATTACATGTAGGTGTGGAGTTTGGGACTGGGCTCGGGCTCAGCTCCTCATGTGCGGTTCGAATCTTGCATGATGCAAGCTGCGGTATGTCAGAGTCTTAAAGTTACGCGAACTAGAGCTGAAGTTTAGCAGTCTCGTTCCGCGGAGATGTTAGTTGGAGTAAGAAGATATCATGGGGAAGGTGAATGCATGCTGAGCATATTTGGGGAGATGTATAGCTGTGTCACCTCGACGTTTGGGTTTGGTCTATGGGAATGCATGGTGTGTGTTAAAGATAGAAAACAGGCGGTATATCGTCTTAGGGGACCATGTTCAGGGCGGACTTCAATTAGCTGTACATATCTACGATGAAGGACTAAACGGTCAACCATGATTGAAATGTTCGACATCAGGGGCATGTGAGTCCCAGGTCATTGAACTTGGCAAAAATGATCCAGTCAGACATTTCGCTCTCTGCTTCATCTATGACGACAAAACCAAGCACCCAACTGCACCCTGTGGAAAAGTAGATCAGCATCTTGAGCCAGGGTTTACAAGCTGTAGTGAATCAGGCCAACAAGAACAAGATCGTGGTCCAAGATTCTAATTTGCACGGTAATCTGTTATGGATAAGTTGATAGGCAGTCTGTGTAAGCTGGATATGCGATGGTACTGTAGTATCTACCGGCTGCGTACCTGCGTTGAGGCAGGACATCTTTTTGGTCTTCATTTCTTCGAGACATACGTCTGCGCGGTCGAGACATGATTGGTCACGATGAGTCTGCAGGATGGTCGCGACAGCTCGAATGCAACATGGCATGATTTTGCAAGTGTAAATTGGGCGATGTGATTGCACCCCACGCCTTGTAGGGTCGTCACGAATTGACAAGCACAAGGCCAACCCTGGAAGGGTCTTCCCCAATGGTAGATGGTAGGGGCTGTGGTGGTTCGGTCAGACCGTTCGCTTGCTGCTTGTCTACGCAAGCCACTCGAGTCCGTTGCGTCGGGCTGGAACGTCTAGCCTCATGTGCGGCACCCACACATGGAAGTGGACGGGGGAGTGAGGATGCGGGAATTAGGAAAGGCGGCTGTCGAGCAGCGTCCGAAAGGGAAAGCTGGAATATGCATGTCTGTGTCTGGCACCCGTTGATTGGAGGGTGGTCCCCGCCAACAGTCTGATTGGTTGTGAGTCGAGTGCCAAGAAGAGCACAGTGAATGCAGGCCCTTGTGCGCTGGCTGAACGAGGGCAGGGAGCAGTGTTGAAACCTTACCGCACTTTCTGCGTAGAGAACGAACAGCTGCGGTGCTTGCCTGGCGCTTTTCTTTTTACGATGGATTTAGAGAGGTTGTGAGAAAAAACGGTTGCATATCGGCCACGGTCAGAGTAGGCGTGCATGGTGGAGAAATGCTCAGACCGCCGGCGCCCACTCGGCCTGGCCGTCGCGAAGGGAGAGCCACACACAGGCAGAAAGGACCCGTAGACGATGGGATGGTGGCAGTCCTCATCTCGACATGCGGATATCCGCCACGAAGAGGCTTGGGTCTTGTCGGACGGTGCCAGCGCGACGGCTCTCGTCCCTGCACGACAGCCGGCGGGTGTGATGGGGGACGAGCCTAACTTGGACGCTGATTTGCTGCCGTGTAAAGCTTCGAAGCGGTAAAGAGATTAGGGCCGAGCATCCACGTATCTGAGAGTGGAAATGATGATGGAGGTCGAGGTTGTTGGCAGGCTTGGGCGAGGTTGGTAGGGTGGTAGCCTCTCTCTACTCTGCATGCCGCGAGAGATGCGAATGCAAGAGTCCCCATCCCATCCTACTCCGTACTCTACTCTACTCTACTCTAGGGAATTGATTGCCCGTGCCACGACAGAAGAGCAAAGCAGAGCAAAGCAGAGCAGAGCCGAAGCTAGAGAGCAAGTAGAAGGAAACAAGGAAAAGGACGAGGACAAGAAGAACGAAGACGAAGAGCTAGCCAAAGCCAACAGATACAAAAGAAAGAGGAAAAGATGCCGCTTTTCCCTATTCGACGGGACATGGGCGACCCCTTCACTCTCCCCCTGCACACATCATCATTCACCACCACCACCACCACCACCACCACCACCACCACCACCACCACCACTTCGACACTTCGACCACCATCAAACGACGCCGCCTCCCCAGACACGGACTCGGACTGCGACTACCACTTCCTTACTCACCATTCGCGTCCCGCGCCGGCGACCTGTTTAAACTCCTCTCCCGCTCCCCCAATTGCGCCCCCCTTTAAATTCCGCATGCTCCAGTGATCTTCATCCCGGGCTTCCCCTTGAGTCGATTCCCTCGCCAGCAGATCCACAACAGGACAAGACAGGACAGGACAGGACGTGGCCGCCAGAGTGAACAAGAGCAGTTCGGAACCTTGCCGTGCGTTCCTTTGCTTCTCCTTACCCTTGCCCTTGCCCTCTTATTCTTGTCTTTTGCCTCCCCTTCCGCTACCGCGCCGCCGCCCGAGCGCTGTCATCTTTCAGCCCTAAACGGACCCCGCCGCGGTGGGAAAACTTCAACTTGCTCTCCGCTCCACTGTCAGCCGCACCTATACACCATTCACCTACCTTCCCTCGCCCTGCAAGCCGCAGTCCTACTCTCCCACCGCGCGCAAATCTTTCCAATCTTGGTCTCGCGATAGCTATAACCTGCTCACCCGCCTCCGAGCACTAAGTAGCTGACGCCCGTTCCCCGACCGAGGTCGACTACTCCGCATCCTCCCCCCCAACCCAAGCGAGACCTGCACTCGACTACTCTATCGCCGACCACCATGTCTTACTACCCGGGACAGCAGTACAACGGCGGCCAACCTGGCTATGGCGCTCCTCCCCAGAATTATGGCCCTCCCCAAGGCTACGGCGCTCCTCCACCACAGAACTATGGTCCTCCGTGAGTTGTTGCCCGTCTACGAGAGCGCGACTGCTTGGAGCTATGCTGACAGGCACATATAGGCCACCGCAACAGTATGGTGGCTACCAGCCACCCCCTTCCCCATACAACGGAGCATATGGAACTCCTCCACCACAGCAATATGGATACCAACAAGTATGTCTGTAATTGGAGTTGTCCGGAGAGCTCCTGCTGACGCGTTCGTAGGGCCCACCGCCTCAGCAATATGGCGGATATCCGCCACCAAATCAAGGACCACCGCCCCCTCAGAATTATCAACAGCAGCGACCTGGTGAGTCGATCCTATAGAATTACACGGGGACTTAAGCTAACGTTATTAGCCGGAGGCGGGTACCACGGAGGCCACGGTGCCCCTATGGCACCACCTACCCAACCGCAGAATTTCGGTCACGGTGCGCCAAGCGGGTACTCTTTCCAATATTCGGCCTGTAATGGCAAGAGAAAGGCTCTCTTGATTGGGATCAACTACTTTGGACAGAGGGGACAGCTCAGAGGGTGTATCAACGATGTTAAGAACATGTCGTCATATCTCAATGGCCACTTTGGATACAAGAGGGAGGATATGGTGATATTGACGGATGACCAGCAGAATCCCATGAGCCAACCGACCAAGGCTAACATTCTCCGAGCGATGCATTGGTTAGTGAAGGATGCTAGACCGAATGATTCACTGTTCTTCCACTACTCAGGTACGTCGACCTTCTCATACGCGTACGGATGAGCATTGATTACTAACGCGTCGCCATAGGCCATGGTGGTCAAACTAAAGATCTTGACGGTGATGAAGACGATGGATATGATGAGGTCGTCTATCCAGTTGACTTCCGTACTGCTGGTCATATTGTCGACGACGAAATGCACAGGATTATGGTTGGTTCGCTCCAACCTGGAGTCCGATTAACTGCCATCTTCGACTCTTGCCATTCCGGCTCTGCGCTCGACTTGCCCTATATTTACTCTACACAAGGTGTACTCAAAGAGCCCAATTTGGCCAAGGAAGCTGGTCAGGGATTGTTGGGCATTGTATCGTCTTATGCGCAGAAAGATTTCGGCGGCATGTTGTCTACTGCCTCCAGCTTGTTCAAGAAGGTCACCACAGGGAACGATGTGTATCAGAAGAATCTGAGGACGAAGACAAGTCCGGCGGATGTTATCATGTGGAGTGGTTCGAAAGATACACAGACTTCGTGAGTCCTCCCCATCTCTGCTACCAGAACACAAAACTAACATTTTTTTTCAGCGCCGACGCATCTATCCAGGGTGAAGCCACTGGCGCCATGTCATGGGCCTTCATCACCTCCCTGAAGAAGAACCCCAACCAGAGCTACGTGCAGTTGCTGAACAGTATTCGAGATGAGCTCGAGGGGAAATACAGTCAGAAACCACAGTTGAGCTGTAGTCATCCATTGAGTAAGCCTCCTGTGTACTTATCTTTCTTCTACGAAACAGAGCTAACCCATTCACAGATGTCGACCTCCTCTACGTTATGTAGATAATAGACTTATTACGACGTCATTGACACACTCGAAATGATACCATTGGCATTATTAGTATTTCGGTAAATGTAATTGGGCCTTAGCACTGCAACGATTTTCTTTCGCCTTCAACGAGTACACAAAAAGGGGGGCAAAAAGGGGACAGTCACGGCCTATCATGAAATGAAAGACATGCAGAGCGCACGAGCGGAGAAGAATATATGCCTCATCCGCATGTGTGTACCACCCTCAAGCCTAGGGTCCCACAACACACCAAACCTTGTAGATATCGTTATCGACTGTCCCTTTTTCACGTCTGCAGGCATTTTGCGATGGAATGGTTCTTGCAATGTTTATGTCATGGGTATGGCGTTCTCTCTATCTTCTCTTTTCTTCCTGGGTGGAATGGTCAATGGAGAGGAGGCAAAAGGGAGGGTGGTACGGTATGATTGGAGTAGGTAATTGATGGGTCTGGTCTAGGTCTGTACATGGATGGGATTGGACTAGACTGGTCGTTGACTCGATGGGTTGACATGGGATCTAACATCGATATGGAATGAGATTAGAGTTGATCTTATGTTTGCATATCTTCTTGTGTGAAGCCTGGAGTGGGGAAGTATCCTTGACACGTGATCTATATGTGAATAGCTCCCCCAGATAGACATTTGTGAAGTACGAGTCCGTTGACGGTGTGGTTTGATATGATGTGAATTTTACTACTCTGAGAAGTTTTTCGAAGTATTCGTACAAGGTTACAAAGGGCGTGTGTAATTCATGCATGCATGCAATGCCTCTCAATCCCATGTCCATCTCTCTGCTCCCCCACCCGATCCACACGATGAGAAAGAACCATTAAACCACAAAAAGTGTCGAGTCAAGGACTTCAATAAGACATATCTCTCGTCTTTCTTTATCTCTTCCTCACCAGCTCATTCCCATCTCCACTTTCCTCTTCACATAAAAGTTGTGTAGGAGAATCCACATCTACTGGACCTTGCTCTTAGCCTCGCCCTTGAGCTCCTGCGCTTTACCCTTTGCTTGGCCTGTCACTTCGCTTGCTTTTCCCTTTGCCTCGCCGGCGAGTTCGCTGGCTTGACCTTTGGCTTGGCCGGAGGTCTCGGGGACGGCTTCTTTGACTTTTTGGGCGGCGGCTTCTGTTGGGGTGTTAGTATTTGTTTCTTTACTTTATGGTGGGTTGGGTTATGTTATGATGGATGGGGTAATCAGGGATGTTAGGTTTATTTTGTAGGTGAAGGGCTAGGTGTGTGGAGCATGAATATGTAGTTCATGATAGGGTATTTTACGCTGCCCCAAGCCGATCCCTGTACGAGGCAGACCGGGGAGCAATGCAAGAGAATGTAATGTGTATGATGGAGCGGATACATACCACCAGTCTCAATGCCCTTGACAGCAGCATCCGAAACAGCCCTGTCTACCTTCTTGGCCGCATCCTTGACGGTCTCAACGGGTGACTTCCTGACAACTGGGGAGGTGCTGAAGAGGCGAATTTGTCTGGCAATTGCGGTTCGGTACATTGTGATTGAGGTGTGTAGGTGCTGGTTATGGTGATGGAGGATTGGTTTTCGGGGTCTAATGGATGGAATTGCAATGTCTCGGAGAGGGTTGAAGTGCTTTGGCGTTATGAGGAGAATTAGAAGCTAGGGGTCTGGCCAATTTATAAAAGAGGAGAGAAGGTGTTTGGGGTGTGACATACATCAATGACGTCGAAAGAGCATCACTGGGCGAGACGCTGCGAATCGGGTTTAGCCCCGCGTAGTCGGGTGGCCCAAGCTCCTTAGAGCTATGCATGGAGGGTTTCGTGGGAATCGAGATTTCCCCATGTCTGACGCGATATCATGCCATGTGCTTTTTTTTGTTGGGTTGGCTGGCTGCCTTGATCCCCGCATCGGGTTTCGATAGACACTAAATGAGGTGAGAGGTTTGCACGTGGCAAAAGTGAGGCTTAAGTATACCTTGCCCAGGTCTTCTAGCGAATAGGGAGCTTAATTGAGTTTGTATTACTTTACTCTATTGCATGGTCGTCAATTACATCAAAAAGTCATAACGCATAATCCAGATCTCTTCTTCTTGCATCCGTTCCATGTCTTTCAAGTCCAGAGACCCTTCTGCAACCACGAGCATCGCACATTCGCATTGCTATCTCTGACCTCCTCAATCCCAGTCACGTTAAGCTCCAGTACTCTTGCATCATCGCCATACATCCTAAACTCTCGGATACCCTCGGCTTCCGGCTTTCCATTGATGGCGAAGCTAGTGATGAATTCTTGGAGCGCTACAGCGACGGTACGATTGGTGACACCCAGTGGACTATTGGTAACTGCACCACCCGGAAAGTACGTGAAAGCAACATCCAATCCATGGAAGGCTGGCGGAACCGCAAAAAGGTACGAATATGTCTTGTTGTTGAAACCAGTGGAGAGATAGTTTGTGTTACAGGTGAAGATAGACTCGCTAATAAGTAAGCTCGCACGTTCAAGATGCGTCGTATACGGATAGGAACCGTTGAAATCGGCAGGGTACAGCGTGTTTACAAGATAGTCCACAGACTGGTTTGGCATATAGGGGAAAACCGTCCGGAGTTGATCGACAATGTCATCTGTTGAATTGATCCACGGAGGTGTGAAATAAGCCCCTTCGTCCGCATTGTGGCCCACCATTACTTGCACATCTTTGTGGAACTGGCCCCGAGCGAGGAGTTGTCCGGGATGAGCGGGAGTAAAGTCTCCATCGACGACTGGACCATAAGCATATGTGCTATATGGCGCCGTCAGAACCTGGAAGAAGTTCGCGCGGATAATCTCCTCTGAAGTGAGATTACGAAGATCGGCAAGTGAGGTGCTATTGGTGATGTTCAGGAGGGTTTGGTAGGTATCTTCTTGCTGAACACTCCCGGCCACTGGTATCCAGCCCGGGGATTGAGGGATTGCTCGCTGGAATGGAACTTTGCCCGCACCTCCATATGCTGTAATTTGGTGCATAATACTGCCACCACCAGCGCTCTCTCCAAAAACGGTGACATTTTTTGGGTCTCCTCCAAAGAGATGGATATATTTCTTGACCCACTCAAGAGCAAATCGTTGATCGTGCAAGGCCAAGTTGCTCACACCTCCCTCCGCTTGAAAGGATGGGCCCGAACTAAAACCAAATGCTCCAAGTCGGTAATTCATGGCAACGTAAATCACATCGCCGTTTGTAACATCTCCGCTTGCAGCGAGAAGTCCCGCGGGATTGTTGTTCTTCTCTCCTAGAACATAACCTCCGCCATAGATCCAAACAAGGACAGGAGCACCCTGTGACTTGTTTGCAGATTGGAGAACATCTTCGGGAACAAATACATCCAAGAACAAACAATCTTCAGAGGTCCTAGGGTCTTGTGGCGGAAGTGGAGTACTGGAATTGAAAGTCGGCGGTTCGTATGTCGTGATATTGTTTGGGAGCCCCAGAACTTGTTGGATGAGGTTCTGGGTGCCTAGTTGAGACCACGCTGGCCCAGATTGAGGGCATATTCTGTACACCGTTAGCTGCGCTGCGTCATATCGAGCTCGACGGATGAAACAGCATACCGCCCAACATCTCCCGTGTTCACAACAGAGCGATTCTTCTCGGGCTCCTTGGGCAGCGCGAAACGTAATTCCCCAACCGGAGGAGCAGCATAGCGGATGTTTGAAAAGTTGTAGAAGCGACCGGTTTCCTACAATGATGTCAATTAATTGTTAAGTCCATGATTTCGGGAGGGGTTTTTCAAAACGCACATTGAAATCCGAAGCTTGATGTAGCTCGTATCCTAAATCTACAACAGGCAGAGACGAATTCTGAGCATGGACTGCACCAAGCAAAGCTGCTACTGCTGCCGCCCCAAGCTTCACCATATTTCCGGTGACCATGTCTAACCAGCTAACGGCGACGAAGGCTGCCTAGAAAGATTACAATCCGGACGAAAAAACAATCCCAGGCCGGCCAGCAATGCGACTCGTACCCAGAAACCGGGAAGACAAAAAGAACCGCACAGTTTCGAAAATGGACACAAAACCCCAACGAAAAGAGTTCCGAATCCCAGATACCAGGCTTCTGCAGAAGGGACGGCAGCTCCAGTTTATCTACCCTGGCACGCCTCGTTGGAAGCCCATGGGATCCGAGATCTGATTTCCAACCTTGCCAAACGCGTCCTGCTCATCATCGACCATGCATCCGCCATGCGCCGAATGCTCCGCTTTCCCCATTTTCCTTGCACAACCGGTGTGCAAGTACATACTTCGTATGCTAGCTCGGTACGGGCTGCACGGATAGGCGACGCAAGCCTCCTAGGCGCAGCCTACCCTCGTACGTGTCGCCTGTCATCCAGCCTTGCGTGTGCTGGGGGACAAAGTCAACTGCGTCATGCTCGGAAAGAAGCCTCGGTGAGCCTTTGAGTCAAAGCTCCATGATTCGCCCTGTTGCTCCGCTAAAACTTGTGCGCCACGCTTCTTTTGGAGTGAACCATGCGGGCCAATACTTCCAAAATCCAGGAACACGTCCGTATTCGTACGATTCCGCGCAGGTCACTCGTGGGACTCGTGTTCGCTGTTGTGGTGTCGATGCGGGGGATGTGAAGAGGTGCATTTGGCGTGGATAGCACCTGCAGCGAACTCTCACAAGCGTGATTTGCAACTGATCATGCCGAGGTCTTTATTGCTGTGATCATCAATGATTCTGTTCCACTTATGGGTGTCCCTGTAACATGTTTGTGGCTACCCAAACGTCGTTTTGTCGAAGAAGATCTAAACGGTGTTTTGCCTGTAGTGTTTCTCACATACCCTATAGATTCTTCGTGTAACGTGCAACGGCATTCCCAGCCTAGACAAGCATGTGCTGTGCGATTGATCTTACGGTGTGGATGTCATATTGTTACATCTATTCATTACGGGACCATGGATGTTATGACAACCTTGTGTCATCCTGTCCGACCAAGTCCAATAGTCCTTTCAGTGTCCCTCCATAAAGAACCATCGTGGAACTCTCGAATGAAAACATTAGATACAAGAAAGTAGAAAGACAGAAGTAAAGAATACCACCCCTCGCAATCCACGCTACATTTGCCCCACAATACTCTTAGTGCAGCTTTGTCCTCTATACAAACGAGGCGCGCTACGTTTTCGCCTTCTTGAACAGAGATTCGTAATTCGTAAGCTCATGATATCCATATGTGATGAAAGAATTGAGTAACGCCGTGCAGAATGAGAAATCAGCTTATACTCCACCTAATTGTTACATAGCTTCTCCGATCCCAACTTTGTCCGTGCTACCATCCTCACGAGCAGTATCGAAGGGGCTCGCTAGAGGAGTAGGATGTGAGATGCTATCCTTTCTTGCCTTTCCCTTTCCCTTCATTAAGAAACTAGGTGATTGAATGGCGGTCATGATGCTGTTGCTACTAGCGGTCCGTGAATGATTCCCACTCTTTGGGATATTCTCTTTCTGATTCCTGCCCGGAACGGACATGCTGCTCAAGCTAATGTTCCTGCTATGCGACATCGATCCCGACCTCGATGGGGGGCCTTTGGCAGCGGGAAGTGCATTCCCAAAGTAACCCGGATTTCCTGATTCTGTAGCTTCGATAGGCGAAGTCAGTGGGGTAGAACTAGCCATCGTACCACCAACGCCTGCACGACTGGTCGGAGACTGAACCTGAGTTGATGCATTCGGTCCAGACTTTCCAGTGATGGAGCAAGTCGTTGGGGGTAACACGGTCGCGGGAGAAATTAATGCTGGATTATGTGGGGATGGCATAGCGATGATAAAGTTATTTCCAGGTCCGTTAGCTGGTTTTCTCTGAGGCGAGGGGAGTTGGCCTATTGCTGCTGTGCTAGATCCAGCAGACCCGGCCCGTGGACGATGTGAGGGTAGTTGAGGAATAGCAGACCCCGACCCCGCTGAATTGGTTCGTGACATCTGGCCACTAGAAAGCCCTCTGATGCCGGCATTTGTTGGACCAGAGAGCTTGCGCTCTGGTTTAGGTAAAGATTCAGCTTTCACTTGATCAGGGGAGTTTCGCATGGCCTCCGCGAGTACATTAGTCCGAGGCGGTGTTGACAGACCTCCACTTGTGGCTGCCGCTGGCGACTCGAATAGACCAAACTGTGGACGAGGAGGCCGCTCGGGTGTGGTCTTCTCCTGCATGCCACTTGGCAAAGTAGCTGATCTTCCCCGACTAGCAACCTGGCCGTTGCCAACAGCAGCAAGACGAAGCTTTTGCTTACTTGCGGGAGATCGTTCTGGTGTTCGCGGTGCTGCGTAGAGCTGAATGATGGAATCGCTCATGCTACGCTGGGTGTCATGCCGTTTCGGTGCAGCTGGTGTGCTTAGAGGAAAGTTCGTTGCCATATCGCCAAACTTCTCCTGGTCAGGTGAAGGCGGCTGACGTGTTTTGTCAAACTTTGATACAGATGGCGCTGATAAAGGCTCTCTTACCGTAGGTTTTCTCCGCTCGGGAGACAGCCTAGCGACAGATCGTGGAGAGATACCAGGGTCTATGTTGTCGGCTTCGTTTGCAAGATTTATCCCTACTCTTCTTGGGGGTGTTTGAGGTATCTCGGTAGCCTTCAAATCCAGCTCTTGGGGAACTCGCTTTTGTGTCCTTGGCGTCGGCTTGAGGGTATCGACCGATGACGGGTTCGGAGTAGGGGTCGTCACAGCAGGTGGCGTCACTGGTCTACCGATTGACAAAGTCGCAGAAATTGGGCCTGTGGAGATGGGAGAAGGTGTGCTCGAGATGCCTAGTCCAGGGGTTCCTGATGAGAAACGAGCACGAATAGGCGTATCTGCGGAGCGACAGAGCGAAGGTGTAGGTGACTCGAGATCGCTAGCCCGACTACCGTAACTGCCCATTCTAGTCGCTATATGTTTGAGTTTCTTAATGTCAGACTTATAGCCCTTGATATCGAGCTTGTAGTAAATGATCTCGCGAACATAGAAATCGATCTCTTTTCTGAGGTCTTCCACCATCGTATGGAGTTTGCTTGTAGGCCCTCTACTATCATCATGGGCAATGTCCTTCTTTAGACGAGCTTGGAGTCGAGTTATCCAACGATCGATGTCCTCTTTCGAAGCAAGAGAGGTAAGATCAGGCAAGGGATCGTCCTGGGTATCGGCAAAGAGGGATATCGTTGCATGCCTTCGAATCTCCGCATGCAACAGCAACTTGTGGTGCTCTAATTGCCTTTCTGCCATACGTAGAGCCTTTTCTTTCTCCCCAATGACTGATTCGCGGTCAATTATGGCTGTTCGCAGTTGATCAATATGTATATCTGTCTCTTTGGCCTTCTTCAACAGGTGGCCCTGAATGTCAGACTCCAGGCTTAATTCCTTATGATCTCGCTCCAGACGTTCATAAGTATGCTGTGTACGCTGGTTCTCGGCCTCAAGCTCGGCGATCCGCAAGTCCTTGCTCTTCATTTGCTCTTGCAGTCGTTCGATGTGGGCGACAAAGGCAGCAAGTGTCGATGCATCCTGCGTGTCATTGACGTGGCTTGTTGGAGATCCAGAGGAGAATATAGTGCTCATACTAGTGTGTGCGCTTTGGCGATTGGTGGTCTGCGGTGCAGACATACTTAGCTTTGGTGGAATTATATCAAAAGGACTCCTCTGGGATTGAACGTTGAATAATTGTTCTTCGGCGTCCAATTTCTCGCAATTTGCGACCTCTAGCCGATGCTCCAAGTGGTCTATTGTATTCTGCATCGTTGCGGCGCTCTTTTCAAGCTGCTCGACCTTGTTTGCTCTTTGCTGCCATTCGTTACAATTCTTTTCTGATTCCCCGAGAGATGCTGCCAAATCCCTTTCTGCCTTCTTTGCCTGGTTGAGCTTAGCCATCAATGATTCTATTTGCTTCTGTAGGGCGGCATTGTTTTGTTTGCATTGATTGAGCTCGCGAACGGCGTCTCTGCTTCCGGTATCCATCCGCCGAGCCGCGCTCAACTTGCGTTTGAGGTTCTCCATCTCTGCGTTCTCGCGGGAGCCCTGGGGCGATCGACTCTGTTGTTCAAGTGCAGACCTGAATGATCGAATGGAAGTCGCGGATGTGCTACCAACAGTGTTCTGTGGGCTGTCTTTGGGCGATGGAAGTGGCTCGGCGGTGTCCAGAACAAAAAGTAAGTGATTACTGGAGGCTAAAATATGGCTTCAGTATCTTCTCTATAGTTCATTGGAGATGTTGAACGAAAGAAGGTGTTGGCGTCCAAAGGAAGAACATAAGACCCTGCCCAAAAGTTGCAAGTAGAAGGAAATCTCGAGTAGCACTTACCGTGATGTAAAGTTCTCTGTGACTGTTGCTCTTCTAAGACTCGGGTGTAATTCTTCAGAGAAGCGACTTCCGCAGTATGTGCATCAACCAGACTTGCTACATGCGCGTCATGAGATGCTCGAAGACTACCAAATTGAGCCTGTAGGGTCGAGATCGTGTTATCCTGTGCAGTGATCGTGGCCTTCAATTCATCAAGCTGCTTGCCACGAACTGGGGTGGGAATTGGCGTAATAGGGGTTCTAAGCTGCTAGGTTTTAGCATGTGTTCATTCTTCCGTTATTACTGGTGGCGCATTGAGAAGTGCAATTGCTTCGATGTGCATACACATTGCCTGCTTCGCGGAATTTCGTGGCATCATATTTCGATGAGCTAGTTCCATTTCACTTGAAGCATTCATGTGTAGATGTTCGATACGTTCAAGGAGTCCAATGGAAGCGGCGTATACTCACATCATCTCGGCGATTAGTGTTATCCCCTGTGTTCCTCTTTACAGATTTTCCCTCTACAATTAGTGGTGCTGGTTGCAGAGGTGCTTCTGCGCCTGTTCGAGCTTTAGTCGAATCACTACTACTTGCATGTCCTCCACTCGTTGATACAGAGCAGGTGGTGATTTTACTATCGGTGGATGAAGGCGAAGTGATCAAGTTTGGCCTCGACTTGGAACGTCTTTGGAGACTGGCTTCACTCAAGCTTTTCTTATGCTGCGGCACTTTCGATGGACTCGGCTTAGCAGCAGCACTCGAGCTAAGGGAATTCCCGCTACGGACCGACCTCATTGTATTAGGGGTTGCGGCTGCCGCAACGGGCAGAGAGGAAAAGCCCTGGTTTTCGAGTAGTATGGATCCAGGAAGTTCGGCAGGTAGCTCTGGTGTCGGCGGAAGACTTATGGAACGTGGCCGACTGGGAAGAGGCTTATGTATCCCAGCAGATCTGGGGCAGACAGTGGCACTGAGAGCTGGAGAACGCAGCATGTCATTGACGACTGCCAACAAATTGGATGCAGAATTGACCAGGGCGGCATTATGGCGGGCAGACGCGGGACTCAGACACGTCGGATGCGCGTTGGAGTCTGGGGGAATGGTGAGGTTGAGGTTGGGAGGGCGCCGACGGCCTTGCCTCGATGTATTCTGGATAGTAGAGATCAGCGAATAGAAATGCTACACAACGCAGCTGCATCTGCAAAACCCCCTGCAAATGCATTCTAGCCCACGCCTTGGTGCTGCACAACCACGTCGACGCGCTTTGGCCCAATTCATCTGGCGAACAGCGCATCGTCTGTCCACCGAGGAATTGGGTCTGCTGTGTTTGCCCTGATGTGTTCTGATGTCTTGAGGTCCTATCGTACCTTTGCATCTGCGAGCACCGGCACTGGCACTGGCACTTTACCCGTATCGGCCACGCTTGTATCGATTGACAACAAGCCCCCCGTGCGATGATAAGGTTCGGAGACCTGTCGCCCCTTGGACCAGGAAAAAAACTTTGGCCGCGATGTCATTGTGCCGTCTTACGGTCGCGCCGGCCTCTAGAAGACATGGGGAGGTGTATGCGACATGAAAAGAAAAAATTGGAGGTGCACCCACGAGCAAAGCGAAGGAAAAGAAAAGCAAGTAAAGACAAATCAGCAGGAGAAGTGACGGTAAGGACTTTAAAAAAGCGAAGGTGTCTGCCTTATGAAAAGGTCTGAATGCATCCAGCATTGACATGGTTGCGTTCCTATATGACTTATTGTTGATAGCGTCTATTATGCACCCTGAGATGGGCGCAGCACCCTCCTAGGAGTTTGGAGGTGGCTTAACACGCCTGAAGCGCCGCGGCTGCTGTGCCGCTAAATCGAGTGGATGAGACATAAAGATAGAACCCTCGATACAGTGAGATGAGACCTATTTCGGATCCTCTCTGGATGTGTAGCGAATGACACTCAGACTTATGATGGAAGCGCCCATGGCCGTTGGATCGGCCTTGGCTACAGTAAGGAGGGGGGCAGCACCGAACGTCGTCCGAAAGTGACGATCTGTTGAGTGTATAGCTGCAGGATTCCACAAATGATCAATATACTGCGCGCATAAGGAGCTGCTGCGGATCGCATAGTTAATCATTTGGTATACTGGTGGCTAGGCAGTAATGCGATGTGATGCGTGGGGCTTTAGAATGGTAGGTGTGCTGCTTATATAAGCCTGAACTTTTTGTGATGATGAGAACTTCACTTCAATAGCCATTTGTCGCATTCCGCGTCCCGACTCCACACCGCAAATTCTGGACTTCACGATGCTTTAGCTCACAAGGACCCCTATTCATCCAGTCACCTATTCCATCACAACCTTGGAGTGTGCCTCGGCGGCAACAGCTGCAGACCTCTGATAGTTTCCCTTCGTTGTTCCCCTACTGCACGATTAGCGATGGTACATGAAACACCATCCCCGACGGCAGCCCGAAGCGCCCGCCGCAGGTCCCCTTCAGATAATGGCCGTGAGAACGGTCGCGACCGGCCACGCTCTCCAGGTTCGAGGAAGAATGAACGCAATTCAAGAGAGCTTTCGCTATACAGCGCAAGGCGGGCTATGACGCAGGCGAAGGATGGAAATATTCGTAATTCTCGCCAAAGGAATAGGAGTAGGAGTCGTAGTCGTGAGAGGCAGGTGAAGGATCGTTCAGGCAGGAGCCTCAATGAAGGTTCAGTCACATCAGAACGGCGGTCAAGAAGCAGATCGCGGAGGAGAGCGCCCAAGGATTCCATACAAGAGCGGAAGGATACAAGGCCCAAGGAATCATCGAAGGAAGCATATGCAGATCCAAAAAGTGAAAGAAGGAGTGATGTTGTGTCACGCAATCGAGACGATTCTCCAGAACCTTACAGGAAGCCCCGTGAACGTTCAAAGGACAGAAAACGGGACCGCTCGCGAGGCAAGAGGAGGGAGCCTTCAAAAGACCGAGCCAGGGATCGTTCAAGGGACAACAAACGTCGACGTTCTCGAGACCGCTACAGGGACCGTTCTCGTTCCAGAGACCGCGGAACAGAAAGGCGTAAAGGCAAGGATTCAAGGCGTTCCGCATCGCCTCTACCATACCGCTCCCACAAGCGACACAACCGCTCACCTTCCCCCAAACGCCGAAGACGCTCCCCATCAGACTCAGTCTCGCCACAGCCACGCTCCCGCAAGCCGCTTCCCTCTCAAGAAGTCTCTTTCCGCGGGCTCGACGACTCCAAACAAGCCCCGAGCAAGTATGGCGGCGCTCCACCCACTATTCAAAAGCCCAACTTTAAGACCACGGGTCTCTTAGCTAAAGACGCCAACAAAGTTGAGGGAACGAAAATAAGCTTGAAATACCACGAACCTCCCGAGGCCCGCAAGCCAGCTTCATCGGCGCAATGGCGACTCTTCATATTCAAGGGTGCCGATACCGTTGGGACTGTTGAGCTCTTCTCTCGAAGCTGCTGGTTACTCGGCCGAGCGCAGGAAGTCGCCGACATAGTATTGGAACACCCGAGTAGTTCATCCCAGCACGCTGCCATTCAGTTCAGATATATCCAGAAGACAGTCGAGGATGAGTTCGGGGTAAGACAGAGGACGGGAAAGGTCAAACCGTATGTGATAGATTTAGAAAGTAGTAACGGGACGGAACTGAATGACGAGCCTCTTGAGCCGGGAAGATACTACGAGCTGAGGGACAAGGATCTACTCAGGTTTGCGGGTAGTGAGAGGGAGTATGTCATTATGCTTCCCCCAAAGGAGTAATTGTGACTGGTTAGGAAGAGAGTATGGTGGAAGAAAAAGACTCATTTCAGAAGCGGAGTATTAAGGCTCAGAATCTTTATGTGTAAAATGGAATCACGAGTATGCACATCTTCACGAGCGTCAAATTAGCAAAGACAACCCCAGATGTAGAAACAAATTCTACCTAAGTAGTATACAAAGGAAACGTACAAGGCCTCAATTTGACATTTCACAGAAATGCCGTATGTTTTTATCTCGCCCAACCAGTTATTACTTATAGATGCATTTTCCCTACGACTCCATGCTTGATCGATCCTCCCTACGCAAAGTACCTGGGCTCATTGAAGACATGGTATGCATGTCCCCTGACGCCTTGGCCCCTGAAAAGGGCCGGGAAGCGCAGTCCTGGTGGTACCTGCTCCTCGCTTATGAACTCGTTTCCGCCTTCTGGCTGATCGACGACGAATTTGCCAACCTATTGTCGAGTTGTTAGAATGGATTTGATGTACATAACAGATTTGATGGGGTTCGACTTACCTGGATCTCTGTGTCCGTAATTGTGCTCCTGGACACTCGCGCGTATCCAGTCCTCCTCAGGCCTTTGTACAGAATGTATTCGCACCAGCGATCCCAGTCGCTAGGATCAATGTCTTTCATGCCGCTCTTCTCGCCCACATAAGTATTGTAGTTGCCCTCCAATGGTTTCGTTACGAGGTAACTCAAAAGAATAGCCGGTCGTGGGGTTTCACGCATCAGTTTTGCGAGGTATTCGGACTGAAGACGACGATCTTCGGGATCTTCCTCCTGGCCAGAGTGGAACACAAAGACGTCGACGTACTTTCCATACATGTCTAATGTGGCATGGATGGCTGGTGCAAGTTCACCAACTGGCGAAGGGAGAAGGTGATGCGTCGAATTCACAATAGGGAACTTGGAAAGCAGCGCTGAACCCCAAGTGTGCTTGTTGGGCCCTGGGCCGTAGTCAACATACATACCAAGATCCTCGGCGAGAAATTGTGTAGTGTCACGGTTGCCCATGATGATGCGTTGGAGATCAGACTCGAGCAGCCCGACAACGTCTAATTCTAACTCCTTGACCACGTCTCGCATACGATACTCTGAGCTCCACATGTCGTTGTCAAGGGAGAAGTGGATAGTCCAGATACCAGCGGTAACTGACTTCTCCTCTGGGTGATAGGGAGTGTAGTTGTATGAGGGGAAGCGGAGATACGCGATTGCGACAGCGAGCAATTCCAAGCCCAGGAGGACATAAAGATAATAAGAGCGTTGCTTGCGTGCGGCAGGATTAGGCTTGCCCTTGTATTTCTGGATCGAGGAAGACTTGGGTTGACCAGTCATGGAGAAAACGCCACATCCAATCAGCAGCATCATTGCAGTCATGACCCAGTCGGTATGCTCCCTCATGAGAGGGCCTCCAGGGACAAATGCATACGCCACGACCCAGACATGAGCAAGGACGAGGATGTTGTAGATGAGAAACCCGATACCAAAGGTCTTCGCTGGGGAGTGTCGAGCTGCATGTGCAAAGAGAACGGGTCCCACAGCCATGATATATAGAGTAAGAGCGAGCGCGCCGTAGTATCCGAACCAATGGCTAGAAGTAGTGAGAATGGCAGCACCAATGGAACCGACTCCGAAGAAAACCCATGAACGAGCAAATGTTGGTGCGAATAGTCCGATGACAAGACCAAGGCCCATAACAATTAAAGTCCAAGCACCGTGTGGGACCGCGAGTGGACCACGGACAGGATATCCTTCCCATACCCACAAGATCATAGTGCTAGAATCAGAGAGCAGCGAGTGCATAGCGAATAGAACGCCAGCAAACCCAAAGCCTGTGAGCGTTGCAGACCCTTTAGTAGGACCGGGGGCGGGAATGTCTGCTCCTGAGCTGGCGGTCGATCTTGTCGATCGGAGAATGGCAATCACTGCTAGAGCAAGACCGACCTTATTCCAGCCACCATTTGGAGTGTGCATGATTGGCCAGACGGGGTTGTTTGTCCAGAATGCAAATTTAGCAACGCTAGATGCCAATAAGCCAAGACAGAAGGCTGATATACGGGCTTCTAAGCGGTGCGGTTGAGATCGTTCTGCGTAAAAGGTTGCGGCCCATGACAAGCATGACATCCAGACACCAAATCCTGCCGAAAAGAGTCGATTCTCAGGTGATTTGGCAAAGAAAGCGAGAAATCCAGAGAGTGATAACAAATGGACGATCCGAATATTGCGGACGACGAGGAATCGCAAGGACTTGATACCAAGAAGGAACGGGGAGACGGTAGACATGACCATCACCTCGTAGCCAGAGATACCCATATGCCATAAGGGGAAGTCTACTTGATTAGTATCTAACGATAAACTGCTAGGGAGGATACCTACACCAGACACAGAGACCCAATGCTGTAAGCATGGACCAAAAAGCGAACTGCATGAAAATGTGTGAGAAAGAGTTTTCCTGGAGGTTGAATATTGTACTCACTCCATTATAGACATCTGCTAAAGCATCCAGAAGTCCTGACCATGAAAATCCTCCGGAAAAGACACGGCCGACTTCTTTCTCTCGCCTGTCGGATGTCAGAGTTGATGTAGATCCCATGCAGATTCGGCACATACTGTTTCTCTAGCACGGCGTCGGCGGCGGCTTTATTACCGGCACTAAAGGAGACAAAAGTCATCAGATTGTGGTCATTACATGTTTGCATTGTTGTGATAGTATGACTATCTACTTCGGGAGCCAAGGAACATACCCGCGAGTGATGCCTCGAAGATCCTTCACAACAATCTCGAAATTTGCGAACTCAACAACAGTGACGGCATCAAAAGCCACATCCAGCAGAACAAGAGACCACTCGAAGAAAGCGTATGTAGTGTAAGCTACACTCCGATTAGCGAATATTGGAATGACCCTGGGTAAGGGATTATCACCTCCTGCAACACGATGTACTTTGTGTTGGATGAAGAAGTAGATCAGTGGTACCAAAGTACCAAAGAAACTTGCCGCAAAGATCTTCCTGTATTTGAGCGCGGTCGCGTTCCTTGGGCTGAGAGCATAAACGCCCAGAGTCCAAGGAAGCGTTGCAACTAGGTAGGATATCATGAAAATATCATGCCAATCATGATCATCAGTAGATGTCACATACGTCCATCCTCCGCAGGTCAATGTCCGGAAGATACCAACGCCGGCGACGAATTTTGGGAGTGATGAGCCTGGTCTTCTCGTTAAGATATACCAGAGGGCCACCAATGCGAATCGAGGGCCTATTTGTCTCAGTTAATCTGGTTCCATAGTTTCGGATGAGAGCTGGTACCTGATGTGAGTGCAATGAAGAGCATGAATACTGAACGCTCCGGATAGCGGTCCCCAATCGTGGCTGACACTGAAGGGAACCATTCTTCAGGGTAACCCTACACAAATCTTTAGCCCAAGCAGAATCAATACTGGCAACTTCTCAACTGACGTAGAATTCATTTTGTACAATCTTCGTGTAGTGAAGATACCTGATTCAGTCAGATGTTTATGCGGGGCATCGATGGTAGAGGGGGATAGTACAGTCCGACGATGAGTGCTCCGACGAAGGCACCTATACTTGATCAGCACATGGACAGCATCTCAGTAAGTGATTCATACAATAAGCCATGGCTGTATGTGTGTATGATATCCATTTGCCGTTCACCTGGAATTCCCCGTAAGCAGTTGAAGAGAGCCAGGAGCTACGAGGCTTATTACAGTTGCCACGACTTCACCATCCTTATATTTTGGTGCCATAATTGCAATCTTTGAGTGGAAGCCCCTGTACAGAGCTCCCCTTCAAACAAGAAAAGAAAACAAAATGAGCGTGTAGAATTGGAAATCGGAGTGAGACACGAATCTCTCCTGAAATGTTTACTGAAGTTGCAGGGTTGAGGCGCGGCGCCGGGCCGATAGGATCCGTACCGAGGTTTCTTGGCAAGAAAGTTTACGCGAAGAATTTCATGAACATGAAAAGTTTCCAGCTCTGCAGTTCGCGGTTGAGCGCAACATCATGGCCGGCCCAAGCGACAAGGCTCGCTACTATCTGGAGCAGTCCGTCTCGGAACTAAGCGAACTTGAGCGGAAGAAGATCTTCACAAAGGTATGCCCATTGAGTATCTAATCGTCCAAAGGTCTAATTGCATTCCTTAGGAAGAGATAAGTTCCATTGCTAAGAAGCGCTCCGATTTCGAACACATCATCAACGCCAGAGGTTCGCACCCATCCGATTATGTTCGTTACATCGAGTTTGAGAGAAATGTCGACGCGCTGCGCCGGAAGCGTATTCAAAGATTAGGCGTTAGATCTAGCGGAAGCGGACAGAAGACAATATTTTTCTTGTACAATCGAGCAGTCAAGAAGTTCTCGGGAGATCTGGGCCTGTGGATGCAATACATTGATTTTGCTAGAAAAGAAAAGGCATTCAAGAGACTAAACGAGATCTTTACAGCTGTCGTCCGGCTTCACCCCACCAAACCAGAGCTATGGATATATGCAGCTCAGTATTTCATGGATACTCAGGCAGACATAACAAATGCACGAAGCTACATGCAGCGTGGCCTCAGGTTTTGTAAAAACTCTCAGAAACTGTGGTTGGAGTATGCAAGGCTGGAGACAACCTATATTGGCAAAATCGCAGGGCGACGGAAGATACTTGGGCTGGACGCCGAACGGACGCAGAACTCCGCAGAAGAGAGTCAGGATGGTGACATGATTGCCTTGCCGGACATTACAGCAGAAGACGTGAATCCAAGCTTGAAAGACGACGGCGTGGATGAAGTGGCCTTACAAAATCTCGAAGCAACACCAGTGTTGACTGGTGCCATCCCAATAGCAATATTCGACTCAGCCATGAAGCAATTTGAGCAGGATGGAAAGGTCGCGGAACAATTCTTTGACATGTTCATTGACTTCAACCAGCTACCTTGCGCCCAGCGCATCCTGCAACATGTACTAGACACCGTCAAACAGAACCATCCTAAGACTGTCCACGAAGTCATCTGCACATTCCAACTCCGGATGTTCAACGTTCAGCCTACTTCACCCGACTTCCCTCGGACACTTCAAGACTCGCTTGAGTCACTGAACTCTGCCCTTGAACAGCATCCCGACATGAAAGGACGTCTTTCTGAAGTAGCTATTCGCCAACTACTCCCTCTATTGAGGGTAGCTGGCGACTTGGATGAGCCTGCTTTAGCAAAGGCCATCTCCGCCAGCCTCAGAAAGTACTTGCGCCAGCTTGAAGAAGCCTCAGAAAGATCGAATGGCGAGTCTATCGCCGATCTCGCTGAGTCTTTGCGCCAGGAAAGGAATGTTGCAGAAGCGGAGAGGCTCGTTCAATTAAGTATGAAGGCTTGGGGGGCCAATGGAAGACTTCGTAGTCTCCAGAAGTCCTTCGGCACTTGAGGCTTCTGCAACTTCGGTTGGATTCTATTGCCCGTGGTGCAAAGTTATCGCATTTCAACTCCAGGGTTGGAAATCTAATCCCGCCTCTGCACATGCTATAAACGCAAGCTTGAGATGATTGGCTATAGCGTAGCATACTCGGAGTGATGGTGTCGAAAACAGTGGACCATCTTTAATCGTCACTCCGAGCCCTTCTAGAGCTCTTCTTAGCGCTATGGTGCTTCTTCTTATTCAGTCGGTGCTCATTCTCGGCTTTCTGCCTGCAGGTCTGTTAGCGGTGGCTTTGACGGTACCGGGAAGTACACCATACAGTGCTTTTACACGCTTTATCTGCTCCGCTGACGTTTCACCGGGGATTGCGATCTGAGCTGCCTCTACGATGACTTGATGAAGCCTTGAATAACAACTGTGTGCATTGTCATTCTGCTTGCGGCTATCGTCGGCTTGGATGATTAACGTTTC
Source organism: Nigrograna mackinnonii (assembly GCA_001007845.1). Classification (NCBI taxonomy): domain Eukaryota; kingdom Fungi; phylum Ascomycota; class Dothideomycetes; order Pleosporales; family Nigrogranaceae; genus Nigrograna; species Nigrograna mackinnonii. Next base: position 313,650 of record JGVQ01000295.1, on the reverse strand, counting down.
TGACCTCTCGGCAACATATCGAGAGCCTCTGATTGCGGGGTGTAATGCAATTGGGACATGTTTGAGTAGTTGAGCAAGTGGAACTCTCAGTGTAGCCTTTGAGTTTACTCTTAGATAGAAATTAGAAGCAGATCTAGCGGTGATCGACATCAACCATACTTGTTCACGTTCTGTCCCCCTGGCCCAGAAGATCGACTAAAGCTCAATTCGCCAATGTTCTTCGGAATAGATTCGGCATGCAGCTTATCAATCCAACTCCGTGCAGCTTCAATGTCCTCTTCGGTTGCCCTTCTGGTAGCAGCAGCAGAGTACCAAATGCAACTGGAAGTTTGCAATTGTGGTGTGCGATGATACAGCAACAGCGGTCGCGCAGAAAAGCGCAGCATAATGAGAATTGATAATATGGGCGCCGCAGAGTCGAGTGAGTCTCAAGAGTTCGTAGGGGTCTTTTGGTGCCCGCGGGACAACAGAGCTTCGAGAGAGCTCGGAGGCGGAAAAACCGTACGGCGGAGCAGAAAAACAGCCTCGTAGCGCAGCCTCGACCCCCTCTCACACTCCCAACACCAGTCACACAGCCTTCGCCCTTCTCCAACTCCCTCCTCCATGACCTGCTGAAGCACCCCATCTCGTCTGCATCAATATCTCTGCTCATGATCTCTGTCCCCGTCTTCTGACACCCTGAGTGGACAATTGCTGCACTGATCTCACCATTCGCGAATAGGGCCCCACCTCATCACAACCTCACCACCACTCTCTCCTCTTGTCGCAATCCGCGCACCAGCCCTCTCGCCTTGTCGCGCCGTGGCGCTTCGTAGATGACTTGAGTTGACCCTTCCCGCCTGTGGCCTCACTGTAAATGCGCTTTGCGCCCTGGCTTAGCATACATGATATCCAGTCCACCACAAGAAGCAGAGCACATTCGCGGCAAGACCCTCACGCCCGAGTCGCCGAAGCCCGTCCACTACCCTTCACCCTCAAACATCCCCATTCTTGAGAAGCAGATGGACCCAATGTTCAATGAACCTGCGCTCAGTATCGGCACTCCAGCGTCCTTCCAGTCATATACCCAGCAGACCCAGACGCCGAGCGCACAGTCCACAGCTTCATACTACGCCGAGCAGCAACAGGCCGCCCAAGGTTATCAGAATATGGCAGCGCATGGTGCTGTAGGGTCAGCACCAGCAGGATTCTCGCAGTCGACGGCGTACAGCGGCAGCACTGGCCCTCAGAGCCAAGATACTTCAATCCACAATCTTCAAGCACAGAATCAAGCGCCTCTTTCTTCGCTCAGTGAGCCAAATTCTACGCCAGGTCAAGACAACCGGTCCACATACCCACTTTCATATGACCCTAATCCATATGCCGCCCAACAAACCCAAGCCTTGACTCTCCAGGGCAGCCAATTCCAGCCCCAAGCCAACCCTGGTGGTGCTGTCAACTATCAAGTGCTGTTGGACAGCTTGTCCCCTGCAAACAACGGTACCACTGATCGATATGCTGCTCCCCAAATGCCTGTCCAGCCCTCCCAATCACAGGGAACCACTCCCGTAACATCATTGCCGGCGGCTCCGAGCCTACCCCCACGACCTCCTCCACAAGAGAGACTTACTACTCATCCCAACTACAACCCGAATGATGACATCAGATCGTTTCATCCGCATAGCAGCCAGAAGGGATCAAATAGCCAATTCCGCGGCTCAGGCCAATTGCAGCCCTTAAATGTCCGGGGTAGTGGAGGCCATTCTTCCCTTGATAACCTCTCCGCTACAAGATCAAATCAGAGTCCCAGCACGCCGGTCTACGGCCGACGTGCGTCCATGGATGCTCGAAGCGACTCATCTGAAGGCGAAGATGCTCGCTGGCCCCCTGAGATCAACAAAGTATATGAGAACTTCCTTGATCAGGAGAGACAATATGTTACGGATGGTCGATGGGACCAGTTTCCCGTCGGTTCCCGACTTTTCATCGGTAAGTTCGACAGAAGACACAATGATGGTGATGGACCTTGCCAACAGAAAGTAGGAAATCTAGCGACTGAAAAGGTCACAAAGCGCGACATCTTCCATCGGTTCTTCCGCCACGGAAAGCTGGCCCAGATATCAATAAAGCAGGCGTATGGGTTTGTCCAATTTCTGGATGCTGAGTCTTGTTACAAAGCATTGCAGATCGAGCAAGGCCAGCCCGTACGGGGTAGAAAAATGCGTAAGTTTCCTCACCTTCGCCGGTCCTATTTATGTAGCTAATCTTCACAGACCTCGAAATCTCCAAGCCCCAACGAAATACCAAGAAAGCAGATGCGCATGACAACGACAAGAACAATGGAGCCCGTCGCCGATCACGTTCACCCGATTACAGCAGAGGAGGAACTGGCCCTCAACCGCGCAATGCTGATAGATATGGAGGAAATCAAAACGCCATGTCGCCTAGGGACAGGGAAAATCGCCGCTTCCGTGATGACTACCGTCCGATGCGTTCCCCCTCGCCACAACGTGGCTACCGAGGCGGTAGAGGTAGGGATCGAAGTCGAGATCGATATGATGGGCGGAGGAGAAGCAGATCAAGATCTCCGAGGCGGTACAGAAGCCCATCTCCCAGACGAAACACAGATGATGAGCTACCACTACCGCATCGAGCGCCTCAGCAGGTGCCTGATGTGCAAGTCCTTGTACTCAATGAGGGTCTGCCAAGGTACGTTAATGTCAAATCTCTTGTAAATATTTCACTGACGCCCTGTAGGGATTTCATTGGCTGGGTTGAAGATGCTTTCCGTCAACAAGGTCTCCGCATCGATGTGCTTATCTTGAGCCCACGTCTTTCAGAAGCTGCAGTCATACGTAGGCAGATCTTAGAGGGAGTCTTGGCTATCGTAAAGCTTGATACGACAGCTCTCGCAAAGAGCAAACTTAGTCTTCAAGTCTTCGACCGACGGGCTGGGGCTGACAATGTTCAATTCAATGGTATGCGGGCACACGGCTTCACCAAGCTACACCTCTCAAAAGTCGTTTGCTAATCGATCTTTAGAATATGCCGATCTCGACCCTCCTACGGCGGCTGCACTTGTGGTTCATACGAAACAGACCGCTTCAACCCCAGTACAACCGCCGACTCCCTACAGCCAGAATTACAACTTGCCGTCCGCGGGGACTCCATCGTACGCCAATGCCCCTCCTGCCTCGAACGCTTATCCATCTGCGACTCCGAACAATCCCCCCAATCTGTCAAACTTCATCTCAGCTCTTGATTCGAACAGCCTCTCGCAACTGCTTGGAGCGATGTCACAGAACAATACCTCTCAAGCCACGCAAGCCCCTCCTACGGGACTAACTCCAGATCTCGCGCGCCTGCTGGGATCCGTTTCCGCCCCCGCGCAAGCTCCAGCATACGGAGCCAGTGCGCAACCATCGGTTCAGTCGTATCCAAATGCATTTGCGAACAGTGCCCTGGCTTCACTACTCGGTGGTCAACAAGCCGCACAAGCATCCGCCCAAGCTGCTCCGCCTGTGCAGACTCCCACTCAACCCTCCCCTGCTGGCCAACCGGATATGAATGAGATCATGGCACAACTTGCCAAGTACCAGCGCTGAAAGCGGTCGACTGAAGCGACATCATTTACTGATACCTTTTCGTGAACGGGATTACTAATCACTAAAAGTTTGGACATGTAAGCACAGGGCATAAAACACGCGGTACTTGCGATTGTGCCCACTCCCAATCGTTTGATGTACAGCGCTTTAGCATATTCCCAACGCTCGCCTTCTTGTTTAGGGAGCTGAGTGCTAAGTCCTGCTAGCTCCTAGGTGGCGGGACGTACTTACACCGTTCTGCTTAATACAGTTCTCGGACTCTGGAGACTGTCTTTCGAACATGCACTTATTTTGTATCTTTGTAGCAAGTACATAGAACGGGAAGTTCCCCACGGCTCGAACGTCAATGTATTGGGCGTCTTATGATGCAATCATGGTAATTTTGGCAAGGCGTTGCATGGGGAAATCGGCTTCGGCCATAGCATTGTCGGAATATTTGCTTCACTTCCGCGGCTCTAGGCACCGCGGTGACCGATTCAACTGGTCAAGAATAATATAGATCTGTAAGACTACTATGGATTTTGATTGGAAACGGTCTGCAAGAATCATTGGCGTTGTGCTGCACCATATGTAGTTGAATTGCTCGTTATGGTTTAGCCCCGATTCGCGGACTCGCGAAGGCTGATGACATCGTGTAGGGATGGCGATCCGACCCTGGTGCATTTTTCTTATCCTCGCGTTTTGTTTGAACATCTCAATTCGTTTCGCATCCCTTCCTCCTCGTCCTCCTCCTACATCGCTATGAAGCCTCGACCGATACCTTCAGCTGTCATAATTCCGCTACGCCGGTTCAGGGGAGACTCGACATTGCAATGGCACCAGAACATCCACATGCCGCTGTCCCGCGCATGCCTCGTCTTGACGAGCTCTCATGAAAAACGACAATTGCAGATACCTTCTACGCATCGAACGTATTCGAGCCTCCACCACCTACGCCATGCATCTACAACATCAACAACACACTCCGCATCGCGCAAACCACAGACTAAATTTGCCCCCAAACCGCACCCCAAACCCTCACACACCCGCCCTCCTCCGCCGGTCCCCGCAAAGAAACCAAAGCACGCAACAGTAACAACTCCCCACAAACCCTACCCTCCAATCGCAAAGCCTAACGAAAAACTCAATCCTCCTACCAAGACCTACCCGCCAGAGCTCCTAGTCCCGGCGCGGAAACCAGACCAGTCGTACGTGGGGTATGTGTGGAAATGCGGGCGCGCATACGTCGCCTTCTACTGGCAGGGGATCCAGAATGTGCGGTGGACTTTGAAATTGGCTAAGGAATTGCGGGCGCAGGCGCGAGCCCGGGAAGCTGCGTCGTCACAGACTGCGAGGAATCAAGGGAAAGCAGGAGCAAGTTCGGGCTCGGATTCAACCCCGAAGACGCACCTAAGCGTCCTCACCCGCGCCGAATGGCAAGTCGTACGCCGCAGCACAATGGACAAATACCGCCTGCCCGGCTTCGCCCTCCTACTCCTAATCTTCGGCGAATGGATGCCAGTCCTTGTCCCCTTCGTCTCCCCCGTCATCCCAGAAGCATGTCGAATCCCAAAGCAAATCCGGCGAACACTGGAGAAGAAGGAAAAAAGGCGAGAAGAACGGAATCGTCGTATTTCCATAGACGCGGCTCGACTCGTTGAACGCGATGAAAAAGCCGGGCTGGAGACTAAACTCCAGGATCCTATATCTACATCTACATCTACATCTACATCTGCATCCGCCTTCGATAGAACAGATGACAATTTATCAAAACTAGGCATGTTCCCCCTATTGCTCCTCTCCGCAAAACTCGACGCACACTCCTGGGTCTGGGATAAATTATTTTTGACCCCGCCAAGGGGGTGGTTACTCTGGGATGTGCGGCGGAAAATGCAGTATTTGAGGATTGATGATGGGTTGATTGGGAGGGATGGCGGATGGCAGGGTTTAGGGCCTGAGGAGATGAAGAGAGCGGCTGTGGAGAGGGGTGTTGATGTGCTAGGGAAGAGTGAAGAGGAGATTAGGAGGGGGCTTGCTGGGTGGTTTGGTGGGGAACGGAGGGTGAGGTGATGCGTTTGATGCGTGTTCAAAGAAAGCAAGTGTAGAAATATTTGTATGATCTAGATGTTTGATAAAGGCCACTGCCGCTGTATATATTAGAGAAGTCCATAGATTGTACATATATAGCTGTACATACATACATTTCACTTCATTCCTGTCCATTCATTCTCAATATTCAAAATCACATCACACACATACCTCAGTCCAAATCTCCCCCAAAAACCCAACTCCAAAAAACTTTTTAATCCATTCATTCAATCACCACATCTCAAATCTCCCTGATCACACCTTCCATGTCATACAAAACATCTCATATATAAATTTTCTTCATCATTCATTTTTTCATCTACTACCCATCCTTCCATCCATCCATCCATCCAATCAAACCACCACCAAGAAAATAAAAAAAAGGAATGAAGAGAAGACAAAAAGGCCATTGTTACTTGACAAGTCGAATCCGTATGTTTAGCTAGCTGGAAGAGACGACCGTCCTATCAGAAASAAAGAAAGAAAGAAAAAAGGTGGGAAATATACAGGGTATATGAGATATTTGTAAAACGAGTCTCCAAACCTTGATTCTGCTACCCCTACCCCGTTTGCTCTCTCTCACGAGTCACAGCCCGGTGTCGTTGTCCAACGGATGCATTCCTGTCATCCAAGACTGCAGTCAATTTTCCCGCCGTGAGGCTAGAAAAACAAACCCCTCTAGAATTAAGATTAGCAAATGTCTTCATTCCCACGAATCTGCAAAAGGGATACTACTTACCAATCCACTTGCCCGCTTAACGGAGGTCGGGTACCCATATCCATAACCCTCAGAGCTCGTAGAGCTCTCCTCGGATTCCTCAGTGCTGGTGGGACTCACGCTCGTCTCGAACGTCGTCAGTGTCGACGATGATGTGAGCGAGAAGCTGGTCGCTGTGGCATCTGTCGCTGTGTCGATGGTGGACTCGGGGTTTTCGTAGTAGCCTGAGCTTCGGGAGACGAGGGTGAGGGAGAAGGAAGAGGTGGTATTTAAGGGTAAGGGGATGGAAGAGGTAGTATTCAGAGGGAGGAAAGCGGAAGAGGTAGTATTGAGAGGGAGGAAGGCGCTTGAGGTTACCGAGATGCTGGTGGAGACTGCGTCTGTGAGGGTACCGGTGGATTCTGAGCTGCTGGGGACGGTGAGCGTGGAGTAGTCTGTTGGATCTGTGGCTGTTGGCTCGTCTGCGTTGGGAGTGTCAGTCGGGTTGGAAGTTGTAAGAGGGAAATGGATGGATGCTTTGGGTGCTTTCACGTACCTGATGTAGATGGCTCAGGGGCTTGGTAGCTGGTAGAAGTTGCGGTGGCATCCGTGAGCGTATTCTCCGTCGACGTCGAGGAAAGAGAAGTTGAGTTCGAGAGTGCCGAAGAGAGGCTGCTAGACGAAGAAGGAGCAAGTGTGGCATTGCTGGTCACAGTCTCAGGTGTCGTCAGAGTCAATGTGGTGCTTGCAGTACTTGTGATAGTGATCACAGTAGAGGAGGTCCCATTGCCAGACAAAGTGGAAGATGATAATTCACTGGAGGCAGTGCTAGTAGCATTGGCAGTGCTGCTTGTTGAGGGTTCAATTGCCGATGATGCACTCGTGGAATTTTGCAAACTTCCAGTCGCAGAACTGGGAGCGGCGTATCCTTCAGACGTCGTGGTGTTCAATGCATCCGTGGCGGAACTGATAAGGGAGGTTGAAGATGATACCGCAGTGCCGCCCTTTGATGAGGACAAGTAGGTCGTGGTACTATTGGGAAAGGGAGGTGTCTCCGTGGCGCTGGTATAGTACGAGACGGCGGTGCCCGTGCTGAGGATAATCTTACTAGACGTGCTTACAGGGAAGCTTGTAGGAACAGCATCAGTGTTGGTAGACGTTTGAGTCAAAGACTTCGTGGATTCGGTTGCGCTAGTCGAAGAGACATTGAACCCGGTTTCCGTAGACTCAATCACCGACGAGCTATCCGAAGAAGAGCTCAATGTCTCAGTGATCACAACAGTGCTTGTGAGAATCTGAGTGCTGAAGGTAGTAGTATTCAGCTCCACAGTCGAAGTGGAAAGAATGGAAATGGTCCCATCGGTGGAGAGGGAAATGGCACCCCCAGTGGAACTCGGAACAATCGGATTGTACCCTTCAGAGGTCGGGTCTACATCCTGGGTAGGGTATGGTGGCGAGGTCTCATATATAGCTCCAGGTCTCTTAGGGAAGTGGACTAGGACAGCATTGTAAGTATACGCGCGGTAGAGAATTTCAGTTGAGATTGGAGCATTGTAGTAGCTCCTTCTCTGCGTCTGGGTAAAAACATACATGGGGGTCGCTCAGTAGCAGCAACAGTTGCCATAAGTGCCAAGGGGACCAAAGTAGCAAACTTCATGATGAAGACTAGCGAGAGCAATCTCTAAATGAAGAAAGAACGAAATGAATGTACTTGAACGAATGATGGAAGATCTGAGAGGAATATATCTTGGGATTGCTCAGGTAGCCTCTCAACGGGGCAGGTCAGTCATGTTTATAAAGACTTTACAGAGTACTACCAGGCAGTTCCCGTGGGGACTCTGATGACAGAATCTCTCCATCAGTGCCTGAATTTTCCGTAACTTACACAAGTACCTGCAAGACGGGAACTTGCTTGCTATCATGCCGTATGGGTGTGTTTCGAGTTGAGATATATCCCCTGTTAAGCGAACTTTGATCTTCAAAAGGTAATCTCTTCAAACGCCATTCGACGCTGCTATGATGCAAAACAGGGTGCTCTGCTGCTGGTGGACTTGAGGATACGATCGAATAGCTTGGCGACAGGAGAAATATCGCCGTTGGTCCTTCATTGCAATTCCACTTTGATGCCCGGAATAGACTGGTTGGATGGAGCCGTGGAACATGGAAAAAATCATGAGAAGTCATTCCCCGGGATCCACCCACGGAAGCAGGGGTTGCGGTTGTCTGCTCTTGTATCACAGCAGTGCCTTTGCAGCCGCCTGTCGTGTAAGCTAGACTTTGGGAGCGAAATCGAAATATCGATTCGATAGCTTCGCACTGTATAGTCTCCCACCCTCAATGACGAATTTTTTATGTGGGATATAGTGATACTGATATCCGCAGGGTGATGTTGATAAGAGAATGGATGTAGCCTCCTTTGAGAGTTAGCAACACATTTGTGGTTAAAGTTTCCATCCACACTAATCTCCCGGGGCTGCAGCTTTGGTGATACAACAATGTGAGCGCGACCTGTTGGGGCATAATGACAGACGCCTCCCCATATCGCTTCGCCAAAATCCACCCACAGTGCATAAAGAGGCTCTCCACTTCACGCGGGAACCCGTTGACGAGATCGAATAGTCGCTGTTTCCTTAGAAAACCACCAATCACCATCGCTCGTAGAAACGGTGCAGGTGCCTAGACCTTCTGATGCCCAGGCTCTTCCTGGTCGGATTCGGACATGATACCTATGTTGGATGATGGAGTCACACAAGTCATTCAATGATGAAAAGCTTGCGTGAAGTTCGGTCGCCGTGCATGGAGGCTCGAAGTCTGCTGGTGTACTTCTCGTGACGATGGATACTGTGACGCGCAGGTCACGCCGAAGCAGTACCAATATGCTTCAAGTCACACTGCTGCTCAGTGAGCGGGAGCAACGGAGCATTCGCGTAGGTCCTGGAAAGTTGAACCCGGCCAGAAGGTTCATGTTGCGCACAAGAAATGCTGGACAGTTTGAACATCTGCAAGTTGCTTTGGGAAGCCAGCGAGGCGGAGTTACTCAGAGCCGTTGGAGGTACAATTGCTAGGGTTTGTTGTAACAGCATCGGATGTCGGTGGATGAGTCCCGAAGGACGAATCGATGTGTGCCGACTCAAGATGCCTGAATGGAGGATGAATATGGGAAGAAAGACGGTTCTTTACGTTCTAACCATGGCTGGAAGTGACCATCCCCTCCAATGCAGGTACGACGTCCACCTCTCTAGCCTTTTCCATTCATGGTACCAAAATTACTTGTCCTCGGTGTGCAAACAAAACCTTGTGACGATCCAGGAAAATGGAAAATGGCTGTGAATTTATCCTTGTCCTGTGCTGTTGTGACTTATGCTACATCCTATGTCTAGCCATTCCATCTGCACATCACAGGTACGACGATTAGACAACATAGGTGCGATCCGGCACAGCCTACTCAGCACACCCGCATTATTCGCAATGCATTGAGAAACTAAGTTGCCAAGTCAATCCAGATGTGGGCCATTGTATTGCCCGTCTTTAGCATCTAATAGACCAAAATATGACAACTTGGAACTGAGGAATGTTACTCCCAGTGTAAGAGGCGAGAGAATAGCCGTGATCACTTGCAGGCTATAATATCACGTGCAATGGTTGATCCGAATATGATCTTCATCATTATGTATTAATATTTACTCAGTCCGTACATCAAACACAGCTGGGATGGATAAAGCATGTAAGGGCGAATAAGAATCGCCAATGTAGAGTGAAGTATCGCATATCAAATATCCCATGGTATACCATCCAAACTGCGTATAATCCTAAAACTCCAGTCCTATTATTTTACTTGGATTTGCAAGAGCCCAAATCATGTCTGGCAGCTCCAAGCCGCCAACGTGGAATTGCCCGCAAAAAGATCTTCGGCAGGATCGCACATCATATCCCGAATAGCAAGCACAACAATGTACTCACGTAAGAGATGGCGTTTGCCTGGGTGCTGCTGGGAGTGAAAACGATGAAAATCGTACATGGCGATAATCCCAAGGCAAATGAATCAACGTTGCAATATTTTTTAAACTCCAGAACGCCATCCGGAGTATCCGTAACGCGGAGCGCAAGAACAGAAGAAGGGGTATCCAAATATCGAAAATCGGCCACATTTGCCTCAGTAATGGCAGCAGCGACCCTTCTCCCATGTGCTCCCCGCTGTAGACAAATATGCCCATGCTCCAGTGTCTTGTGAAGAGAAGTTTTGCGGCAAGCTGAAGACGCTCATATATCTTCACCGAGACCAAACCTATTCTTGGAAATCCAAAAATGCGGTGGCATCAAAGTCTTCCTGGGTATCACATCCGTAGATGCCAAGATCAAAATTGGAAGAGTTGTCTAGCGTCGTGAATGGAGACATAAACTCATCTGAGAAAGCCGTGGACGGGTTGGTACCCATGGTGCTACCCATGGTAGTATCAATCTTCATCATGCTTCCTGCGGATAACGTTTGGTCCATCCCTGAAGACGATGTTGTTACTGCTCGGGAAGACTTCGGGGAGAGGTTTGGATTGTATGTGTATGTACCCGAGAAAGGCTGAGGAATATTATCACTGCCAGCCATGAAAATGGAGGTACGTGGATCGTTAGGGTCGAGCGCTGACCCCACAAACTGCTGAGACTCTGGTGGCAGAGACATCGACAGTGGGTTCACATCGAGGACTTGAGAGTTTGTGGGAAAACTGGGCATGAATAAGGCGGAGGAAGCACTGCCCTCCGGAAGCGAGACTGGTGTCTCCTGGCCCGATGGTGATGTCGCAGTAGCACTGTGGTTGCTCCGAGGAGATGATCGATTTGGAGAAGGCACGTGTTGCTGGACGCTTTGGGACGTCGTTGACCGAGATAGTGAAGGTCGAGACATACCCTCGGTCAATTGGTGGCTTGCCTGCTCCAAAACCTGCGGCGGCAACGACATCCTTCTCTGTTCTTCCCCAGTAGGTGTTGTCACTGTGTTGGAGTATTGAGCAGCGTGTTGATAACCAGGCATTTGCTGCGGCGTGGGAATGGACGCTGAGCGCTGATGAGGTTGCGGCCGTGCAGGGATCGTGTAGGGACTCTGGCGATAGACTTGTGGAGTCTGCTGAGGTGATTGTTGACCGAATGATTGCGGAGTCTGGTTGAATGTCTGCGGCGAGTGATGAAACATCTGCGGAGGCATCATTGATTGACCCATGAACGGGTTGTTCATCGCTTGGAACTGTGCGCTGGCGCTCGATGGAAATTGCTGTCCGTACAGGGGAGCGTTCTGGTACTGTTGGAAGAAAGACTGCCTGACGGCGGTCTGAGTGGCAATGTAATCGTGAAGCTTGCGATTGAAGTTGAGTGAGCCAGTGTGCAGATGAGCACTCAAACGCTGGTACTGGGTGGGAAGGTCGTCATCTTCTTCTTCGTACATTTCCTCGTTGACAACATCCTGCTCGGTCACACGCAACGAACGCCCGGTGCGCTTCTTGTGGATCTCGGAAGCGCGTCGCGCAGATTCTATCCTGGCTTCTAGACTGCGATCACTACGCCGTGATGCTGCAATGTAGGCTCTATAGTGGTTGGTCAGCAATGGTCCAAACGGGGAGGTGGTCAAAGTCAGAACGGAGAGCATGCGTACCGTTCTTGATTCTCCTCATGGGTGCGCTCAGTCTTGACTGGTTTGGCAGCCGGTACCGTCCTAATAGGCGGCATGTTCGAGTCGAGGTCGATTTAAGCTGTGGCAAATGCGGTAGGAGTGGCGAGAGGGGAGCTTTGTCCACTCAGAATGGCTGGAGCGGCAGATGGAAGGGCCAATGATGGTAGTGGAACCTCAGTTGGCGATTTGAGAATGCCGTTATATCGATTCTGTGCAGTCCTAGGATGGAATACTGGTCTGATGAAGGGTGGAAAGAATATGAGAGAGTTGGATAGGTGAGAGGGGGGGAAACAAAGTGGCAAGCTTCCCGTCTGGGGGCGGGATGCAGTACTGGGAGGAGAGGGCGGATTAAGGACCGAAGATTGGCGGACTAAGACAAGCGCAAACTGGTCCGATCCCAGGTTGAAGGTGGCAGAGCAAGCCTTGGAACAGGAAGGGGAAAGGTGCGGGACAAGGCGCAGGGTAGCTGGACTCGGACGGAGCAGAGTCGGTTGGTGGAAAAGGAAGAGAGTGAGTTGCGAGTGCGAGTAAGAAGGCGGCGATGCAGAAGTGTCGAGGGGGATCGGATTTGGCAATGGACTGGGGTTTGGCGATCGAGAAGTTGGCAGGGGACGCGCCGACGGTCAAAGAATTCGATGCGGGCCGGATGCGTGGGCCGCTTAAATCAAATGCGTGCGCCTCTTACGAGCTGGGGACCAAGCTTCAAAGGTGCACAGTCGGAACGATATTTGCAATCGAGGAGAGCGGTCGTGGAGTATTCCCGTATTCCCGTATTCCTAGGCGTGTAAAAGATCAAGTAGAATGTGACTGTAGGAGCGAACCCTGGTATAGAGGTATCCGGAATGTGGGGGGAAACGTGATAAATATCGAGAACGGATGACCTTGTGTGGTATAGATGTATTGTTTTCTTCTGTGGGCAACCAGCTGCGGGGTCTGATGGGTCTTGTCTAATAACAAGAAGAGCCAGCTGTTGGAGACAGCCAGATACTGTAGAGTAGAAGGGAGGTGAGAAGAAAAGAGTATCAGACTTCAGGAGGGAAGAGTCCAGGGCCCAGGGCGAAGGCAATTGATAAGGGAGGTAACAGGAGGCGACAAGCAAGTGTGGGCATGGGGCATGGGGCATGGGACAGAGGCGGGCTGGGAGGAGGAGTAGGTGGGAGGGAGGGGGAGCTGGTGAGTACCCTATTCCAGCGGCGTCCGTCGAATTAAGGTCCATTGGGCCTTTCCGCGGCGGACGAGCCGTTCAGCCATTCGAGGAGCATCGCTAGGCAAGGTAAGGCAAGGCAAGGCAAGGTAAAGCCGGGTAAGTGAGTGGGTGAGTGGGTGAGTGGGTGAGTGCAGGTGGGCTTGAGTGGGCTTGAGTGGGCGATTGCAGCGCGGTGCGAATCGGCGAAAAGAAGTGTGGAGAAAGGCGCATACTCCATCCACACCAAAACACACATAGCACGCACAATGCACCTCGGCAGCTGCTCGCGAGCAAAGGCAGCACGCACAACGCAAGAGAGGCGCCTCCACAGCCCTCAAGCCTTATCCTTGGGTGGCCTTCCACCCCCTCTGACGATCACTGATCGGAGGGCAGCGCTAGGATCTTGTGGCATCTCTTCCCCCGATAGACGAACGGCGCCGGTGCCGTTCCAACACAGGGAGAGAAGCCCTATACGTCCGACTGCCATCATCTTCTGGTCCACGACCTTGTGCTGCGGCCCCTCAATCCTCGACTGACAAATCCCTTGCCGTTAGCCGTGTGGTGCTTCTTCCATCTGGGGTGGCGAGCCCCGGATTTTGTGCCATTATTGCAAGGTCCCAGGTCCCTTTGAACATTCTTCTAGTCCCCGGTAGCGATATGAGTGGGAGACTGGCGGTCGGATATTTGGCTATTGGCTACTACGCCCACGCCCACGCCCACGCCCACAACCGTTGATCTGCTAGCCTGTGCGATTCAGTGCCTTGCTGCAATTGGGGGCTACGCACGCTGAGCTATTGCAGCTGCGGCCGGGCACGAGGTCTCCTGTCACAGCTGGAGAGGTGTTGGCGCGGTGCTGCATATAAGATGGAGCAAACCGGAACTAGGAGAGCAGAAAAGGCAGCAGGTAGAGTAGAGGGGGATGGGACAAGGCTCAGAAGGCCACTACGGCAATCAGAGCAAAGGAGTAAGGCTAGCCGGTTGCGGGAACGGAGAGCTTCCGCCTGGCCTGTCGATGTCTAGCCCGCTGCACTACCAAGGAACAGCACAAGGCAGGGCAGGATAGGACAGGATTCGACAGGGTGGGATAGGATAGGATAGCCCAGCGTGGTCGGGAGTAGAGGGGGACGAGAGGATGACTGGCGGACCTCAAGTGGGCCTCCTTTCAGTCATGGACCCAAGGAACGCGTCTCTTTCCCTTCCGCGCCTCCCTTTCCTTTGATCGTCATGTTGATGGAGCGAACGAGGAACGATGCACGTGCTTTCGTGGTTGGCGTGGGGTCCTTTTTCTAGTGAGTAAACGTATGTGTTCGTTCTCTTCCTCTGGCCCCCGCTGTCCCTCTTGACATTGTCTTTGTCATCGTCGTGGTCGTGGCTCTCGTGGCCGTCGTAGTCTTCGCCGCTCGTCGCCGAGTTGACATGGCACCACCATGTGAAGTACAGACGAGACGAGTGGAGGTGGGTGGAGGTGGTTGGAAAAGAGCAAGGGCAAGGGCAAGGGCAAGGGCAGGTTGGACGCTCGGGCCCAATTGCATCAGATCTCAAAGATAGGCGAGCGCGGCATATCGGGAATAGATGAACCTCGATCGATGCGATCGAGCTGGCCATGAGTTTTTTCCCACCAAAATATCCGCCTACCCCTTGTCCACGAGCCTTGCTACCCTGCTTCGGCCACCATTAGTCGACGTCTGCCATCTGATCGTGACAGCGCGATCATGCCGCGTTTCTGGCATGCCATGCTCGCAGCAAACCCCTTATTGACACGCCCACGTTGTTTCGTATCGGGCACTATTGGGCATGTGTCACTGTCCTCATACGGTAGCGTTCCTGGTGTTCTCTTTACCAAAATTCCAGAAACAGACCAGACCAAGACGCAGCTCTTCATCAAACTAATTTTCCTTCTCGTTTTCCTTCTCGTTTTCGCCCTCACTGAGTCCAGCAACCGCCCATCAAGAGGACGATGCAATTGTCGCATAATACAATGGCGGGCACGCCCGTCATTAGCCTGCGCCTGGTCCTTTCAGAGCTCCAGTTGGAGCCAGCAGGACCTCACGAGCCCGCAAAAGCTGTCTGTGCCCCGGCAGCCCATCAGGATCGTGCGACTGACCGATTCCCTGGGCCTCTGCTTTGCACCTCAACTCAGACCTCTCCTCGCCCGTTGCACTGCCAATGAATAAAAGGGATGTGGGAGATCGGAACTCAACGCCAACATGGCTTGCAAACCTCGCAGTGGTCTCCCGTGGGTTGCTATGCTTTCATCGAATTGCGCTCCCACAGCAAGCGAATGCGCAGGTTGACTCGAGGGCGACTTACTCTTGCTCTTACTCTTCGCTGCCCGAGTACCCGTTCCGTCTTAGAGCCTCATCGCGATCCTTTACTCCTGCTAGACATTCATCCAAGCCGCCCTGCTAAACGTCTCTATTGTTCTCCCCATCCTCACCTAATTAGTGCATCCACGCGTGCTCGGAAGCTCACAAGTCACAAGTCAAACCCACCCAGCGTGACACGCTACAGCTCAAGCACTCTTTTCCAACGCCCGGTACTTTCATAGTTCGTATCCCTTGACCGCATCTACCTCTGCAAAGTGTGCCATATTACGACAAAGTAAGGGAGACAACCCCCACGTGAGGTTACCCTTTGTCCTTGATTTCCCCCGATCCTGGCTGTCGGGTGAAAGTGCATGGCAAGTCGTTTCAATCGTGGCACACTGAAGTTTTCTGCTCATCGAACATATTGCGCAAACAACAGGTACATGGCCAACTTAGCGTGATGTCACTGGGGATCGAGCGATGGGACTTGTTGTCGGCGCATTCATCCGAGTTGAAGCCGCATCGCCGCACGTTTGCTACCTAGTGCAGCCACGCCATTGATGGCCTTTAGTAGATTGCTGACTTCCTCCATACATACGTACCTGGACGGCGACCTCAAGAGTCCACAGACGTTTCGGGGAATTTAGCCTTGGAGCTTTGCTCCTAGCGCCATGAGGGACGGCTCAATGATGCACCGCGGACAGCTCCATCCTCCACTTCGTCCGTCGACGTCAGGCTTGTTAGCTCACAGCCAGTTCCTAGACAGTGTGGGCATTATGCAAGATCGCTGCCTGCCGAGACCAGATCTGAGATTACCGAGTGTTTCCACGCCTTATCCGCGAGTAGGTGACTGGGTAATTCCAAATTCGCCACACTTCACCTCCGCGGGGCGTAGGCAGGTCCCCTTTCGCTACATGACAATTGCTGTCAGATACTTGACATGTTGAGATTGCATCCCTCGGTAGTGTTACAGTCGCTCGAGGATGGATCATAATGACATTACTGGCGACCTTTTGCAGAGTCGCCCGCGATCACTGACTTGGTGTGTTTGTTCGTCAGCGATATGGACTTGCTTCTCCCGCCATCGATATGGTGCTTCTGAAGACCCCCGCACTTTCTACGCAGCAAGTATAGGTGCACATGTATAATAGCTACTTCAAACCTTAATCCGCATGCGTCCCATCACCACTCCGATTCAACTTGATTGGTGGTAGTAAGATCCGGCCATGTATTCCAGGAACTCCCTGCATATCTTAACGATGCCTCTCTATCGGGCACAGCTCCTAAGGCGTAATTGGTAGGGACCACAACCGGGCAGATGCCGCACCCCTTGCTAAGGTGCATTTCAACGTCGCAGTGTATTCCCAAACTACCGTCGCACATTGCAAGCTCAAGCTCCAAAACTCATGGATTAACAGGACCCTGCAGAATCCGGATCTCCTCTCCCCGTTGCCACTCCGACTCACGATGCACTGTCAACGGTGGATGGGTCTGCGGTATCAGTTGCCTGTCAGCCCTCACAGCGTCTCGCTTCCATGTATTCACGGTGACACGAAGAAGTAGATATTTCTAATTCCATTAGATGATTTTACAAATCTCGTTCTGAATTACCTATCTGCTCAAACCATATTCGTCGCCAAAACCAACTACACACCCTTTACGACAACAAGTTCAAAGCGGGGTATCGGAATCGGAAGCACTCTCCCAATCAAGTAGGAGCCAAAATCCATGGTTACCCAAGGGAGACCCTCTCCGACCAAACGTCCCGAATCTCACACAAGCACAGCACATGTCGTGATCAGGTCCCTGCCGCTTTCCCGACGCCTCGTCTCCTACCTACTTCACAGGTAGTCACAAGGCATGCTCAATTGGCCCCGAGAACCCCTTACGAGCTCCTACTCGAGTCTAGAGGCCTCCATCATAGGTAGGTCTCAGACACATGCGTGGGGTTGAGACATGCATCACGAGGATTAATTTACCTCCGACCACAACCATGGCCTCAAGCCTATACCCATTGCTTAGGTCGGTGAGCCGTAATGTGACAGCCCACGATCACTGCAAGCACAGGCATACCCACCCTCCCCTTTTAAAGAGAGGCCAAAGCAACCACACTTCAAAAATCCGGAATCTTCACCATACCAACGCTCAGCCCAACGACTCAACCGCACCACCCTACTCAAAAACCAGCAGCCCACCACCCAACGCCACACAAAACCCCAATCCCTCATGTGCTCTGCGAGGAAACCACACCCCTCGCTATTCGAAACCCGCCTCATCCAGCCATACGCACATGATAGCTCAAGGGCCTCCGAGTACGTCGTGGTGTGCTGTTGATTGTGTCCGATATGCGGGCATGGCATACCATGGCGTTGTGCGAGGTGTGAGTCTTGGATGCAAGAGCCGATATCGTGAGTAGCTCGTGACCAAATAGTATATTAAGAGTCGATTTATACTTGGATGTGCAATTTGAAGTACCGGATTCGCCGACTCCGCACGCCCTCCTAAGTCTGTGAAAGAGTTGTGTGAAGAGGATATAGAGTGTCTCAGCTAGCCTCGATAACATATTCGGAAGTGAATGAGTCTACAGGGATTCTATATCTCTCTTATAATATACGTATATATCATCATTCGAAACGTAAATATCAATCATAAAGGCGTGCTCTGGACTGAACTTGAGCTTGAAGCACTTGATCGACTATTACAAAGTGATTAGCTAGTCAGCCTATTAGAAAATACCAACAGAGTACACAAGAAGTGAAACATTGTAGATTCCATCTCTAAGCGAATATTTGATATGCATCCATCCCGACGAGGAGTTTTTATCACTTTATTTCATAATCATAGTAATATTTATATATCTCAGGTCTATATCTTACTTCAGTGGTATAGAAGTACACTTTACACCCTTTCTAGTCTATAGTATCACTAGCCTTACATGCACAAGTTAGTTCTCATCTTAAGTAGCAAACCCCCCCCCCCCCCCTAGTCATCCACACCTCCCTATTCTCCTAAAAAAAAATAAAAAATAAAAAACTTATCATACCCAATTACAACCGTACATCCCCCACCAGCAAACAGATCATAATCATCATATCATAGAATATGGCTGAAAAATCAAGCGTGTAAGATACCCACCCACCCATACACTATATAGTAGAGGTATGAAAGTATAATCATGCTATATTTTCTACTTACTCGATGTCTTAAATTTGTTATATTTTTTTTATTTGGTAGTTTGTTTCGATAACGACTTACTTAACTGTTCGTGTGGTTCTTGATCGAGTTTGTTTTTCTTAGTCATGGGTCTTTGATGCTACGAGTCGAGATTGCTGAGGTGTGTTTGGCTGGTTCTTGGGTGCTGGGGTACAAGGATGCGTGAAGAGGGGGGAGCATGAGGGAGACTAGGTATCGAGATGGCCTTTGTTCTTGTCTATGACTAACGGAGCAAGAGGCGGGATTCTGACTGCTTGTATTACCTTCTAGCAACCGGGTATTGACTGGCACTGATGCCCTGGGACTAGCAATGTTTTGGGAGTTCTTGAATGATGTCTCTTATTTGTAAATTACAAATTCGCTACCAAGAACGTAGAATCTCTATACTATTCTTCCCCGAGACCTTCTCGATGATGCATAAGAAGGGTGTCCTTTTTTCCCACTAGATAGACGCCCATACACTATGCATATTGAATTGGGTGGCTGAGGACCCAAGAAAACATTAATGGCATGTTCCTACTCCTGTTGGATGTTGAGCATGGCCTCAAAACGGCAATTCCATAAGCTCAAATTTGCTCGAGCCAGCTCTCTACCTCCCCACAATCCCTTGTCTAATTTCCTCCCAACCCTTGAAACGGATATCTCAGATCATGTTCATTTGGCAACTGCAGCACTGAGGACTTGTGTCCTGAAGAAGCCACCCTTGGTCCTCTCAATCACCTGCTGGTAGACTGATTGTGGTGGGTGGTTCATGACAACGGTGCCAGCCTGGTAGTCAATCTTTGCATCCACACGAGTATCACGGATTAGATTGACGATCCACTTCTCACCCTCGTCTTGCGAGAGACCCAAGCGGGTAGACAGATCCCTAAATCGATGTTAGCAAATGCAAAACCCCACTTATCATCATTTCGGGAACATACTTGATGTCGATGCGCTGATGAATCTTGCAGTATGATTCAGAAATCAAGTGGCGTGCGGAATCAACGAAAGTGTCCGCAGTGCCGAGTAGGAAGAAGTCGTTCTTAAGAATCTCCTCAGTCTCGCCGAGCTTCTTCTGCGCCTCTTCAAAATCGAAATCGATATAAAGAGCCTTGATGAAGTCTGTCACGGGGTCGCTGTATTCGTAACCTTCTTGCCTCACAATTCGGATCAAATCCTTCAGTTGCTTTTGGTAGGTGCTCGAGTTCCTTCCACCACGGCTTCGTCCTGTGATCACAGCAGCGGCCAAGTACCTTAGAATCCAGGGGCAGCTGGTCTGAATGGTGTTGATGTAGGGTGCGGAGAAGAAGAGCTCAGTGAGTGTGTCACGAGCGGAATCGTAATTAAAAAGCGGGAAGAGTGACCAGTGAAGGAGCCAAGTGCGGTGTTGGAGTTGAGCAAGGGGGTTTGAGAAGAGGCGGGTCTCGATGCTTTCCTTGATCTTGTTGATTTCCTCCATCGCGGAATCCCAATTGACGGATAGAATTTCACAAGCCAGCTTGCCCCAGGTAGCTTCATTGGTCTTGTCGTTGTCCGTACTCTACGAGCAAAATGTTAGTAAACCAATTTGCTACCTCCGACGAAGGACGCTATCGCGTGGAGATCAAAATACGCACCAAGACACGGAATCGGTACAGCAGCTCAGCCGCGTGAGGATACACTCCACAGCTGTACTGGAACTGCCCGAACTCGTATAAACGGTCGACATCCTTCACTTCTACCCCATGGTTCTCCTTCAAATATGCCAAATTCTGCACCTTGTCACTCCTGAGATTTGTGACAACGTTCTCGTCATCCAAAAGCCCCGATATCTTGCTCGTCTCTTCCTCTAGCTGGTCCCTCCTCTTCAAGACCTGATCCCTCTTTTTCTTGTACTCGTCCGGCATTTCATCCAAATCGTGAATCTCTTGGTACAACTGGCCCACGAAATCGGTCATGTTGGTTGGTTTTAGAAGTTCAAGGAGAAGTTTCTTTTGCGAAAGAGGCTGTTCGGCATCCTCATCGTTTGAGAAATTGAGCAGCGGGTATAGAAGATGTCGGTCGAGATTGGGCATGAGTTTGGGGAGCAGGTTGTATTGTTCGGCGATGTCGCCGGCGTCGGTGGTCGCCATGTTGGTTAGCTGTTCTTCCTTGCGGAATGGATGCCAACAAGAAGCGCTTGGGTGAGGCGGAAGGGTTTGGAGGGTATGGTGGGTATTTCCTAAATTTGTTCGCAGTCGTGGTGGGGTTGGCGAATCGAATGAAAAATGACTGTGCGTCTAGCGCTAAACGCCTGGCACAGCCTGAGGAACAATCATTCGGCTTAGCTGCGATCGGCGCGGAAAAGGTGTTACTCCGAATTGCAGGAGACCTCATCCCAAAATCTTGCGAAGAGCTCGCAATACAGGAAGCACCCATCGTTTCCTCTAATTCCAATCTAATTCTTTCACAGAGATTACCGACGTTACGATGCCACGTATAAGTCCTCTCATGCCGTTTCTTCGGCCCTTACCGGCCCCAAGAGCCTCTATCTGCGCACCTGTCCTCCGATTCTCTTCCGCAACCATATATCGAGCAGAACGTAGGGTTCTACTTTGCAATTAACCATGGAATGAATGCTAACTAGTTGATAGGGCCAAATAGTTCAAAAGCAAGTGGATCACCACCACCAGCAAACTCGATAACCTCACATGAGTCTGCCACCGACTCTGCAGCACCCACTCCAACACCCCTTCCTAAATCCACTCTCCCGTCAACGCGCGCTACAACATCCATACGGCAATCGCCACCAGAATATGTCGTATCGAGGTCAAAGTCCAACAACCTCCCTATATACCACGACTATAAACGTGGTGGAAACCTTCATCTCACAATCATACGGAAAGTGACTGGCTCTCTGTCCGCATTAAAAGAGGAATTGCAAGTTTACTTAGATAAGAAAGATGAGGATGTCCAGATAAAACAATTAACTGGACATGTAGTCGTCAAGGTGAACAGCCCATAATTAAAGCACAAGAGATCACTCGCTAATATTAAAAAGGGATCGCATGCAGAAAAGATAAAAGCGTTCTTGGTATCGAGGGGAATGTAAATTAGTATATTCAGGACATATCAGTATAGGCTCTGATTGTACCAATATGTAACATATGTAAAGCATTGAAAGATGAGAGCGTAGTACAAAACACGCTTATGATTTATTTTCTCGAATGGCGACCTCGACATCGCATTGGTTCCTTAACATACCTAGATAAGCGCATGGTAGTCCTTGGTTGAAAAGCGCTTCTTCGCAACTGCAACCTCACTTGAAATTCAATGATATAACCCATGTTCGCTCCTAGATGACATAATTTACTCAGTACCACGCTTTTGGGGCATTGGGGGAATCGAAACAAGGCTAATGCTTCATTGAAAATCATCGAGCTTTAGTTTCTTTTACTAAGAAAATCACAAACTTTTGGTATTTATGATCCTCTTCTTACTGGCCAATGTTGCGCACCATGAGCCATAGTTTAAGAAAGCCATCGATGTTCAGCACCGCTATTGGCGTACAGCGACTTAGGTTTAGCCACCGTGAAAGATATAATAAATGCTTGTGATACATTTCATACTGGCATGCCCTTTCTCGAAACATAGCACCGTCGACAGCATCCATCAACGCAGGTTTAGGTGTTCGCTTCACACTTGCCAGGTGGTTCTTTAGATCCCCGGGGCAAAAACTTCCACAGCATAGCTTGGAGGCAAGAAGAGACTAAGGCTTATCACGAAATTTTGCATCCCGTAGCAATATCAATTAAGATAGAGTCGGAAAAACACAACGAACTGGGATTCGGTGGCACCACCTTATTTATTAGGTCCTTAATGTTCGACCTCACACTTTAGCTTCTCTGAGCGAATGGACTCATAAAAGGTTGATAGTGTATATTCACATGGGTATTGATGCCGCTAAAAACTCCAGCCAAGGTATGCCCACGCTTGGCGCCAGTTAACAATCAAATAGAAGCCACCGTACGACACCGTTGAAATGCAAAACCCTCTGATCACAATGATGATGATCGATTGCGTTGATATCCCTACCAACCCTCATAAGAATGCCCATCAAAATGCACCCATCAACTACCAAAAGCAAACCGCGACAAATTCAAGATGGGTTTGCGTGGAGAGACATCACCCTCGGACCCACTGTCCGGGACCAGCAAGTCCTCACTTCCACGTACTTGTAAGTCTTCATGTTGAGTCTGCTTGCAGGGTGGCTGGTCGACCAATTCGTTATCGCTAGCGTCGACGACAATCTCAGATTCCATGATTGCCCATGCCGAATCCTCAATCTCATCTACTTTCTCGTCTAATCGTACACGCGGTGCTCCTTTTTGCGACGACGGATGGGCAGTGTCCAACTTCGTCGATTCGATCTTTGATCGTTCTCCGCTGCAATTTTCAGAGCCGCTAGGGATTTGACTTCTTGTATGCGGGGCGCTCTGGTAGGAGAATTTCGATCGAAGCGCTTTTACTTGCGTTGAGAGGGCCGCGGTAAACACAGATTCCTCAGTATCTGGCTGTGTTGGGCTGCCGCAAGAAGTAGCGGGTGTTAATGTTCCGATTGAGTCTTGGGATTGTTCTATAATGCTCTTGGAGAACAGTGATGATTGGGAGTTACTACTCATACTAGACGTCAAATTGTCTTTGAAGATCGACAATTTCAATTTGGGTTGTGACGCGGCTTCTTCAAGATCTGCCATCTCGGCAATGGCTTCATCAAAAGAGTCATCCGAATACAGGTCAAAATCTTGGGAATGTTTCTTTTTGCCTTTTTTTGCCGTTCGTAGGGACGGACTTGGGTCAGGCATTGACGAAGCGAAAAACCTACTTCGCTCAATTTCACCCTGAGCGGTCTTTGGAGTGTCTATGGATGTGTCTGAGCAAAGCCGCTGTCGTTTCGAAGGATGCGGAGCGGACGCACGCGGCGCGAAAGAGTCAGAGATGGTTCGTCTTGGCGGCTGAGGAGCAGTCCGTGTTATCGAGGGTCGCTGCCGAGCTATTGATGAGTTGGGCGCGAAGACCGCGGCCCAAGAATTACTGCCCTGCTGCTCGCGTAGGAGTGCCTGCTGGCTTGGGGATGGCGTGAAGCTGTTGGGATCGAGCTCAGCTAGAGGTGTGCGCCTGGGTTTGAAAAACGTATCTATAGGTTTTGTAGTCTTTAGATCTGGCGTTTGCGCTGTAGATGACGTCCTGCTGCGCACCGGTCTTAAGGGTTTTGCAAATGTCCTGTCCCTGGCTTCAACGCTAATTGGAACCTTGGTGTGAGGGTGCAGATTGCCGTTAGATACTCCAATCGCAATATCGGAGGGGATATGCCGTCCAATGAAGGGCATCTGAGTAACATCAACGGTGGGCTCCGGGGCGGTCAGATTGACCACTTGCTGAGATAGGGGACAAAAGACCCATTGGTAGAGGAAGGTCAGCTCGGCTTTTTGAAAAGCTTCCAAGTAGCCAGGAGCTACTTTGTACTGCCCGTCGAACTGAGCTGCTTTGACGAGACGCTCAACGGTCTTATGTTTCCGAAGCATTCGGTAGGCAGTCTTCAAACCCATTTTACCGATTCCGGGGAGATAATCGCACCCACTGAGCATGGCCATACGTCTGAAATCAGCATCCGACCAACCAGTCAAGCTTATTTCTCTGCATGCTGTGAAGTGATTGCGATTGATCTCAACACACTCCCCGTATTTGTCTAATTTCGTAATCAAGCACTTTGCCCCAAAAACGAGGAGATCAGAGTCTTCAGACAATATACCATTGACGATACCCTTTCGTTCCAGGTACACAAGCTGCGAATCAGCTTCGTAAGGTGCGACGACGTATTGTATGTTGTGGTATTTCAACTCTTCAATCAAAAGGCGCGCCATTTCCGGTGTAACGTCTACCGCCTTCTGCAATTCCAGATGCGCCTGAGATGTCTTTCCGACTTTTAGTAGCTCTAACCCGAGCCTTTTGCTTTCTTTACGCTTGTTTGCCCTCTCTTCTTCGGTCCCTGATTTGCTAGGCAGATAATCTCCGTCGAAAACAATATAGGGCGTTATTCCGAAATGGATCAACATGCGGACGCGTGCCATGGCGAAGTCAACATATCTGATACTGTGTGTTAAGTCTTATTCAAATTCAGGCGGGAGGATGCGGCATACTTGGTGGTCGGCTTGTCTAATGCGAGATCAATGGCACATGCAGCCGTTCCTCGATGGAGCCACCCATAGGCATCCACGCCAATGGTCTGACCTGCAAACTTCTTTAGGCTGCATGGTTTATGGATTGATTTCAGAAGCGGGAGAAGGCCTAAGGATGTGTTAGTGAGGCATTGTGAGGATAATATTAGACGTACCAGAAATGCCCATCGTGTACCCTAGCCGCCCGCAGGATGCGGACCCAAACAACAGTGAGAATGAAGATACTATTGAATCATTATGCGCAGAAGGCAAGGCAAAGGCAGAATATAGGACAATCCCTTGAATCTCGTCGGTGATGATTGTATAGGCTAGGGTGAGCTCCAGCGTAATTAGCACCTGGGTGGCATTCACTGTGCGACGCGTGGGGATGTAAGGAAGGAGAGACGCGCCTGGTCTCGACCTGGCGCTAAGGAAATCTATCGTCGGCGTGCTTTTCGCCGACGCGCCGATCACAGGTGCCTCCCCACTCAAAAATTTCTAGATCCAGAGCACCACCTTGACGGTCTCATGAATAGATATCGACAAGTCCATGCTCAAGCAATTTCACCATGCCAAGCAATCGCCTGAACAAAGTACACAAACAAATTGTCAAGAAGAAAGGGAAGAATGTCTCTCTTCACGAGAATAGTCGAGATACGCATCGACTGCAGAGTGCAAGCGCGAGAGACGATAAGCTCAATCGACTAGCAGCATTGAGAGAAAAGCAAAACCAACCATATGGTATGTCTCTACAACCATATGCCACATATAGTTACATTTGCTAAGGTCAAGAAGTAATAAGAATCAAATGCTTCCAGTCGTACACCACTGAACATGTTTCACCTTGCTCATTGTCCGAAACCCAAGGCTTGATTGAGGACTACCTCGGCAGAGATGATGAGGAACTAGCGAAGCTGAAGGCCGAACGTCGCCCTGGAAGGCCTCCAAGTACACGCGAGACCCTTTTGAAACAGAAGCAGGCTACTGAGCAGGGCGAATACGCTTCGGGATTTTGGATTCCAGATCTTGGGGATGCCGATACGTTGAATAAGTTAAAACATTGGAATGGTCAATGGTCAAGCTTGAGCACGCTCAAGTACGTGCGGATCAAGAAGGAGGGCGTGGTGAAAGAATCAAGCTTTCCTCCAAAAGGCCTTTCATGAGGACCGTCGCCGAGGCATTGAGCTCGAGATCTCCCCAGCATCAAGTCCATAGTGTCTTGCACTTGACCTCTTAGGGCATGTTTGAGCGCTATTTCGATTGTATTGGACATCTGCCTTGCAAAGCGAATTACGAGACTGTGCCCAGTTCAGACTTGTCCGAGCCTGGCTTGCGATTCCTCGCACATGCTTGAAAACAAATAGGCCACAATGAGCCAAAGGGCCTCCCAGACCTTTCTCTTGTTTTCTCTCATGTCCACCATATTTGGAAAGACATGTGGTTGAAGAGGTCGATAAGCCCTAGACGCTGTGATGGAATTGGCTACTCAATGGGCTCGGGGGGCACCCAGTGGTTCTGCAGTCTCTCAGGATTATTTCAGCGTCGACGAGGTCTTACCCAGCAGCGTAGGAAATA
Source organism: Nigrograna mackinnonii (assembly GCA_001007845.1). Lineage (NCBI taxonomy): Eukaryota > Fungi > Ascomycota > Dothideomycetes > Pleosporales > Nigrogranaceae > Nigrograna > Nigrograna mackinnonii. The sequence continues at coordinate 287,208 of JGVQ01000295.1, read as the reverse complement.
AGGGTCACGATGGATTCACCTAAACTGTGAGTTCAAAGCAGACATAGACACAGTGCATAAAATGGGTAGTAAGTTGAGGCCTGATACCAGATAGGTTCGTTTGTCTATTAATAAAAAATGTCCAAATGTGCCCTTGAGCAGTTTAAAAAGTACGCCGTTCCATAATCCCAAACAGTATGATTTGATGAATGTGTTGAATAGCTTGTAATACACATCTCGCCCAAGAGCTTGACATCTTCCTACTCAAGTCATGCCTCAACCCCAGCGGTCGTTAATCTAACAGTCGATCTGGGTGATTTCGCCGGACTCGCCCTTGACGCACATGCCATGGTTCTGGCGTGCGGAAACTGTGCCTTTGAACTTGTTAGGATATGCTCAAAAGGGTGGTTATAGAGGAAGCTCACCATCAGCAACAGGGGCAGCAAGACCAAGGGCGGCCATGGAGAGGATAGCAGCGACGACGGTGGTGAACTTCATTTTGACTGGTTTGGAGAATTGATTGGGAATTTACTTAAAAGGCGGTAGGTCGCACGGCGACTAAAAGAATGTAATTGAAGAAGTGGAAGGGAATACTTGGTTTGTTGAAGAGAGCGGTTGAATGAAGAGCCTCAGTCCCCAGGGTGGCAGTCACCTTTTAACTAATGCCCAGCCCAGCATAAAGTGACAGGCCGGTCTGTGCTGGGCCTTGAGACTCATGAAGCTAGCAGAGGCTTGTCCGCGGTACTCCATCTGTATCGAAGGTAGTGTGAAACCGGGTGCGAAAGGCTCCTGGAATGCTTGGCCGCTGCATAGAGCCCCGATAATTAGGATTGACGCTGAAGGTTTAAGCCTCGTGGGGGAAAGCCAGACCGGATTGGTGAGAGGGGCTGGGCTATACGGTTTGTGGGCCAGACCTACATCATGGAATGTATCAACAATGCCTCAGGAGGCCCGGAGTGGTCAGCGAGACGCGCACATCTTGGAGGGGCGTGATTTCAAATTGATCTCCAGGATGATCGACCACTGACTGCCGAGCGGCATAGCTTTCGGGAAGTTGATGCACGTTGGATGACTGTGTATGGGGCTTAACAGCCGCGCCGGGGTGTCGCGAGATTCTGCCTTTTCCCAACACCGAGAATGCTTGCTCCAGCACAGAAGATGCCTCTCTGTTGGAAATTTGAGAAGATTTGATTTTCCAGAGCTCAAGGAAGTTCTCATGATCAAAGGGGAAATAACGATGAATCATCTTGTTGAGGAATCATAGAGCGGGCCAGCATGAAACGGAACTCAAACCGAGGCGAAACGCAAGCCAAGACAAAACCCAAATTGGAAAGCGACCCAGCCAAACCTCCAATCATTTGAATTCACATCAGCTCATTCTGTGACTGTCTATGTCATGAAGACGCTTTGGCGACATGCATGTAAACAGCCTTTCAATGTTTTGCTGTTGGCCTTACAGAACGATGGCGACGGAGGTGGTTGTAGTTGATGTTGTGGGACAACTTAAACTGGGCGCTAGTCTCACTCCGGCAAGGCCACCACCACTGCCCGACATTCCTGACGTCCTCACTCAGCTCCAGACATCGGCCCTCTCCGTTCCCTACGGTAATTAGATGTCTTACTTGACAACCGCTGCGACCGTAAGATGAGCTTGAGACCCCTCAGAAAAGGCGAACCACCGTCGGACGGCCTCATAAACACAGCATATGCGTCAATGTCTAACGCTCTCATCAACAAAGGCTCCATGCTGCGAAACGGCATACTTTACGAATTCTCAAAATCTGCTCACATACCTTAAGATCAAACTGTGTTCCGAGACCAAAATTCTCGTCGGCTCGCGTGTGTCTCAAGGAGTTGGCTGGAATGTTCTTGGGGATAGACTGCGTGAGTAACAATTCATCTTTATCCCAATAGACTGCCAATTTGGCAGATACATCTCAAGCCAGTTACTTTCTTAAAAACGCTTTTCCTCTCAATGTCATTCAACACTGTGTTTACAGCATATACTTGTTTTGTTACTATATCATGTAGAACTTCCTGATTTCGCAATGTCCTACGAAGTCACGATAGACATACCCAATAGGAAGCTTTGGCAATCACTGCGATCTTACGAAACGAGGCTATTTGTCCAACAATAGGGAAGAGAAGAGGGAAGGGTTCAGCCCGGCACTACGATCTCTGAACATTATCCCTAAAAGCCTTTGAAATGAGCACAAAACCCTAAGCAGCACAAGGTACTTTCTGCTAGAATCCGGATGTTAGATGAATTGTCCATCTAATCTCTAAGGTTGTATTTCTAAAAAGATGCACGATGCTTATAGCATTTAGGTATCGAATAAAATGTTCGCTCACATGACGACCAACCTAGTCTTTCGGCACACCCCTCATCGGAGTTCTATTGCCTTTGACAATTGTCTCTTTGGTTCCATCACAGCCTTGCTCCATCCCACATTCACTACCTTTATGATTTCACGTTTCTTTTGAATTCTCCTAGAACTTGAACCATCCACCATTCGGAAGCTTTAGACCTATGGCCCAGTCAATTATAGTTGTTCTCTTAATCAGAATACTGGTGAACGCCATTGTTGAGGTGAAAGGCGAAGTGAAGGTGAAAGTCTCTAGAGCAATGATGTCACTTCCGACATTGTTCTTTGGCGACTTACAATGGAAGGCGCGGAAGGCGCGCTCTCGTTGCGACCTCTTCCAGCTGCCCTCCATATAATCGCGACCATATCACACAACAAAACTGTTCTTCCCCGCCCATTTGTTCGACCGCAGCTTACAGAAAATTGCTTGCGCCAAACTCAGTTGATTTCTTGAGTCCATCGAACTAGGATACAATCATGCCTGAGAAAGGCTGGCGAAAAAAGATCCAGGAACGCCGGCCAAAAACTCCATCCTTGTCGAGTGCGGCATTCAACAACAGGAGCGTCACGGAGGAGGATGCAGTACCTAGGTCAGCAGTACCTCGTCAACAACGTCAACCAACTACTTTGTTGTTTGGAAAATCCTTTTCAGGAAGTCGACCTGCGACTCGACCCGGAACACCGACATGGAAGTCTACATCCTCACAAGGCGGAGAGACTGCGGAGGATTTCCAAATCGACATCGAGCGCGAACCGTCACCTCCACGTTCATCGCCGCCACGGGGATCACCGCCACGGACATCAGCTCCTAGGCCAAAATTGTCAAAGTACATATCAAATTACAAGGCCATTACGACAGCAGCAAGAGAGCCCGAGTTCGCAGAGCCGTGGAACGAGGATGCTCCTCCATTCTATGTACCTCCGGTGGATCCTGTATTGGTGGTTGAGTCTGTGCATCATTCGATTTGCACATCGCTCTCGGAGCCGATTCCAGTACAATTCAATAGCGGTATTCTTCGAGTCTTCGAGGACTACAGAAGAGTGAGGGAAGGAAAAGAACGCCTAGAGGTTCTATTGAATGAGGTAATAGAGGGATACAAAGCCTCTGAGCAATCGTGGAGAGATAAGGAAGATCGATATCAGAACGAAATTCGCCGACTAGAGCTTTTGATTGTGCAAGGGAATAGTGGAATTACAGGGCTCATGCATGCTCGTAGAGGGACCGTTGTGGACCGCTCGAGACTGTATAAAAAGTCTATGTCGACTACTTCTTTGGCAACAATGGCGGAACGTTTCACAAACGAAGAATTGGACGAGCAGATCCGTTCAAGAACTTGCCAAGGTAAGACAAGTCCACGATACGTATATTCTAGGCCCAGTCAATATGCTAAAAATTTTGAAGTAATGATGCATCGTCGCACCTCACCTTCACAGGAAATGGCTGTATTGTCAGAGGACCTTAGGTCTTTTAGTAACCGGGATGATCTCCCAATCGGAACTCCCCCTAGCCATGAAGAACAAGTTACCCTTTCCCGGAAAGTCAAGAGTGAGCTGGATCTAGTCGACATGGGGATGCAAGGCTCTTCGCCAGGCGGGGCAAGACCTACACAGCTCCAGGTACCCTTAGTTTCAGATCCTACCCAGGATGAAACTATACAACCTATGGAGTCTCTGGAGACTATTATGGAGCCAAGCGTTGAGCGTGAGGCACTCATTGCATTGCGAGAATTAGCCACATTAGTCGCTCGTCGAAGAAACATGGATACCGAGGCGGTTACCTCCCAATTGATGAGTATTTTCTTGGATAAACATCACGGAAGCCCGGAAAATCCGAGGCCACAGCAGTACACTCATGGGGGACACACACGCCGATCCAACTCTTCGAGTATCAATGTTAGCGTATGGGAACCGGACAATTCTCTCCCACATTCTCAATCTGACTCCCAACTTGCGGCTGATACCTTTCGACGGAGGCACTTCTCTTTTGAACCCGGAGATGATCAATTGGGCCTCCTTGCAGATGACATCAAGAAATTTGAGATGCACAGGCCAAAGTCACCCGCCGGATCTCAGTCGACTTTGTCATCCACACCGCAGGAGTTCCATTCTGACAGCCAATCCGATCATTCCTCGAATGGGTCTCTCACACTTCAACCGAAATTTACTCAAGCCTCAAAAATTCCGAGCCCGGTTGTGAGCTCTGTGGTAAATCGGGTTCGTCGAGAGGACTCAGCCTCGAGCCTCCAGACCGTGGTCCCGCGCGATGCAGACAATCATACACGTTCTCGCCGCAGTATCACGAAAAGTGGACGTAGAGGTTCCAGCGACATCGCGCCATCGCAGTGGCCCGCGCGAAGGAGCAGTTCCAACAACATGTATGCATTGAGTGGACAACAATCAAATGAGTGTTCTAGCAGTCCTCCCAGTCATAGCAGTGTTGCTGCATTAGCAGCACTATTCGCCGCTGACAAGGCCAACAATTTGGGGAATGATTCTAGGACCCGTGGCCAAGGCAAAATGGGTCAGATATTATCTTCCACTGCCATCTCGTCAGATGCAGGAACACATGGAGTATCCAGGAGAGATCGTTCAGAGAATGATACCCCGCAAAGGCGCCCATGAGTACGAACAACTCCACTGGCTCAATCTACTCCAAGCAGATCCCTGCTCTGCTCCAAAATTAATAATGTGACGATTACGGATGGAGGGCCGGGACGATAGAATGCCGGCGGTGTCTGAGCGCGATCACGTTGGCCTTCTTAATTGACCACCTCCAATGTAACCATGGTAATTCCCTCTGCCCAGCACATTCATTTCCCATTATCTACAGATTCCAATTCATCAAACAGTTCAAGTTCTTTCTCACTAGTTATCACTGCACAAATGTACTGCTATAGCAAGGATGGTCAGAAGTATTCCTGGGGGGAAATGATTATGGCGAGAAGATTTTGGAGGGAGCGGATGCAGGTCTAATCTCGCTGAACGAAGTGTAAGGGATTACCCTGCTAAGGCAAATCGAGGGATCAGTCATGACCCAACAACTCAGAACAACTTGTGAAATGACAGAGAGTTCGCGAATGCACCTGGTCATTCCCATCCCACATCGGCCAACGCGATTGCGAGGCAGGAGAGGAGCACTAGGGATGCGGCACAGAACATGTTACTTGCAGGTGATGGAGCGTACCCCGTGATGTCCCAAGAACTCCTTTCGGCTAACCGTCTTGTGCTTCTTCCAGACGGCAACTGTCAATTGACGCTATGTCTGCCGGCGACGAAGACGGAGGTTCCACAAGGCTCTAGAGCGGGAGCATTTTGATCGGCAGAACGCCCTCGTCTGGCTGTGGGTCATGTAGGGCATACGCGTCTCCTGTGTTTTTCGCCGTCCTCAAGCAACGAACGGTGTCGATCGCTGGGGAGATGCGCCACTGTGGCGCGTGTAATTGTGGCTGAAGAAAACTCTCCGCGGCAAAAGTGGCCCTTTGGTGTCGCGCTTTCGTCAAAAGAACCTTTCCCGCGTTCCATCGCGTGATGATGTGCAACCCGTACAGATCCCGCCCACCGATTTTCATGCCCTTATGACGGTTTTGTAACCAAAGTTTCCCGCCACACTTATTTTTACACAACCGCTAGGCTCCGCTATTCGATCGGATGCTCGCTCCAACTGCTTCCTGCCTCGACCCCTCTCTCTTCCCTTCCCTGACGCTGCGCGGAGGTTTCCGGCGGTTACGCATTGCTTCGCGGCAATTGCACGAGGACGATGAGTGAGGCAACTCTTACATAGAACGTTATGCCATGCCAAAACTATGCCATCATCTGTGCCGAACCCAGGCCAGGCCAGCCCATAGGACCCCAGCAGTGCAGCGCGTTTCATGGCCGACACAGGAATGCGATCACGATGACGGGAAAGCCATGGACAACAGCCAAAGCAGCATGAAGGTGCGGGCTGGGCATGTATTGGGCAAAGCGCCCGTTTCAAAGGCTCATTAATCTCGGCTCCATAGGTGTGTACCAGAAATAAGATAATAATACTGGCCGCCTGGGTCAGCCAGCGGGCGAGTTGGATATTCCCAAGCGATATGGCTGATTTAGCTGTGGAGCGGGCAGAGGCTGGGATTGGCCATGGGGAACTCGTTTGGCAACGGATGGCGGGGCGCATCCTCGTCGCCCATCCGCCGCTCCATACTGCAGGGGAACTGGGCCGCGAAGCGTAATTGAAGGGCTGTGGCCGGTAGGACCAGGAGCTGTACTGCGCGCTGCGTGCTGCTCGATTCTTGTGCAGGGCAGCAGGGCCAGGCAGCGCGCGTCGGCGTCGAGGCTGCAGCGGGCCATGGCAAAGGTGCGAGCGACGATGGGGATGGGGAGATGGGAAATGAGCAGAGCGCGTCGGCATCGGGTGGGCAGATGTCATCGAGACAAGCCCCAAGTGCGGGTGCCAGCGCACACGCTCACAAGAGGCACACGCTACAAGACGATGCTCGCTCTGGCGGTACGCGGCGCCGGTACACACACGCAGCGTTCACTCCCAGGCAGGGCTAGCGGGGGGGGTCCGGAGAGGCCGTTTTGGGAAGATAATTACCGGAGTCAGGCCAGGCCCGCCAGCCCTCAGGCCGACTCTCAGAGTAGGTAGGAGTAGTGTGGGCTCGCGGGCAGTAGTACCGTACTGATGAGAGAGAGGGAACAAGCACTACGACGGGAGTGGGAGTGGACAAGGGACGACGAGACAAAGTACGAGGGGGGCGAAAATTACCAAAAAAGACCGGGGTGGTGTGGCGTAGTGGCGCAAAAGTCGGAATCGAGGAAAGAGAAACGACGGGCTGGGACGGGGGACACGCGTGGCACAGGAAACCTTGGGATGCAGGCTCGCCCACTCGATGCAGCGGAGGGGGGACTTGCAGCGACAATCCCACCCCTTTCGAGGCACCCGCTGATATTCTGGAGACATCGCAGAAGCACTGAAGACCGGTAGGGCCGTGGCTGTGCACTGCGACCTGCGAGAAGGACCCCCTCCATTGCGAATGGTGATTGGTATGGAATTGTGGCCCAGGCGAAACGTACCCTCTGCTCACCCTCACCCACCCCTCCACCCCTCGCCCGCCCGCTGCAATGGTCACGTATGTGGTGGAGAGACGGACAACGGACACTGTGTGAGTGGCTCGTCGGAGCAGCATCAGTCATTGTCGTCGTCGTCGTCGTCGTCCTGTCGTCGCCGCTGTTGCAAGAGGGAAATATTGGCTAGCAGCACGCAGGCTCAAGGACCAGACCCCCGGCAGGTATCCATTCACCATCATCATAGGCGCGCAGCGGGCCATGGCCGTGGCCATTTCCTCACTCAGGCGGCGGCCGTGTATGTACGAAGAAAGTATGTAACTTACGGCAGCAGGGAAAAAGGAAAAGCGCGAAAATTGGAAAAGGAAAAGGCAAAGGAGCCGGCTGGAACGTCAGTAGTCGTGGGTCCCCCTCGCTCGTAGGCTCGTAGTGTGGCCGCCCCGGCGCTCCCACCAGTGCCAGTGCCAGTGCCAGCACCAGCACCAGCGCCAGTGCCAGCACCAGAAGCAGCACCAGAGCCAGAACCAGAAGCGGAAAGCAGCAGAGCTCTGGAGTCTGGGAGTCTGGGAGCTTGGAGAGTCTGGTGGGCGGCGGGCGCACTATCACTCCCACTATCCCGCGAGGCCATGCCTGTCCGGGACCCTTGTCAGTGGGATGGGATGGGTGGATGGGGCCCCTCGAGGGCCACACGCGCGATGCACCCCCAGCGCTGCCGTTTGACCCAGTCAAGGCTCGGTCGCTAGCCCCGATAAAAGACGCCTGACCTCTCCGTGCATGCGCTGCCCTGGCACCTGTGGCTTGACGCTTCTGTGGCATACTTACTGCACACTTGACTTGACCTTACCTCCCGTTTCATCCATCAAAGCTGCCTCAGAGCCTCCCCAATCTTCCAACCTCACTTCACCTCTCTCCATGCTCTGCCTCCCAAAGAGCGTCTGCTTCGAGCTTCCCAGCGATGTTTCGAAATCGGTATGTCCTCTCCCTTCCCAACTGCTGCACCCGAGCCATCATGCCCGCTGTGCGCGCTGCGCGTCCTTCCCTTCACCGAGCTCTAGCACCCCATCTGACCGCCGCTGCAGGACCAACTCCCAGAAGCCGAATGAGGAGCTGCTCGAGAACTTCAAGGCCTCATTCCCCCATCTCGCCCAGACTTCGCGCTCCCTATCTCTCAGCAACCCTCCCGGCCCATCTCTCACTGATGCGCTCGATGTAGCTCAACATAATACTCGGTACGTTGGCCCATCTCGCTCTCGTTGCGCGCTCGCCTGCTTGCGATGCGCCCGCCAGAACGCGCCATTTTGCGCACTCGCGCCAACCCACCCTCTGGAACCCAAATCATCTCTGGCAGTGCAATTATCGACCATTCGTGAATTGTTTCGAATGCTAACATTTTATCTCATTGTAGCAATTTCGGTGATCAAGAAGACATCAAGGACCAGGACCCGACTCCCCGCGGCAACAATGAGCCATGGAGATTCACCCCTTCTCTTCTCGACCCAAACAGCTTTGCATTTGCTTCCTTTGCTAACCAGCCTCCTGGCTACTACACGCCTACTCCTGGTGGTACCAACACCCTCTATCATAGCCAGGCTGGGGACCTGCACACTCCCGGCTTCAGCTTCGGTCTAGGGACTCCACTGTCATTACCCACCTCAGAAGGCGGCGTGCATGCTGGCCAAACCGCGCCTGCCACCCATCTCCAAGGATTCAACCCTCATGCTCTCGGAACCCATCATCACTTCCAGAATCAGAACCCTTTCGCTCTCCAAGCTCCGCACAGTCAATCCTTTGCCCCGCATCAGTTCACCCATCAGCCTTCTGCCTTCGAACATGGCTCTCTCGCACAAGCCCACGAGAACTCCCCTATGGACAATGTCATTCCCGATGTTGAAATGCAGGAGCAGTCACCCATCGTCAACTTTGCACCCCAGGGCTTTGAGGAGAACCTCCAGACTACTCTTGCTCCACAACAACCCCCGCACCAGCAACCTCAACCAAATCAAAAGTAAGTTTTTGGCCCCTCTTGTCTACAAGTGAGCGTGGCGACTGCATTCGTATACCGACCACGGCACGGTAATTCCCAGGCCAAGACCATTTGCTTACACACTACAGCTTCCGTTATCATGTTACTCTCAATGCACCCACTGCCATGGTTAAGCATGCCGATGAGATACCAGTAACATATCTCAACAAGGGCCAGGCGTACTCGATCTCTCTATTAGATACCGCTCCGATCCAAGCGTCGGCCGGACCTGTCAAGTATAGGACATTCATCCGTATCTCGTTTGAAGATGAGCAGCAACGACAGCGCCCTGCCGCCTGCTGGCAGCTTTGGAAGGAAGGACGAGGCACGAACGAAGCGCATCAAAGAGGAGGCCGCTTGCAAGCTGTTGAATTTGTTGACCCTAGCCAGGTTGGTGGTGGAGAAGTTCAAGGCAGGCCACGTGTGGAACTCGAGTCAGCTTCTTTTGACGGATTCGCCGTCACCTGGATACCAGTCCACAACAACGCCCCTGAATGCTCCCTCGCCGTGCGCTTCAATTTCCTCTCAACCGATTTCAGCCATTCCAAGGGAGTAAAAGGCATCCCAGTCAGGCTCTGTGCTAAAACAGAACTTCTCTCCACTGCGCCTGGTTCTCCGCCGGAAACCTCCCAAGCCGAGCTTTGCTACTGCAAGGTGAAGCTTTTCCGCGATCATGGCGCTGAGCGCAAGCTTTCAAATGACATTGCGCACGTCAAGAAGACCATAGACAAGCTGAAGCAACAGATCGCGCAAGTCGAATCCGGCATGAAGGACTACGGAAAACGCAAACGCAGCGGATCAATCTCAAAGGCCACCCCAAGCTCGAGACCGGGCAAGGTACCCAAGCACAAGAGAACATGGTCAATGTCTTCTGCTAGCTCAGCATCGGGCACTCGCCCTCCAGCTGAAGAAGATTTGCATCTGAAATTGGCGACACTTCAAGACATGTTTAGCTCGACCAGGCCGGCGAGCGTGCTCTATCTCAAGGGCGAGGAGAGCGATGACCCAGACCTTCACCCAGTGCAGCTTTCCGGAACCCCTCAGGATCTCTCCAAAATTGACACCAACGTTGACACGACTATGTGGGAGCGACAGAGCTCGAATACCGGAGCTACTTCCTCTATCGTCTCTCCCACGCCAAGCTCACAATCCTTACATTCTGGTGGGCGTCGGAGCTCTTCCTTCCAGCAGCCGGCCCCCTTCCAGCCACCTTCACGAATGTCTTCGAATGAATGGCGGAGCATGCCCCAAACGGCAACAGGCGACCTCAAACCTCTTGCAACTATACCTGCTGGCTCTGATGTCCCGACAAAAGTGCAAAGACCCTACACCGACGATCATGCCCTTTCTGGATGGATCGAAGCCTTGGGTGTCGATCAGACATATCAACCGCCACCCGAACCCATGTTGAAGCCAGGTACGTCAATATTCCCCCTATGCACGAATACATCATATGCTAATATTAACAACGTTGCAGTCGCGTGTTTCTTCGTCCAGCCTCGGGTTGCCGGAAAGCAACCTGAAGATAATTACTTCAGAGCAGTGTACCTTATGGAGCGTACCGTAAAAGCCCTCGTTGGTGGAATTGCTCTGAAGATCAATATTGAGCCCACAAAAGTGACCCGGACAATCCGAGTCAACCAAAAAGGACTACAGATTTTGCTGGACGACGACGCAGTCAATGAGATCCCTGAACAACAGGACATGACCGCCGAGTTCCATGAAATCGCCGCGCCGCATCAGCCTCTCAAGCGCGAGTGGGATGCAGGTCCAACAGACATACAAGTGGACGGCGACATTGGAGTTATCGAGAACGTAAACTCGACTGGATACGAGCTTCGACTTCTCTTTTAGACACCGCCCTCCCGCTTCCGCGCTCACCATCTCGCCCCATAAATTAATTGATGAATGACCAAAAAATAATGACTGTGTACTTTTCGTACATTCAGAGCGCTGGATAGCTGCTCTTGGAGAGTTTCCATCTCGCCCGACTCGTTTCGCAACGACGGCATTTTCACCATTCTCATTCGAAGATACCACAGCTCTTCGCGAGCACCTTTCCTTTCATATGTCCATTTTCTTCTACGATACCCATTTACAACTACTCATTCTGGCTATAAGAAGTGAGGAGACCACGTACATTCGGATACTGCACTTGGCTGCTTTTAACAGTAACAACAACGTATACATCTTGCAAGAATATTCTTTGTGGAGGTAATGGTCAAGGATACATGCTTGGATACTTTTGAAGGGATGGCAGACCATCTTTCGATGCAACGGCGTGCACAATGGTGCTGTTTGGCAAATATCAAGGACGGACACTTTCCTTACTGAGAGATCAATTCAAGACCCATCAACTCCAATTTTCCATTTCCCCATACCCTTCCTTTACCGTGTAATTTCTACCTTTGTCTTATATCTGAGGGTATCCGAAACACTAAAAAGACATTTTTCAACTGTCAATACAGAGCCCAGTATGACCTTTCCGGAACCGGCGACTTCCAGGATGACAATAGCACAGGCCTCCCACCAACATCGTATAATCTCCACACCCCACGAATAAGCCTCAGCCATCGCATGCGTTCTCGCAGCATGACAACACTTGAAGCAAAGTTGTTATTATTGATGGTTTTCCCCATACACGCTCAAAACAATTGTCGTGAGGAAAGGGGCCCCTTGCGCTAGATTTTGTCGACGAGTCAGGCGCCCATGCAGCGTTTCGTTCGACCAGAGCACGGCCCAATCGTAACAGCACACATAGCAGCCCTTGTCATTCGATCTAATTCGGACTCTAGGAGTACTTAAGCTGACATTGCCTTGGAGGCGAAACCTGGAACGGTCGTCTACACTTGCACGCTGGATACCGTGTGAAGTCTGGATACAGGAACTGCCTCAACTGCAAGCTTCGGCCCGTCTCTGCCAGGTCCCAGGTCGCCTTCCCATTTGAAGAAGTGAAAGTGGCTGGGACTATCTAGCGCTGTGGGCTAACTTTAAGGTTACAAATGGCTTCCCCGAGCGCTTCCACTAGATCTCCTTGGCTTTGGTCCAGGGCGGTAGGGAGACCGAGGCTTATCGTCACTATACATGTCGGCCCGGGCGAATCATAAGCACCCTACATTCAACTCACCAGCAGAAGACTTCGGCTCCTCTTACAGAGAGACTTATTGACTTGCAAAACACACCGTTAAAGACTACCTTGGCGTGGCTGCCGAACTTGGCTCTGTAGCCAACGGACCACAGTCTGGACCAGAAGAACCGACGCGTGTCGCCCTACAGCCCTGCCTGACTTGTGTTTTATGGTGCCATACCTATATCGAGATGGCTCGACAGCTGTCAATGTTCACCGCAACTATCGCTATTGCGTAGACCTTCCATCAAACGAAGGCGCTATGCAATTCGCCTATCAGACTTCGAGTTCCACCGCAAGTTGAGAAGATCGCCGCAACAATTCACTTCACGTCTTTGTTGGTTCGCATACCTGCTAGCTCCCAGATACTCCTTACAAGGATTACGTACAGTAGTGAAATCCCGAGGGAATTTTGTGCACTGGAGATTCATACAAGCTCGGTGGTTCCCAGGCTAGGAAGAGCCTTCAGAATGTGTAATTTCAAACAGTTCAAATCGAGGCTAAATCACGATGGAATCGCACTTCCCTCGGGATGGATGGTCCCGGAAGAGGAATTCCCCGATACGAAAACTACGGAGCTAAGCTGAACAAAAGCGCGCTGTTGATTTAATTACGGAGTTTATGGCCCTGGCTTTTGCGGGAAGAGGAGGAGAATTGGGGACAAAGCTACGCTTTGGCCTACGTTAACTAATTACTGCGCAAGCGAGTAAAGATCTTTTTGGGCCCTATCCGTGCCGTTTCATACCGGTGCCATGAGGCCGACCCTAAGCTGATCTAACAATCTCGTGGTTCCTGCGTCTTGACTCGATGGTTTGGTTTGCCTTGCGTCGCTTTGCCAGGGAGCGATATCTAGTATACGGAGTACACACGGCGGTTTGTATGTTACAGCTAGGCAAATTTGCCACCTTGATTTACTACACACCAATGAACAGTCGCCGGTGCGTGAGGCCAGGGAGCGTTGGAGTCGCGGTGAACGCATCCGGTGTGACACCAGCCTGGGGACCAACGCCTGCCAATAATCGCAAGTCAGTGTTGTTTCTAACATTAGAATAGAGACGGAAACCGCGAATGAGTAACGTTGCAAGCTCGCAATCCGCCAATCCTGGGCGTATAACCGAGCAGGCCCAAAGATGCCTTAGTGCTGCGAATCCGCAGATCTTTAAACGATCGACATGTCGATATACCCATCTGGCACCACCCACTACCCGTCGACAGCCACACTTCTACAATGTGGCAAATTCCCCTCCATTGTGGCATGATTTCCAGGGTAGCTGTGGCGGATGAGTCTTAAGCTCATGCACTCGCCACAGTTGCTTCGGCCCATTTCACGTCTTCCCTGCGACGTGTTTGGTGGAGAGTGAGTGGCCTCGCGGGAGCAGCCCGCCCTGGCTGGGCTCCAGACAACACTCCATCCTATCTGCTACGGGCTGATTGAAGAAAGCATACGTGTGCAATTCGCCACTTGACTCACCAATCTCTGCAGGAACTCGCCTGTGTTATGTGCAGGAGTACGCGTTGTGGGTTTCTACATGATACAGGGCGCGGCGGTGTGGCCCACCAAACTAGCGACGAATATCTTGCATTTCCGCTTTGGGACTGTCTGAACTGCTCAGATCAGCTCAGCTCAGCGCCCCACCTGTTATCGCGCTCTTTGTTCTGGACTTTCCATCTATTCTACCGCAGTATGAAGAAGAGTACGTGGACGCTGCACCGCCACTGATTGTCTGGAATCCATCTGTTCCAGTTGACCCCGCACACGGAGGGGACGGTGTCATCTACCGCCACCTCTGTCAAAGCGGAAGAAGTGGCTTGACGACTATCCGCGAGTGTGTGTGGCAGACGTTAGACAGCTTAGACGGGCACCAGCGGCAGGCATACTGGACCCTGAGATCCTTTCCAGCAGACTTCTTCCACGGTACGGCGGCGGAGATCTCGACACGGCGCTCTGCACTGCACCCCCGCATCATGATCTTCAGCGCCCCTACATCTATCTATCCGCGTGTAACCTTTATCTCACCAACCGAGCAATCCGCCAACCAGACCCTGGAAGCACTTTTCCGTGTCTATCAGAGACACGCTGACTGTGACYGTGACTGTGACCATGACTGCAACTGGGAAGGAAAAACGTACCGAAGACGCACCTTCACACCTCCGCAGCCCAGGCAGGTCGACCGGTGGCCCCCAACCCAGCCCAATCCAATCCCATTACATGAATCCTCGACCACCGTATGACAGGGTATCTTGTGTTTAACCGAGACAAAGATGCCGTCCCCCGTCTCCTCCACATGCTGAGGGCCCCGTGACATGGTCCGAGGCACGGCCACGAGATACTCCATGAATTATTCCGACGAAGAGATGATTTCAAACATCTTCATAAGCTTATACGACATGGCAAAAGAACGGTTGTGCTAATTAGGAGAAGCACAGGCACGAGGCATGAGACATGACATGAACCAGCCAGGCCGCAATTTCGAGCGACCTCATTTTCAAGGTTGAGTGAGCTTGGCACGCCTCGCGTTTCTGCGTGGAGTGTACCTCAACTCTCTACCGTCGTCGTATTGTTGTGAAAAGTGCAAGTATTCCGGTACGTGAACTGCACGATGCTGCAGCACAATATGGGAATCCGATCTTGTTTTTCTATTCCCCTCTCGCTGCCGCCGGGTTTCCCACGTTCCGCGCTTCAAGAAACCTGCACATGCATGGTGCGGTAATCTGGAGCTGCACCTGTACCTGTACCCGTGCACTTCTGTACCTTTGAACCATTCTTTTCATTGCGTTATTTCACGCCCCGCTTCGTTATTACGTGCCATTTGACCCGTTTGGCTACTTTTGCTACTGACTACTGCTGGCCTTTTTTTGCGGTGACTGTTTCGGTCCCATGCTTGCAGACATGCAAGTCGCGTGCACAATGAATGGCCAGCACACAACACCAACAGCAGAGACTGGGATGACGTCAAGGATAGATTGCATCCGCTAGTCCTGGGTTGGGTTCGCTTCCAGCGTCGCTCCAGCACGGTCTACAAGAGGTATTTCTGAGAGTGAGTGCGAGTCGTGCGAGACACGGTAGTTCTGTCAGAGGACAAAATTATGCATAAGGCATAGCTTTATGTTTACTGTGCTGCGATAGCGCGTCGGAGCTCTTGCTAATCTGTGTAGAGCGGTATGACACAATGAACACGGATCTATTGGACGAATGGGAGCCTGTGGCTTACGTCCAAGTGCTGACAAGGCATGGAATCCTGCCGGTTGGTGCGAAAAGAAAAGCGATGAAATGCCCTCGCTGGCTTGCTGGCCGCTGCGTCTGCCGAGGCAGCCCGTCCTTCCTCCTTTTGACAGAGATGCAGCGTCCGGCACCCTGGCGATTTGGCCTTGAGTGGCTGATTCGTATTGAACGAGTCTATTGGAGCATATCGCATCTCTCTGGATTCAGATTCGAATAACTGACCGGGGCTTGCTCAGTACGGAGTGAGAGCCAGCAAGGAAGGGGCAAACAACGCAGAGAACAACGGTGAGCGGAGCGGCAGAGGCATCTCCTTGCTTTTTCTCCTCCGCGCATTGTTTGATGCCGTGCCATAGGCGGTCATGACTACATTTGCATAGGGAGATATTGGCGGCGCCGACAATCCATGCTCCGTTTGTCTGTTCGGCCAGAATTTGTCGGTGAAGATACTCAACAACGAAAAAATCAATAACGCGGAGCACTCCGTATACCGCACATGGGCGTGGGTCTTCCCCGTTCTCTTCGCTGCGTCAAAAAGTATTGAAACTTCGCGGTCTCTTCTTTCAAGCACGTACTCCGTTCGTAGTATTTATTGACGCGAGCTTGTCCCTTCGTATCCGGTCAACGGTCCGCGAATGGCGTTGGCACTTACATATGCACCAATACATTGTGTGTTACCCACCGGCCCCGTTCCCGTCTACACACCCGCGTAAGTATGGTCCCCTTTTTCCTCAGCCAAACCCTGGCGCTGGCGTCAAACTCGAAATGTAGACGCTCCGTGATACGTACAGAAGGGGGGAGACAATAACGTTTCGGCGGCGCTCTGCATCGCCGTATCCCAACGGTTTTTGGCTCCGTGCCCGACTGAGACGAGTGCTTGCGGATCTGTGTGTAGATGTTGCTCCGAGCCGGCCGGCTACCGTATACATTCAGGGCCTACGGCTGTACTCACGGATACGAATACTGAAGTCAATCAATGGCGCCTATTTGAGCCCTGTAAGGATGCTCGGTGCCAAAGCTGTAGGTACATGACGTAAATGTATATATCCCGGTGCCCGGGGCCGGGCGCATATTGTTTCGAGATGCAGTGCCGACGGGAGGACGAAGAAGAAAGCAATTCGTTTTTCCTCTCCGTCCCAACGGGCCTATTACCCAAGCAACAGATAATGGAGCGCGGCAGTGGGCTTTCGGCATGAATCGATGATGCATCATGGAATGGATACCCCGAACATCCGTAATCCGAGGTTTGGAATTGTTTTGTGGGGGCTCGGGTCCCTCCTCGTTAATGCCGCTGCATGTGGAGAGAAAGTGAGTTTATGCGGATGTGGCAATTGGGTGCTTGCCGTTCCATGTCCCTGGCTGGGGTGTTTGCTGCTGCTGCTATCCACCACTGTGGCTGGTGAGTTCGAGTTGACGTAGGTATAGATCCGCCAGCGCGTAAAACGGGTATATACCGTACGTAAACATTGTTACTCAATATTTCTTGGTTTTTTTTTATACACAAGAATGGAATATGATACATACACATACATACATATAAATTCGCTATTATAGCAAAGATTTTACACCGCCACATGGAATTCTGATTCTGATTCTGATTCCGATTCTACTTTTGGTAATACATTTCTATTCGAATATGTCTAGCGTTGTGACGGACGATGATGATGATGATGATGATGATGATAGCATGTCTTTCCTTCCTTCCCTTAGATGAGAGATGGAGAGCTGGGTTTGTACAAGCTTTCATGCGCGGGGAATTGGGGGAGTAGTGTACCATACTTTCTCTCTTTCCCTCACCCACAACCATTCAACTTGTAGCATTGTGCAGGACGATGACGGCCATGTCTCTTCCCCCAAGCGGAGAAATGGGATATAGTGTAGCAACCCATTTTTTCTCCCCAGTGATCCCTTCCCATTCAACTTGTACCATCGTGAAAGATTATGAAAGCCTTGTTCCTCCCCTTCAGTTGGGAAGATGGGTTAGAACAAGCTTTCATCACAGCGGGGGAAATTGGGGGTTAGTGAACCAAACTTCTTCTCCCCTTCCCCTCCAAGAACTATTCCCATCCCCAGCCTTGGAGAGCTGGGTATGGAAATCAGAATTACAAATTGACAAGACAACTATGAGGGGTGAAAGAATCCCCAGTCTTAGTTCTTGGGCTAGAGAGCCAGCCAAATCTCTGGTTCACGGATCGAGCGAACTTGGGTTGGTTCATCGCGCTTGGTTGGGGTTTTTCTTTAGTGGGTTTTGCTGGCTCCGGACTTTTATATTCTGGCGTTCCTTGGGAGGGATGGGGTAGTTTGTGCGTTGGTGAGATTTTACCTTTCTTCTGTGGTTGGATGTTAGGCTACCGTTAGTTGGTTCAGAAAAACTTTGGCGCAATCGTGGGAGAGGCGGGTGTTTTGATTTGGTTACTCGGCTTTGGGATCGTTTGGGGTGGGGGGGGGGGAGTTTCGTCGTTTGATGATAAGTGTGTAGGTGGAAAGGTAGGTTTAAATACGTAGCATAAGAACATTCTCATGCTTTAGGATAAATATCAACACTGTGGGTGGGAATTATCGGCTCGTATACCCATCAATCATACCGTGCTTGGGCCTTCTACCCTATGGGGTGGGATCTTTCTCATTGGTGGTGTTCAGCCGGGAGGTATGAATATGGCGGGATTTGTGAAGATGTTTTCAGCTGTGTTGAACTAGTGGATTGATAGTTGGTCCTTTTGTCTCTACATAGCGGAGTGAAGAAAAGTGTTAGAGATGCTATATCTGGCCTTCACAGTTAACTTTGAATCTGTGTTTCTACATCTTTATGTGAAGCTGAATGACGTTGATGATTATATTTGATATTGAGATCAGGAGGAGGAAGTGTTCTGTCAACGGCTCTAATGACAATGCGTTCGTTGCAGGTTACACATATCTTGATCTTACGTGTGACTGAATGGCTATAGTGAGTGGTTCGAAGTAATGAAGTAACTTAAGGCATTTGATCGCCCCCTTGGATCGAGACACGATATCCATCTTCTTCCTTGACTCTCAATCGTCTAATTCTCTCCCAAAGTCGATCAATCGTAATTTCCTCGCATCTTTTGGGTGAAATTGCGCGATTTTGGCCCGTACTAAAAATCTTGATGCTGCAGAGTCCCTGTCCAACTCATAGTATGCTTTGCCCCCGCCCGGTCCTGTTAAAGTGGCGAAGAGATTCTCAATCAGCTTCCTCATCTCATTGTCGGCAGCATCTGCCTCTGACAAAGGTTCGCCCTCAGCCACAGCTTTGTTTCCCCAGATCTGGTCGATTTTGCGTTGTCTGAAAGAATCAGAGGGTGGCTTCTTCAATGTCTTGGCTTTCCCCTTCTTAGTGAAGCCCGCCGCAAGCGTGCCCTCTTCTATCTCGGGCATGTCACCCACTACCGGACCGCCTAGCTCTTCGGCGGCCAGCATCGGTGATAAGTATTCAGTGACAAATTCGTGGAAGGCTTCCCCTAGACTCGTGAACTTTTCTTCATAAGCTAGCTTTTGCTCCCTCTTCGCGGCGATAAGTTCTTTTGCGAGCTGGGAAGATGTTTTCTGTGATCTCTCCTCGTGTTGGGCGCGTAGTCTGTCTATTCTACCCTCCATAGCCTTGGTGATTGCGTTTGCATCTCGTAAATTCGCTTCTTCCTGGCGAAGACGAGTCTCAGTTCTCTTAATCTGGTCTTGAGTGCTGGTAATGGCCTCTTTGGTGCTCTGAGTGGTCTGCTGGAGAGTTCGTGCCGCGAGCAGCGCGGGCAGAACGGACCCCTTTGATGGCAGATAAGGTGTGACAGGTGTTAGACGCGTGTAGGCGTCCTTTACAACGCGCAGCTGCTGGAGTTTCTCACGCGGATCCTCTGACGCATATGCGGCTCTGTGTAGGTTTATACCAGAAGCGTTGCGTAGCTACTTGCAGTGTCAGTCAAACTCTAAACAAGAGCATGGATATGAGGATACCTCTTCCAACGCAGCTTGTTGTTCTTGTACGCGTTCTTGTAATTCCTTGATGGTGGCCTCGAGCCTTGCTTCAGTCCCTGACGCGTCGACATCCATCTCCTCATCCTGAAGCTCTCGAGCTTCTGTGGCATACTGGCGTATCTTCGCCAGCGCCTCACTTTGTGATTGTACCATTGTTGGGAGACCTTGGAGCCGTTGTTTTTGGCTAGAGGATTTGCGCGATACGAGATCGTCGTGATTCAATATAACTCGTCTACAAGGTGCGACCCCAATGTGCTCAAAGTCGACCAAGGCGGCTGCTTCCTGTGGGACGGTGTTACTCTGTGATCAATTTTCGCGTCACAGGTGTATTAGATGCATATCTGCTGGGTGCAACATCTGTGCGAGCTGTGATAGTGCAATCACGTGAAATATGCCAAGGCGCTAACCCACTGTCTCCACTTCTCTTTCCCTATACGAAGCAACGACGACAATTTCGTCTCTCCACCTTCACCTTCTCCTACTTCTCCCCTCTCAGCAGCACACAACAACTTTCTCCTGCAGCACCCACCTACCTTCCCTAACTGTCGGATTCCACACTACGAGGAGTTCGAGGAGGGTATTGCAATCTCGAGCCCCGCCGTCAAGCTCTGAGACATCGCCTTGCTCCTCGAAAGGTTTGACGAGCGAGCTTTCTTTGCTTCGGCCAATTCTCCTCAAGTCAACGCCCACCCTCAGTATACACTCTCCCTTCGACACCTTCGCAGCCTCATCACAGACCCCATCGGTACCTCACCCCCCAAGAAGTCTTCGTCCCTGCTCCGACCTTGTTCACACCACATCCACACGTTCTCCTCCGCTCTCCAAGCACTCAACTCCCAGCTTCCGACGACCCTGCCTTCCGCCTCCCTTCAACCTCACAGACGCCCACTCCCTATCCAAGTCGCCAGCACCAGCACGTTTTCCTTGACAGCCCCCTCGCTGTATATAACGTGGCTAAACAATACGAACTCAATTCAGACTGCCTACCACTTCGCATTGCGCGATTTTTCGATTGTGACAAGAGCCTTTACCTTTGCAGAACTTATCTGTTAGCCAATTATGTCTGCTTCTCCCACCATTGCAGCTTCCTCCGCCAAGCGGCCTTTGGAGGAGCCATCTTCACCTGCCGGACCGAATGACCAACCAGATGCCAAGCGACCAGCACTCGACAAGATCGTCAAAGAGGATGCAACTGCGGAGGACATTAGCATTGCTGAGCCAGTAAAAGCAGAGAGCATCGCGACGGAGGATATCAACACAGACATTGCCCAGCCAGACATCAAGGCGGAGCTCGACTCTGCCGAGAACGGTACTAAGGAAGGCCAGTCCGATGCTCTAGTGTCCGACACGTCAGCCATCCCCCAGGTTCTCGAGACCCAACCTATCCAATCTACCTCTGGTGCCAACGGTCGTCCGACTTCCCATAACCAGCATCAAGATGAGTCGAATTGGCTTCATCTCCGTGCCTGTATCAGCACTTCTGAGGCTGCGACCATCATTGGTAAGGGTGGTGAGAATGTTACGCAGATTCGACGCCTCTCTGGTGCAAAGTGCACCGTTAGTGACTACTCTCGTGGTGCTGTTGAGCGTATCCTGACCGTCAGTGGCCAAGTTGACGCCGTCTCCAAGGTATTTATGATCCAATATTAATTGATTGTGTTCGCTAGCTGACTCATTGAAGGCATTCGGGCTTATCGTTCGCACCCTTAATCAGGAGGACGTTGAGGCCCCCTCAACCTCTACTTCCAAAGCGTACCCAATGAGACTCCTTATTCCGCACATCCTCATTGGCTCAATCATTGGCAAGGGTGGTGTCCGCATTCGTGAGATCCAGGAGGCTTCGAATGCAAAGCTGAATGCCTCGGATACTATGCTCCCCAATTCTGGCGAGCGCTCATTGGTTGTACTTGGTGTAGCTGATGCTATTCATATTGCTGTTTACTATGTCGCGCAGACCCTGGTGGAACAGCTGACTGAGCGTTTCGGTGGACCCGCTGCCTCTCAGTATGCTACTCGAAGCGGAGTCGCAGCCAACGTCGTTCCTGGTGGCATGTCCGTCCAACCATACGTTCCCCAACCTGCCGGTGGCCAATACAGCCACCCTGACCACATGAGGCGCCACAACATGAACCCTCAAGCTCAGCGCCAGCCAGCCAACGCGTACGGTGCTATGGCTCCTTATGGTCAACCCGCTCAGCAAGCCGCGGTTCAACCAAACATGCACTATGGAGCTGGCTCGCCCGGTCGCAACCCCTACGGTGGTGTTGGTCCTCAGCAAGCTGCGCCCTATGGCCAGCATCATGCGGCTGTTCCTGTTGCGCATGGTGCCACGCCTACCCAAGGCGTTCAGATCCAAGGACAACCCCTAACCCAACAGATCTATATTCCAAACGATATGGTCGGTGCTATCATTGGCAAGGGCGGCGCTAAGATCAACGAGATTCGTCAACTAAGCGGTAGCGTCATCAAAATCAATGAGCCCACAGATAATAGCAATGAGCGCCTCGTCACTATCACCGGCACTCAGGAGTGCAATCAGATGGCTCTCTACATGCTCTATTCACGTCTGGGTGAGTATACCCCGTGCAATGACAAACAGGATTCGTAGACTCTTTCCCCAACGCAACTCAAGAGTCAGGGTCTTCCATTTCCGATTATTGCACAACCCTCCACAAGCGGACCTCTTCCTCACCAGGCTGACTTTGACCAGAATCTGAAAAGCACCGCATCTAATGACGAGATCCAACAACGAATTCTCATCCTCTGGGGAAAACGGATAGGTGGTCATATTGTCTTCAGGTTCTGCGGTTCAAATCCCTCGTTCGTGTACCGGTCACTACGGTCATGGTGCATTTGAAAGCATGGCGTCGACGGATTCGGAGTCAAGAGGTTATGGTTTGTATTGTAATTCCCTCTATTCAAGGGCTGGACAATGGTCTGGGCGGTTTTCCATTTCATAGCTGCGACTTCCCTTTCATGCTCTGGTCGTTTGATGCGTCCTCCAGCGAATCGATCTGATCAAAGATCCATTGAATCGGCTTAGCGGCTTTGTAGCTGCAACCTACGACGACTAGTAAAGGCATCTAACAAAACTCACGATTTCATTAAGGTGTGCATTCTTGACTTCTATACATGCGTGCTCATCGTTGCGGTTGATACCCTGCGCCCTCCGCTTTCGGGAGTGTGGTTGCCTAGGCGAACAAAGAATACTGACAGTTATGCTGCGTGCATCTGCCATGCAGTTGCGGAGCGCTGGAAGAAGAACCAGTGTAGGTTGGGTGGACGACGAATATAGGTGGGAATGCATTCCTCTCGCCTAGCAGGTGCATTCCTGGAGAGCATGGTGCTGCAAGCGGAACACTATAGAAGCGGAGGTAAATTGGAAGCGCACTGCTGCTCCTGACTACACCACCAAGTCGGTCTCTTATCTCTGTCGTGTGCTCGAATTGCTGGGGCTATTGGATAGCTTTCTTGAGAGGTCTCGAGTGTCAATCCTTTCGTTCTGGAGCTTCCTGATGACGCCTCGAAATAGCGATATGGCGCGCAGTCCTGCAGTCCCGGCTACTCTTCCTCCGCCGTACACAGCATCTGGGACTCGAACATCGACTATGAGGTACGTTCAACCGTTGCCGATGGAAAATCAAGAGCGCCTACAAATCGTCTTTCCGCCTCGCGCAATTTCCTTGGACTATGGAAATTATTGCCTACCACCAGAGGTAATGTTCGACCCTAGAATGTTACTAACAGGCCTTGTAGAGCAAATGCGAAGAACTTCTGCAGTACAGCAGAGATACTCGTCGGCCCCAAACAGACTCGGTTCCTTCTTCATACCTCGCTCCTAACAAATCAAAGCCCGTACTTCCGCGCCGCGCTCAATGGCCCATTTCTCGAATCCACATCACAATCCATAAAACTTGATGACATAGCTGTTGACGTTTTTGAACTATGCGTAGGCTGGCTGTACACAGGAGACATCCACCCAGTACCGTTCAAAGACGGGAAACCCGCATACTACACCCTCCTCCACCTCTACATACTCGCAGATCGACTCTGCTTCGAGGGCCTCCGGAACCGAATAATCGACTCAATGGCCGACCTAGCAGACTCGACGAATTCCGTCCTCACCCCCAGTGACACCCGCATACTGTACGAGCAAATCGCCGAGGAGAGCACCATGCGGAAATTGGTCCTGGACCTATTTGCGTTCAAGAAGACGGAGAAATTGTTAGCTACGCATCCGGATCGGTGGCATTCTGGGTTTCTACGTGATCTCTGCGTGCGGTTGAAAAGGCCCTGCGAGCAGTCGATGCTGAGACATAGACTAAGAATGTGGTGTCCGGATTCATGGCATGCGACCAGGGCGTGTGAGAACTGTCGCGTCATTTTACCACCACGATTCGGGGCCGTGGGCTGTGAAGAGTGTTGTTGCGCGTGGTGCATACGGTGTGTCGGGGAAGGAGTAGGAATGGCTGGATGGGAGGATGGTAGGGGGCGATGGTCTGATGATGGGGATTTGGGCGGTGCTTTTACAGATGGGGATACGGCTGGTGGAAATGGGGGGAGTGAAGGAGGCGGCATAGCGACAAGATCAAAAGCAAGGATCAGGAAGTGGGAGAGCTGTAAACCCTGGAGGGGGAGTCGATGTAGGGTCTATCATGAGCACAATGAGACGGAAGCTTGTGCTGAAGTGTTCCTGGGCCACTGACTCCGCGGGCCGCAGTTCGCTAGGGTAAAGGAGAATGGGGAGACTGCGGCCGGTGATAAAAGAAGAAACGGCGTTGTATGGTGGGTAGGCGGCATTGGTGGCCTATGAACATGCATATACATATCATACTTGTTTCCTATTTGGAGTTACGCCAGAGGACTAGCCCATCTTGGAGTTCACATATAGTCCACATTCTCATTTGAAATATATATCGAGTTGACCAATGTATCACACAAAACGCTCGCGGAACATGATAAACTTGTTAGAATTGGCATCGCGAGCAGAACGCACCTACGCCATAAGTATGTTTTTACATTTAGATAGTGAGGGCTATGCAGGATATCCAGACACGCACCCGCTCCTATCTCTTATCGTACATAACCATGAGACATTTGCTTGCACCTAGTGGGGAAGAGGCTAGAGATTAGATTACATAGAAGGAAAAGGCATTGCAGCCACATTACGAGCCCATTTACTCGACAAAAGCCTTAACATCTAATTGGAAGTTAGTTTCAATCGCCCAACCTATCACAACATAGATTTACTTACTGTTCAGCCATTTGATATACTCCTTCTGCTCCTTGTGGTCAATGTAGTCAGGAATGAACAAGGCCATCCGGGTATTGATGCCACGTTCCTCGAGATACTTCTCGAGTAGGATTTGAAGATCTTCATCCAAGTTGCTGAAGGGAGGGCCGGTGTACAGAGTCTGTCTCTCCCAATCCTTCTCAGCTGTTTGGGGGTCGGCCAGATCGGAGGATGGGTAATGGAAGAGCTCTTCTATCAAGAAGTCGCCATCCTGAGCGGTGGCCTCAATAGCGAGAGCACCCTTGCCAGGACGTTCGATGCGGATGTTTGCGCGAGCGGGGAAGCCTTGCGGCTGAGAATCCTCGTCGAATTCATCATCTAAATCCTCGCGATCTGCGGGTGAAATACGATCTTCAGGGGCAACACGGACATTTCCATCCTGTGTTTTTCCCTGATTGATTGCTCCTTTGGTGTTTGCCCCTCCAGACTGGGAATCAAGCAAGTCGTCGACCTCACCGTCATACAGCGCACTATCTTCCATCTGATCGTTATCCGGGAGACTGTTGTTTAGGTCGGCGGTTGTGAACGTAATGCGGATCTTCTCGTCGCCAAATGTTCGAGACAACGTAACTTCTTGATGGCCTGGCTTGTCCTCAATCTACAGTCGTTAGTTTCCCAAATCCCCACACAATGCACTTCGTTATCAAAAATACCTCAAATGGACTGCTCTCAAGATATTCCTTGATGTTGGCGGACAGGTCCTCATCCTCCTTCATATCCTCCTCCATGGAGATCTCGCTCTGGAGCTTCGCGACTAGTTCCTCATTCACTATGGGGTCGTGAGCGATTGTCATATCGCATGCGAAGAGATATCTTACCATTTCCCTCCTGTTTTCTGATTGTGGAGACGTGGAAAGAAGATGTCAGTCTTGGAGCATAATGTGACCAAGCTGGTTGGAAAGCTGTTGCTTGACGGAATAGGGCCGTTTGAGGGCGGAATGCTTTGGTGGAAAGACGAGATGCCGACCGCGGTGCCGATCTGGCAAGATTTCGAAGGGCTAGCATAGTGGATGAAGGGGACGGCGTGGGTCAAATATCGTTGAGGAGAAAGGTAGAATTGGAGATGGTGTTATGGGACTGATAGGAAAAGTTCAGATGTTTGGGTGCATTGACCACAATCCGTCGACATTTCGTCACGCACGCTCACGTGCGAGCGGGCTTTCCGCAGAAACCTCCGACCAAATTTCAGTCACCTCTGACCGCTATCGGCTCGCATGAAATTGATTCTTCACAACATCTTCCAAATACGACGGGCTGTGAGCGTCACCTCAATTGCGCGTAGCTGCAGCGGGAAACAGCCATTCTTTTGATATAATTGAAGTTCCTATGCACCTCGCAAATTAGTTCCAATCGCCGCACTGTAGCCGACGACACGCCCCGTCATTGATTTATAGCTTCATTCGTCAGAGCTAAATCTCGACACTGTACTGTCACACCTTTCGTACTTTTCTGGAAACATCAATAAGCTTAGATTGAGCTAAAATGGCCACAACAACCGCGGAGAAGAAGAAGAAGGTAACAGTCATTCCCACAAGTCGCGACCTCGGAGACTGACATAAAGTAGCCGAGCGCAATGCGCTCTATCATTGCTGGTGCTACTGCTGGGGCTGTGGAAATTTGTAAGAACGTCACTTTCCGAAATTCAGGTATCTACTAACTCTGGTGATAGCAATAACGTACCCCGCCGAGTGTAGGTCCAGAATCCGCACGGAACCCTCCTATCCTAGGACTAATAATTACTGTAGTCGCCAAAACTAGATCGCAGCTCAATCGACGATTAGCAGAGGGTCAGAAGCTTCCGTGGCCTCCGTTTGGAAAACAATGGTACGCAGGATGTACAACTTTGATTATTGGAAATTCGTTGAAAGCGGGCATACGTAGGTCATAAGATGGAGAACTCCTAGAGTTTCGGTGCAGCTAATTGTATGGAACAGGATTCGTTGCATTTGACACGTACAAATCTTTCCTGGCAGATGCTGAGGGAAAAGTCTCTGGCCCTGCAAATGTTATTGCAGGTTTCGGAGCTGGGGCCACTGAATCCCTACTGGCAGTGACACCTTTTGAGAGTATTAAAACGCAGCTGTAAGGCGCCTTTGGTCCCACTTCAGTGTGTTACTCACAAGCATATTAGCATTGATGATCGAAAACTAGCGAAGCCTCGTATGAGAGGCTTTCTACATGGATCCAGAATAATAGCGCAGGAGAAGGGTATTCGTGGCTTTTTCCAAGGTTTCGTACCTACGACAGCGCGGCAAGCTGCCAATTCAGCCGTTCGATTTTCGAGCTACACGGCACTCAAGCAGATGGCACAATCGTACGTTGCTCCAGGAGAGAAATTAGGAGCCGTAAGCACGTTCGGTATTGGAGGAATGGCAGGCGTGATAACGGTCTACGCCACGATGCCCATCGATACAGTCAAGACACGGTATGTAACCTAATCCTTCGGATCCTTTGCTTCGCGGCAAGAAATGCCCCCCCAACGGATGAAGATTTTACTGACCTGCCTCGGCATGAAGTATGCAGTCGATAGAGGCGCGAGCAATGTACAAGAACAGTCTGGACTGTGTGGTGAAGATTTTTAAAGAGGAAGGCGTCTTGACATTCTGGGCTGGGGCAGTCCCACGCCTCGGACGTTTGATTCTCAGTGGCGGTATTGTTTTTACTATGTCAGTGCCTCCCTCTCTCCAGGAGAAATTACGCGTCCTAACATGAAATTAGGTATGAGAAAGCGATGGACTTGATGGACAAGATGGATCCGCAAGGTCGATACATCTAAACTCATCGAATTTCCGCGTTATTTGGCCACGACCTAAGTCTACTAACTCATCCTGCGAGGCATGGCGCAGACTCGGCATTAAAAAGGGATCTCCAGCTGTTGGCTGGCCAAGGTATTGTAACATGTACTATTTCAGCAAAGATATCCATTTCAAATACCCTACCGAACAGGGAGCACGCAGATGATCCTCCCACATATACCATTAGCCTCCACAAAATGCAACAAAGCTACGCAACATGTCAATAATCGTTCGATTCCACGCTTCCACCTGCCGTTTCTACCATGTCGTCTATGGCTTCGCCACTCGCCGCATTTTAGAACAGCCCTGAACCCACTATGAAACCCCCAAGATCTACTTGGGCCTTTAGTCTAAAGGTTGCCGCTCATCACCTTATCTCAAACAAGCATTACTGCAATCCTTCTGTAGGCCATTCTAGATCCGTTGGCGAGAATTGTGGGAACGTGAACGGGGGGACCCAAAAGCTACCGCTACCGGCCGTAAGGTCGGTAGCACCGAACAGCTGGTCCCATTCATTCTACACACCAGATTTGTCAGAGAAGTTTACTTCCAAGCATCGGACGGGTAATTTTAGATCAAAAGCAGGGTATTTATGACGGTAAAATCGAAAAAAGCAAAGCGTTTTCCCGTTTCTAGCGGTAGACATCTTCTGGAAAGTAGGTACTCACCCAATCAATCTCCGGCAGCCCGTCCATCGGGCTACCCCCAGTACCCCCGGCCCCGACTTGTCCTGAGGTAGCCATGAGGCTGCTGTCGCTTCCAGGGTCAACTGTAGCACCTGTCGCATTTGAGCCAAGGGGCGCAAAGGCCGCAAAGTTAACCTGATCGGCACTTGACGATACGCCGCTAGGGCCCGCTGCAGCCATGTCTGTCATGCCAAACTCCAAGCCGGAGAACTGGCCCAGATTACCCATCTGCGTTGTTGTTTGGCTTCCTCCGCTGCCACTACTCATGGTATAGCTACTCATGCCACTATGAACGGAACTGCTTCGTTCTCGATCTTCCCCCTCAGTATTTCGATGCTGGTACGCTGGGTTATATTGACGTGGGCCAACGTGCTCCATTTTAGTTGGAGCCCTCACTCGTCGGATAGTCTGATACATCTGAGTTCGACCAACCAGTTCCTCCAGGACCATGCGGGTCTTTTCTGGAGCGGGCACTCCAGCTGGGAGGCCAAATACAAAGTCTAAACATCTCCAAACTCGTGTCTCGAGTGCAGGATCAGCTTGTTTTGAGTATAATTCTGCTAGCAGTAGAAGTGCTGTGTGGTACTGGTGCAAGGCCCCGACATACCAGGACCATTCTGACAGTGCTGGCGTCTGCTCGAGGGTCATGCTATGTTCAAGTATCATTGTTGCCGTAGAAATGGTCATTGTTCTCAACCTTTCCGGCATGACTCTGCGGTCATTGCTGACGAACTTCTGCAAGACCATGATATACATCCTACATGACAGAATCCCATAAATTCCTATGGCTAGTGCATGCAGGGGTTGCGACTTGTTTAGGATCGGAACGTAGGTCTTCTCCATTGCCTGACAAAAATTCTGGATCTTTGATAAGCAGGAAGTGAGTGTAGTCTTCTTTGCTTCGAGTCTGGGTCTTTCAATCCAGAGAACTCGATGCATTTCATAGCACTCGAATCGCATACGCGAGATGGTCATGTCGGTGAAGTATTCTCGGTCCTTCAATTCTTCCGGATTCCCACCTTCAGCTACGGCTGCTGCCGTCCTCTCTAGGTCCACATCGTCGACATTTAGCGGGAACTTCGTATCGTACTCTTCTCTTCGGATCTGAGGTCTCGGGCCAGTCGCTTCGCACGTCCGAAGGTCGAGAAAGCAGATCTGATACCAGACAAGTCGTCGGATGTGGATTTCGATTGGATTGGTTGTGTAATGCGACGGATCGCGGTGTAGGCCCATACACTCGGCAAGTCGGATAAGAGTGCCGGTTAGAGCGCTGTGAGCGCGAGAGACTTCGGCGCGACAAAGCGGAATCTAGAGGTCATGTTAGGGAAACTATAGCGATGCCGAGAAGTACCGGAAAGAGGATCAAAAGAAGCGCCGTTTCGAGTTGGTGGGGGCAGCGGTCAAGTTTAGTCGCCTTTGGGCACGAAAACGAAATGCTTGGAAAGTACGCTTCGTCCTCGAATGCTGTGAAGACGACAAAAATATGGCGGCACGAATACCTCCGGATAAGATCACAGAAGATAGACACTTACCAAGTACATGACAAACGCCTGAAGCGTTTCTAGCTTCGTCGTCCGTAAGAAATTTGCTCTTGACAGCGCTGACTCGGCGCCCTGTTTAAAACTGTCCACGAGGCCGTCTTTAGCAACGGCAAACTCTGTCAAAACCCGATCTTCCGACATGCTAACGATCGAAGACAAGAGGGTAGAGAAAACTACCGCCTGAAACGACGCACGAGGCTCGACACCAGATGAGATGTCTCTCCAAAACGTCTCATATTGCCGTTCAAACGACGGACGATGTACTGTTCGAGCAACGATGTGGACTGCCCTCCAGTAGTGGTCAACGAGCTTATCGACCAAAACTTTTGAAGGGAGAAATGTCATTAGGGATGTTTTGTGAACCCCAGGGGCGAAGTAGAAACTTGATGATGGAGCAACATAGTCACGACCGGGCGCCATCCACGTATCGGGTGATTGTTGATAGAACGGGTTTTGGCTGTCATTCTTTGGAATCTCTCCGAGCGCTTGTGCCAGCTGAAAGAGAGGAAAATTAGTCTCGAATCTGACGATGCTGGAGCAGAGAAAGGGACATACCTCTTCAGAAAATCTGGGTCTTACAAATCCTCCAATCCTCTCTGTGATTCTCAATTTACCCATTTGGATCCCAAGATCCACGAGTTCATCGTTTTCCTCGCCCTCGTAGTAGGAAGCATCTTCCGTGATCAGAGAATAAGGCTCTAGCCCTTTGACGTCCTCGTCCTCTTCTTGATCACTGACAGATTCCTCTTGACCTGGTAGCGTAGGGGTAAAGATTAAAGGAGATGCACCCCCTAGCCTAGAGGAGCCTCTGCGTGCAACATCGTCCTCCAGAGTTCTCTCCAGCATGCCCATCTTTTCCTTGACTTCTGCCAATTTGGCCTGCCCAGCCGAATCCAACGCCGGAGCGATGAACAGGCAGTCGCGGTGGAACTTCGTGCAATTGGAGCATGGCTGTTGTTTGTCGCACTTAAGTTTTCGCCGGCGGCACTCCAAGCATGAAGTAATGAGTCGGTTTCTCCGTCGGATACGGGGTTGCTGGGGCTGCCTCTTGTCCCCAGTCGGGGCAGGTGATGGGGAATGAGAACCTCCTTGAGGTGGTGACGGTGTAGAAGATAGGAAGTTCGACATTGTAACCGATCCCTCTACGCCCACTGTACGTAACGGGTGTATCGGCCGTACTCCGTACGCACTTTGGCAATGCTTACGTGCGTACGAAGGGGGATGAGTAAGGGCTTTTTTTAAAAAAGGTAGCAGCAGTCGACGTGCGATGCGGAAGACGAGAGTTATAGGAAACCCGCGTAGTTCGGAGAGCCCGTTGCAATGCTCTATTGCTTGTGCCCAGCACGCGGTGTGGTGCAGCCTAGAAGAATGAAGACTAGGTGGTGGCGGTAGTGGTGGAGGTGACGCGCAGAGATCAAGAAAGCCAGCCTAGTCGATTGTAACATGCAAAGGTCCGAGATCGCCTTTCAGCAAGAGTCCGCGAGCTACGTCGCCCTTTCTATTTGAACAGGAGCCACGGGCTGTGAAGGGGAGCTGTTGCTTCACTTAAGAGGGACTGATAATTGCTCGATGGAGACATCCTTTTGCGCTAAAGGTCCACTCTCTAACCGGAATGGTCCGTACACCTTCAGCTCCCTCCTCCCCATTACCCATCACCCATCACCCAGGACTAGGACCAGGACTTGCACCAGCACCAGCACCACCTTCTTCGGCGTTTGATCAAGTTTCCGAGGGCTTTGGAGATGTCGTGGAAATAACCCTGCAAGGTTCATACTTCTCCAGCAGCTTCCTAAAAGATCCTTCGTGGATCTCCATCAACCTTGTTGGAACCACCTTTCCCAGTCTTCATCTCCTTGATAATTCTGCTTCTTCTCTGTCACGGCTAGATGCTCGATCTTAGGGCCTCCGTACATCATGATCTGTAGCGGTCGGCAACTCCCTCGCCTTGTCTCTGCTGCCACACACCGCCGTCCTATCCACCTTCTGCCACTGTTGCCAATGAACTGCCGGGACCCGTCACGAGCATGTTACTAGCGCACGCGGAGCACACCTCCAGATAAAACTGCAGGTGCTGTTTCTGTCCCTGTGGGTTATGCTTCTAGGTCTTGTGCTTCGCTACTGATCGAATGGTGGTGGAGCCCTCGCAGTCGCTGTCTCCCCATTCGCCGTCACCGCTATTCAATGTCGTTGGTCAACGGCGGGGATATACATCCTTTGGAAAGGTAAGGCTGATCCTTTTACTCCTTGGGCAGCGCTCTAGCAATGCTCTATGAGGCCAAGAGAGACGTCCAAGCTTTCTCCCGTGCGCCATGTCTCACCCTACTGTCGACATCACAGCATGAATTTCTATCCCAAGCGTACTGTATAATCCTGAAAAAATGGTACCATAACGCCGGGTCCGACACTTACTCCCAGGGATTCTCACTCTTGGACACTGGCGTACTCCCGGTCCACCATCTGAAGCCCCCACATGGGATGGGGCCATGGGACAGGACGCTCTAATTGGGACGGCGACAAAGACCATCACAAGAGTCAAACTTAGATCAGGCCATGCATGGCGGCCTAGCGGTCTGCCGAATACCAGCTATTCTCTCCTTGTTCCTGGAAAACCGTTCAACAGGGAATAGCTTTTTTTGTGTTTCGGGATGTGCCATTGGGAGCATGCAAGCGAAAGCTGGGGGCTAAATAAACACTAGTGATCCAACGCTTCAAACGGGCCCCAGATGCCCTTGGCCTCATCTCAACATGGAAGCCGGAACATCAGCGGCGCAAGGCAGAATTCGACTCCAGGACAAGTTAGGGGCCTCGTCTGTTTTTGCCCATTCAGGAGTCCATCAACTGCTGTAACCACATGCTCGGTGACATTCACGGGGACAATCGCAAGGGATTGGCCTACCTCTGTATAGGTATCATTATAACTAAGCAACATAGCAACATTGATCCTTGCAAAACAGCCTCGCAAGCCTCACCATCTATGTAGCTCTTCCCCACGCGCTCCCAGTTCACATACAAATATCTAGGTAACACCGTGCTCCCAGCCCGATCCGATTTACACATTTCGGCACGTACTTTCCCACAGGAGCCGCCTAAACAGGGAGAAGCGATCACATCCCACGGGAGCACCATGTGAACCGAGCATCCCTTCCCGCACAGTTTCAGGATCTTCCGGCGCGACTCTCCGGAGAAGAGTGGCTCTCCGAATGCATTCTGACTAGCCATGAGTATTCATATTTGCTTATCAAACCTTTCAAGGGTCGAAAAATTCTGAATTGCCATATGAGTGGTTTAGACGTTCAAGTGGGAATTCTCCTTCCTTCTCCCTATTAGTTATACTCGGGGTTTCAGTTTATTCCTGTTCAGAGAAGAATGACTTGTACTTGTGGGAATGTTCCGTGTGCTCAGTCTGCCGACTTAGTAGCGGGCGCCCCACCACCTGGCGGCGGGGTAGCTTCAATTCACATCCACATAAACTAATGAAAGCCCCATCAGCTTGTACCGCGGAGAGATATCATCTTTCCCCCAAACTCTATCTACTCGTCTCCCTCGTGGCGTTACATGACAAGCCGTAGCTTCGATTGCGATTGTAACATTGACATTGCTTTTTTCTACCGTGGAAACGTGTACAAGGCACTCGTCAACCATGGCAGAGCAGATTAGTGAGATCGTCCTTGCAACACTGCGTGCCGAGGTCGATATTTCGAAGGGCGATCATCAAAAGATCTGGGATGATACTTTGAAGACAATTGCTTCACAGCCGGGATGTCAGTCCCTAAACTGGGGCCTTCAGGTTGAGAATCCTAAAGTGGCTCAAATGGTGATAGGTAAGCTCGGCAACGTCACCCTTTCTTAGACCAAGCAGCAACATTACGTGTCACTCATCGCAATTGGATCGCGGGAAGTCATTTTTCCTTGTACTATGTATGTATCTTGGTCTAAGCGTTAAGACTCTTAGTCTGGGATCGTCTAGCATCCCATCAAGCATTCATGGATTCGCCGATATACGAGCCCTTCTTCAACAACTTCAAGCCCTTGATAGACGGACTACCAACACTGTTCCACCTGAAGATCCCTGCGGAGACCCCGTTCTCTCCTGGTCCAGGCTCTGCTCCAGTGACGGAATGTCTATTGGCGTACCTTGAGCCAGACCACCCAGCACCCGCATTCGAAGAGAACTTTACTACCTTCAAGAGCAAGGCTCAAAAGACGTCAGAAGAAGCACAAGGTATCGTCGGCGGGKGGGGTATCGAAGAGCTCAAGCACGAGAAACTAGGTAAAGAAGGAGAGCAAGGACCCGCTAAGGTCTTTGGAATATTCATCGGGTGGCCAAGTGTAGACGCGCATATGAAGTACAGAGAGACTGCGGCATTCCCTGATGTTGTCAAGCATCTGCGGGATGGACCAAAGGCGATGCAAGTCCATCATACCAAGTTCCAAAAGCTCTAGGGCTTGGTATAGAGCGCATACTTAGCGGAGATTTACTACAACCATTTTTTGAGACAGTCCTAAAGTTGGGACGCTGTGGCTGTGCCCTCGGGAATACTCGCAGAGTATGTAGTAGCATATATCTCAAACATTTAAATGGTCGCTTAGAGATCTTCTCCAATAGTTACGGAAACCCTTATTGCACCAACTCGTATTGAGAAAGTCTCCGATGCATAACCCTCAGCTATGACCTTTGCCAATACTTGTAAAACAAAGACTAGTCCGATAGAGAACAAATACCAAATGCCTTGGTCCGCCCCCATCGTCTGCAGTTTACGCGATACTATTGCCCTTTACGATATGTGTGACTATTTACCGCGTCACTGAAAATCGGACGACCAGAATGCTCAGCCACAACCACATCATTCCAACACCAACCCTTCCCCTTTACCGATCCTCCAAAACCTCTGCACCATGCAATCTCTAAATTAAGTCCCCATCTTCATAGACCCATGGCTAAAAACACGCTATGCCAATTGCAGGGTATGAAAACGAACCTGAGTCGGCTACATGAACAAAATTCCAGGCAACAGCAATTGAAAGCCCATGATAACCGTACACACTAACTGAATAGTCACTGCAACGGCGGCTTGTCAAAATGGGCAATTCCACCAATTTTCCTTCCTCCCTTCCCCTTGACTAGTTAGCCCTTCGAAGGGACACAAATAGCAATTATTCATTGGACTTTTAGGCTTTTAGGCTTTCCCCGCCCGCTCGCCCCCGATCTCGTCCCGGGCGAATTTTTGGCCCTCAGTCCCGAGTACCGAAGTCCGTACCGCGGAATTCGGAACGTTTGGAGGGAAAAGTGTCTTTTCCCCCTAATTCTTGTGAATGATTCCCGACCAACACGTTCCTTGAATTCCCGCTGTCTTTTGTGTGTTGCGTTTTTGGTATCAATTGCCATGAGTCGAAATATGCTATTGGATGTACTCAATTGAGCAATTGTGAATACTTTTTTCATAGATCAAGGGCTATAGTGATAGTAGTATAAACAAAGGTAAAAAGTAGCTGAATCCACGTTGTTATTTTCTATTTTCAATTGCCGGACAAAATCGGGTTTCTTTCGTTGGCCTTCAGCTATCGCTCTCTTTCATCWTCCCCTTCCCCTTCCCCTTCGATTTCAAAATTCTCTTCTCATCTAACTCCTCCACTTTCCGAACTAAAATGTGAAAACTCGTTTGCCAGAAACCCCAACTCTTTTCATATTTGTCGATGAATTCGTCCATATAAACCCATGCATGGTTCTCCTGTTTTTCCATCTCTGTCTCGAGCTGCTCTAGGCTTTTCTTAGCCGCCATTTCCTTTCGTTGCTTCTTCTTCGTTCTCTCTTTCTGGCTCGTTGTAGCATTTCTGTCGAACTCGGCTTTCCCTCCTCGTTGGTCCGGGGCTGGAGTATTACTACGAGAGGTAACAGCGAGGTGATCATGACTATGTTTGTAAAAGTCCAGTAGGGGGTTTTTCACCTCGAGAGAGGACTTGAGCTTTTCAAAAGCGCTCTCAAACCGCGAGTCAGAAAAGCTATCCTGGACTGCCTCAATATCCCACTTTATGGTTGAGTACGGTTTGTCGCGGGCATTGGCAAAGATCCGATAGACGAGTATCAGATAGGCCGCCGTGTCTGGGGAATCCAGCGTGAAGCGATGGTTAGCGAATGTTATAGACTTGATTGTGATATCAGTGTCATCAGGCACATCCACTATTTTGAAAGAACAACCAAATCTATGTGACTGCTCCTCACATCTCTTCATTTCCGTAAGCACCCCCTTGGGCCACTCTCGCCCCCTCGATAGTATGTCGTCCGCCACCTCCCAAGTCGGCCTCTTGTCGTTGTGGAACGATGATCCTTGATGCAGCCCCTCCTGTGCCCCTACCCACTTATTCCACTTGTCTTCATTCTTGGTTTCAAGCGTCAATTCCTGTCTCTTTCTTTGCATCGCGCAAAGTTGATAGTGCTCCCAGAATCTTGAGAGTTGCACAAACTGAAGTACAGAACTCATGTCCTCAATATTTAGCAATTCCTTCTCAAATGCAGACATAAAGAGCAATATGTTTTTCGCGTGCTCATGCTTCACACGTTCATTTACTCCTGTTGTGAAGGCAATCTTGAGATGGCAGCGGCTATTGGTAGTGATTCTACATCCCTTTTCCGCTGAAAAAGAGTATTTGAGCTTCTCGATAATCGTATTTATCTCCTTGTTCGCCAGGTCCTCAATTTTCGAGTCGGGTACGTTGAACTTTTGCAGCATGAGCGGAATGGTCCAGTTTCCACGGTTTTTGTTAAGGAGGTTTTGCTCTGAGGTACTAAGTTCGCCATCGCCAGGGTGATAAGTGCCAATCCGCCCATATTCGGAGGCTTGTCGAGTTTCTAGACTTCTTGCAGGACGGAGGACCCATGTGTCATTATTTCGTATGTTTTCCCACTCTTTTTGCAACTCCTCTTTTCTCAGGTCGCTGGGGTTCCATAAAGCTATTTTGATGTTGGCGTGTTCCTTGAGGACGCTTTTGATTACGCTCAACAGTCCTCGGAGAAGTTGATCGCGAGAATGTATTTCATCTACTCTTTGGCTTGACCCGATCAATATGAAAGGTATTTGAATATTCATGCGAGTCACTTCGTCTAACTGCCGATATATTGGGACGTTCGGCATATTGCAAGACGAGCTCTTCGGATTCTCTGAGGTGAGGTGGGCTGTCTTGGTTTCGTAAACAGACGTCGGGCACCTGGCTTATGCAGAGGAGAAGGATGAACGAACGAACGATGGAGGTCAGTTTAATCAAGATCTACTACTTGTAGCTGGGGAAATTTGAGACAGAGGGAAGGAACAACACACCAAGAGAACAAAGCAAAACAATCGTACCTTCGCATAAAGTCAAATAGCACACGACTTACATATCAAGCCACACTTCCTCACCCGCCCATGGCCACCCAAGAAAACAAAGAAAGTCAACCACACTAGCCTCACATATAACGCACAAAACAAGATACCCCACTACTCTCATTGCAATATCGATTAATTCTCTATTCGAGGACCAAGAACCAAACTCAAACCCCAATCCTACTACCTTGACCTCCTCTCCCCACGTCTCCTCCATCTATCTCGATGTTACCTATCAAAGTCCAAAGCCACTCCAAACCGGTTTGCGAACCACATTCTTTCCGCCAACCCATGATAAAACTTTTCCTCATCAAGATAAAGACGTCTATGCATACCCAAGGGACTCCTTTCGAGTTCAAAACTAGAACTGAGGTGGTGGGATGGGGGAATATTAGAGGGAGGCAGAGGAAAAGGGAGAGAGATATGAGGAGAGAGAAGAGGATAATAGAGGTAGGTGTATGTGCGTCTCTGTGTACTAGGGAAAGGAGCCATTGAAGTGAGAGAAAGGGAAATGATAATTGATTGTTTTGCAGGTAGGTTAAAAGGTCCTTAGTTGCAGTCCTGTCTTTCCCTTATCGTGATCTACTTTCTTGGATGGAATAAACAAAAACACACGAGACATGGGATGGATCTTGGATTTTTAATCACATGTGTTGAACGACACACAACCAACCACTGCTGATGCTACTACTGCCACCTCTACACCTTACGCCAATGAAGCAATTTCTAAGTTGCGGCTTGGGTGTTTGGTGCGGCTGCGGGGGCGGCGGCGGGTTCGACGCCTCCAGGAACTGTAGTAGCACCCTCAGTAGAACCCTCGGTCGGGCCAGGGAGCTTCGTATTGTCTATCGTATCATCACCCTCCTTCTTGGCTTCTTCGCCTTCCTTCTTAGCCCATTTGGGCGGCTTGACCCACTGCGGATCCTGCCAGGGTCCAGCGTCACTCAATGCACAACCACCCTCGCAATCGCACGTCCCGCCGAACTGCTTCGGGAGGTTCTCCGCTGGAACCTGCGCCAGTAATTCCTTCTCGTATCCGCTGCCGAGGATGTGGATCTTGTTAACGGTGACAGGATCGAGGAACCGTTTGACGACGCTGAAGACGCCCGCAAATCCCCATGGAGCATTGATCACAAATAGCTTGCCTAGTCGCTCGGGGTAGTAATTCTGAGAGATGGCAGAGACATTGCCCAAGTAGCCATAGACGGAAGTGGCTTTGGCAATGCCAACACCCTTGAGGTCGATAATATTGCAGCAGGTCTCGAGGAGGTAGCCAGCCTTACGGGAACAGGCAGGGAGACGCGGGTCGCTCATCTTCTCGTATTCGCAGACAAGGTTCTGGAGCATGCGTTCTTCGGTGGTGATCTTGCGTAGGGCAGGGAGGTCGACATTGCCGAGTTGTTCGATGTAGAGTGGTCGGCCATCCTATTCCAAGATCAGTCTGTAAACAGGATCTCTCGAACTAGTCGAAAGGAACCTGGCATACCTTATCCGTCTTGTGATAGTACTGTGGGTAGTATTCAAAGACCTGAGGCCGCTCTTTGTATTCGAAATTGCGAACTAGCTCTTCGACACCAGCGCCACCGTACTCGTTCCGCCACTTTTCGCAGTCGATGAACCTTGCCCAGCGTCAATTTTGATGCCAGCTTGTAATGGGATGATCTATTGCTCACATTTGCTTCGAAAGCTCGACATTGAATTTTCGGGCGCGGAGAAACCTTAGCTGTTGAATAGTGTTTTAGCCCGCCGATCTGCAACAAGAAGATTTTCTGTGCGAGAACAGCTTACCATAGTGAGAGTATCCAGGTTCTTGGTATAGCCCGCTGCCTCTAGCATGCTCCGCAGCTGATAGACCTGGGCATCCTGCTCAGGCGTTGTGTGGCCGGGGTGACCGTTCTGTGGGGTCGGGGCCGTGGTGGGGAACTCATAGTCGTCGTACTTGGGGTCTAACGGCAATTCTCTGGCTTCTGGAGCGGCCATGATGGGCAAGGGTATGTGTAGAGCGGATTTAAGTGTTCTTGGGAAAGAATAGAGCGTGGTTGTGGAGAGAAAGGGGGGGGAGGTTGTGGGGGATTGTTAAAGTCTCTAGGACGGTAGTCGAGAATATGACGAAGTTGGGGCTAGGCGCAAAGCACGTGGAGCCTGGAGCTGCGGTCAAGCGAGGGGTTTCAGTCCAGCCAATGACTAGGCACGAGGCCGAGCTGACATTCCCACGGGATAGAAGATATCTGGTCACTTCTTAGGCGTCTCATCGTTCACGGCCTCCACAACGGTGGTGACACGGCTGGTACTCGTGGTGATACCGAGCCTTAACCACGGGCACCGTCTCGAACGCGGCTCGAACCATGTTCATTCATTGCACAGGACCACAGACATGAAAGTCAAGTCATGGTTCACCCACTGGAAATAATGGGAGACCTTGGCCTTTTAGGAACTACCTAGACATACATTGCAAGAAGAAACGCGCGCACACACCGTAACTGAGTTCCAAGAAAAACAAGAGCCGCCAAACACCACTCCTAGCCCTCACCCAAAAGCCTCAAGATAGAGTCCCTAGCATACGATGAAGATAGGGGCCCATAAAACGTTGGGGCTATTTGTGTTGCCATTGCAAAGCCACTCGCAGAACGACAGACATGTTGTGAGATCCCTGTGTGCTAACCACCGTAGTCCTATTCCCATCAACCTGCCAGTCCCAAGCTCCTGAATGTAAGCGACCTTGCTAGACGATCTTCCACAAAGCGAGACGTTCAATCAACGACCAGAGGCTCCACTGACTGGTACCGCAAGAACGAGATGATTGCAAACCCGACACCGAGAAAAAACACCCGAGAACGAGGTAGGACTCCGCACGCGCGCCTGCCGACAGGTTTCCAAGCGAGAAATTACCATGAGCATGGAGAAATGTACAGTTGTAAAGGAAGGTTAAGGACGTCTGCGGAGTCCCAGGGTCTCTCGCATGTTCTCACGTCCGACGTTCCCGATCCCGGCTCGGGCCAAAGTCTGGTTCTACCACCAACTTCTTTTCTTTCCGTGACTTGACAAGGTATTCGGCATACAAGGCCAGATGGTCACTTGGGTAGTGGTAGTTCGGGAACCCGGGCACTCGCTGAAGATAGTCCTTATCCACGTCTCCGAGAAGGCGAGTGACCTGCAGCGTGTTTGTCGAGTACCAGATGTAGTCCAGAACACCAACGAAATTTGGGGTGTAGTTCGTAAACGACAATTCATTGATGGCAGAGTAACTGGACTTGAGGCTGAACGGGTGGGATATGCCGTCTCTGGTGAAGTTGCCATACTTTCGCGCACCGAGGTCTGTGTGCGAATTGGGGAGGCTTCCTTGCACAATGAGATCGTATATACTTGATGACGGTAGTGAGTTGAAATCGCCGCAAAGTAATAACGGAATCTGAGCGCCATCCGAGTATTCCATTGAAGGGCCAGGCTCTTGGGCGGGGTCGGGTGTCTCTTGCCCGTCTTCGCCATCCCCATTTGTGAACCTATAGACAACTTTATCAGTACAGGCGGGGAATTTCGCCCACTTGTTTGCGAATTTGGAAATCTGCTCCATGAGGATAGCAACTTGAACCAGTTTGACATCTTGGAAGGCCGGATTCCAGAACACATGCACGTTACCGACAATGAGCCTCGAGCCTGTTGCACGATTTTCCAAAAAGGCAACGACAGCAATATCGTCACGAGGCATGACTCGGTTGAAGATATCATGCTCACCTTTCATGTCGGGTCGATTGATGGCCGTATTCGCAAAGTCGATGAGCTGCTTATCCAGCAAGACATATCTGACCTAATCAGTATTCGTCGTATACCTAGAACAGAACATTTACATACTTGCTGTGCTTGTAGAAGATGGCACAACCATCCACAAGCTTAGCTTCCTTTTCTTGCATAGTCCTCGCTCTTGATTTCGGCCAGAAAATTCCCTTGTAGTCGTTGTGCGCCAAAGATCCACGGAAATAGTCATTAAAGCTCTCTTGGTCGATCTCTTGGAGGCAGACGATGTCCGCATTTCGCGCCCGAAGCTCTGCCAGGATGGTTTCCCTACGGTTCTCCCAATCCAAGGCACCGCTCGGTGCATAACCATACTGTGATGTGGTGCAGTATTTGTCACACAGAATATTATAGCAAAGAGCGGATATTGTTTCCTGCGTAGGATCCGTGACCTCGTCGAGGACAATCCAGTCTCGTTCTTGCGGTGCTTCCGGGCCTGTAATTCGGTTAGCTTTGCTGTGTCTAGTGCTTGCGAGTATCGGGACAAACCTTGTGCGTTTTCACGGAAATATTTGATCAATTCCGTGGTTCCTTGATCTACAATTATTTGTTTCAAATCTTCCGAAATTGGGTTGCCTTCAATTCCAAGAACTTCGAGCTGGTAGAGTGACCCTAGATCGAACGGCAGAGTGTCCAGATGATTGTCGAACAGAAGCAGCTCTTTCAAATCAACCAACATACCCATTTCGGGAGGAAGATATCGTAGTTCATTAAGTGAGAGGTCCAGGTGCGTAAGGTTTCGCAGTCGTCCAATGGCAGGGGGGAGGAATGAGAGCTTGTTGCAATTCAGATAAAGCTTCGTTAGGAAAGTATACTGAAAAAGTGCATCGGTCATGACTTTGAGGTTTTGGCCTCCAAAATCTAGGATCGTCCAAATGTGATTAGCTTTGGCGTCCTCGACTTTGT
The DNA here is from genome assembly GCA_001007845.1 of Nigrograna mackinnonii. Lineage (NCBI taxonomy): Eukaryota > Fungi > Ascomycota > Dothideomycetes > Pleosporales > Nigrogranaceae > Nigrograna > Nigrograna mackinnonii. The sequence goes on along the minus strand of JGVQ01000295.1, from coordinate 245,095 downwards.
TCGCTGCTGGTCGGTTTCGTTCCTCTTTTTCAACATCCTTGGTTATACCGTTTGTGGTCCCAGCCACGACATTCTTGTTTACACTCGGGTGATTCCGCGCATGAGAGTGGGACTGTGTCATTTCACGAGCTCGTTGTACCATCTGTAGCTGAAGAGCCCAATGCTCATTTGGTGGCTTGCTCAATCCGCTATGCACACTACCGGGCGTCCCATTATGAAGGTGGCTAGGTGTAAAATGGGGTTGTGCGTTTGAGAGTCCACCACTAGAGATATTGTGCTGATGGTTATATTGACCGCCATGATTCCCACCTGTATGCTCTTGATGTTGCTGGTGACTATGACTATGATGCTGATGACTTTGATTGTGCTGGAAAGGCTTGCCCAAGTTCATCTGCATGTATCGTTGATGGCCACCCCCGCCGTTCATCATGACGTTGTGACCTTGGTGCGAGTGCCCTTGGTTGAACATTCCGAACTGTTGCGGAGACTGCGGCCCCGGGGATCGCGAAGGAGAGGGCGTATCGGAATTGAAAGGTATACGGCTGTTAGTTGTCGGCGATCGCACACGATTCGGGATGTTGCGGTGAAGGTTCTGAGAGTGTTGCGGATAGAAGGTCTGGCCGGCTCCCCTTTGGTAGGCCGAATATTCGGCCATCTAAGGGAAAGACGCCGTGAGTTGGTAGTTGTTCTTGTGGCAGCGATTGCAGGGGCGAGTGACTGGTCGGGCGTCGATGTAGGTTGTATGTTAAGTGGGAAATGGGGCTCGGGGAGGGATCCGTCTTCGCTTTAACATGGACATGCGTGGAACAGGCCGTCATATGCGTAGAATATATACGGCCCGTCAGAGAGGCATAGGTTTGAAGCGCCGCGTTGTTCCTGTGGGCTGTTGTTGTGCACAGGCGATTTGCGGTGTGGAGCTGGCGCGTATCTGGATCGTGGGAGGTAAAGGGGGATCGGGTTCGGGGCTCTTCAGTGAACGTGTTCTGGTGTGTATATATACCACGGTGCCTGTATTCGCAGAGGTTAGCTGCTGTGGTGGGGAGTAGGTTGGGTTGAGGCCGGGACGGACGACAACAGGAGCTGGTGGATTGGGTCGTACATACGCTTCCGAAACAGTGGAATCAGATACCGCTATACAAGCAGTCTCAATTGTACTAGACCGATCGAAAGCTGTCTCAGCCGAAGCGCGGAGGAAGAATAGAGAGAGGTAGGTGATGTGCTTCAGAGCAGCGGCTCATCGTGGAGTTGCAGAGGCGGCCCGCGCGCAGCATTCGATGTGATCACGTGTCCGCATAATCTGGTTCATCGGGCCTTGGCGAATCAAGTCCACCAAGAGACACGAGATAGTAAGCTGTTTAAAGGACGAATTGGATACTTGCCGCACAATGCTCTTTGTTTAACACGGCTTGCGCAATCTTGCATGTTAATCACGCTCAGAAATGCTGTTCTCAAATTCCCGTGTTTGGCTTTGAACGTTGCTTTCTACTCAGTAAGGAGACTCGCCGGAAGTAGCCACTCGCCATGGGCACGGAACGAGACGAGACGACAGGACCGCCTTTGGAGGTTTGCCTCCGACAGCTCAGTTTGTAAACGAATCGCCACACAATGTCCCACCGCTAGACTTGCCCGTGCAGCCCAAGGCGGCGATAATTTGGTCACCTATATGTATTGTCGCCTCTGGGGGGTAGGATGCGGAGATCCAGCTTGTGATTGGGAGACGCCGGGCAAACCTAGAACTTTTCTCTCGGCTGCTGTTCCAACTACAAGGCTAGGAGCTGTTCACCTGCTCACCTGAGGCGTCAGTACTGAACAGGCTCTATACACCCGGACTGAGTACGAGAGGCTGGGGTATTATTCTATCTCAGCTATGCTACACCTCTGCTTCCTCTTCAACAACACCCCGCCCTCCCCCGTCCGCTGAGTTCCCCTCCCGCAGCCCGTACTCGTCCCGCAGTGCCCCCCTTACGCCGCGCATCTGCTCATTTCGCGCTGACCGAATGCCCTTGGCCACACGTGCTTATCAGGACGTCTTAGGAAAGGCCCAAATACCAGATCCACGCTAACAAAACAGTGGGGCAAGGGTATCAAAGATGGCCGAGTGGATGATGGTGAGGACCTCCTGATGACTGTTGCTCTGGCGGCATCCTTCTAATCTGAAACTCAGTATCGATATACTGGCGGCAATGCCAACGGTACCCCAATAAGACCAAAGACTGCTGAGGCGAAGCAATGGGACCTCACCACCACTGACGCGCTTGGAAGAACAATCTCAGGAGCATCTAGCACAAACTCGCCTGCGCCGACCACGCCGGGAACCTCAATGGACCAAGCGCGGGGCTCCATCTCGAGCACTTCGACTCAGAGCACCTCTTTGAAAGATGACAGTGCCATCTTGACCAATCCTTTTGTCCTACGCCACGGCCGACGGTACCTTCGAGACCTACCCTATCCACTCCCTTGCGATCTCCCGGAGCTCCAACGACAGAACCTCCACACTCTCCTCGCAACCTCCATCTTCGGAAGAGCTCTGGGCTCTACTCCGTCCCGCCAGAACCCCCCTACAAAGGTGTTGGAGATTGCATGTGGGAGTGCGTACTGGTCGTCGCTTTGCCATGACTATTTGAGTGAGAAGGGCTTTGATGGTATATCATTCACTGGTTTGGATGTTGTACATCTAGCAGGCGACCTGCGGCGACAGGGGATTGACTGGAGACATGTTCAACATGATTTACGAAAAGTACCATTGCCATTTGACGACGGAGAATTCGACATTGTTGTTATGAAGGATCTGAGCATGGTCGTGCCGATTGGTGTCCCCACCCAGCGGGTTCTGGACGAAGCAACGCGGATCCTGAAATCGGGAGGCACCCTGGAAATCTGGGAGACTGATCATATTATACGGTCCATTCTGCCACACCCTCCACCACCACCCGGGAAGAATCCAGATGAATATGCTTGTGCTGTCTCGACTGGCACATTCCTCATATCCCCGATAACACCGTTCACCGAGGTCCATAATAAATACCTTCAAGATTCAAATACGTGGATTCAAGAGGCGTTGGATAGACGAAAGCTGTCACCGACGCCTTGCGCTCGTATATCGCAAATGTTGCTCCAGGAAACTGAGACACTTTGCGACGTGGGCAATCGGAGGGTAGCAATCCCGCTTGGCGAGCTGCGTTGGGAACGAGAGGCTGCGGCTGGAAGAAATCTAGCAAAGCGCCGCGGTAGTGAAGCTTCCAAAGCCAAAAAGGGGGCAATACTTGAGAACTCCACCCTGACTGAAGAGCAGGCAGCTTTGCGATATACCGCATTGCTCGTGGTCATCCAGATGATTGAGAGTCTAGAGCCTTTATTGAAAGAAGTCAGTGGAAAGAATCAAGAAGAGTGGCAACGATGGTGGGGTTGGATGATGACTAACTTGCTGGAACAAAAGGGCGCTTCGAGTGGTGAATGCCTTGAGGTTGGCGTATGGTGGTGTCGTAAAGTGTGAGGGGGGTTAGGAGACGGCATACGATTTTCATTTTTCTAATAATACCCCCGAGGTTGACGGCCGTATTTGATCTGGGTAGCGTGGCATGATAAGGGACAATTTTAGAATCCGTCATAACGGTGGCGTAACGTGCGGTATCGCTTTAGATAGTACCTGGGTAAAGAATGATAAGTACGGTACTGCGTTCACATATTTCGAGAAAGTGCACGCACAATGCTTCAATTTCTGTAGGATGCTAAATTAGAGGTCGTGCACTGACGTCAAAATGTTGGAGCGGCACACACCTTTCTTGACAAACTCAGCCCTCTCGATGCCCTTTTTGATCTGAGCATCGTCGGTGAGATTCCGTTGGCTGGCAAACGCTTTGTGTAGGCGAGTCCGGAAGTAGTCATATCCCTGGGGGTATTCACGTCCCAAAAACAGAAGTTCTGGGAGGCACGTGTCAATTCACATCCGGTACCAAACGACGGCGCTGGATATCGGTACAGGGCATTTGCCGGTCTACCATACCTTTATATATCCGAATGACTTGGTGACGGAGCGTGGGATTGGTGGAAGCCATGATTTCCTAATGCGGTGCGGGCGCGATGCACCTCAGCTGCAGGAGAAGGTTTGAAAAGTTCAAATGAGACACGGAGAGGTCGTATTTGGACTGAAGGGTGCAGCTTGGGGGGCAATTCGCACCTCCAAAGATGGCAAAAACGCTTGCTTGTGGATTGAAATATGGCCCGGGATCGAGTAGCTATGCGTTTTGCATTCTATGGTACTCCGCTGCAGCTGCTGGAAGAGGAAGTATTCCAGATCTATTTCATCGTAAGGTGGAGCGATGTGGTGATGTTCGTCTTGGCTAGTCGATGATGGACAGGAGCTCGGACAGGATCTGACGTAGCCGCAAGACGTGCGTCGAGAAAACCGTGGACCGCGGTTATTCAATGGCGCAATCCGTAGCTTTCTCCGAACAACCTCAATCTTTGTAAACAACCACACCCTCTTTTCAATTCCACCCGGAGACTCTTTTGATTGCCTCGAAAGCGTATACAGAGGCGCCATGCGACACCGCCTGGCCCAGTTTGCGCTTTCCACCCCCTCATCGTCCGTGTTCCGTCCAGTCTCTCAGCGCGTTCTGCAGCGCCGACAGTTATCTCAGCAAGCGAAAGACGATGAGCCGGTCACCAAAGCTCTGAATCCGAAATGGCTCTCGGACCTAAAGACACGTATCGGAAAATGCATAATGTTTGGGCTGAGCACGACGCAGACGACAGAGGCATGTTCGATTCTGCAAGAGATAGCTCTGGACTGGCGAGAGCTGGTTGCGGGAAGCGAAGGATTTCTGACAGGGAAGAACCACAGAGGGCTCTACCGGCACGAAGTGGTCTGGGGAGAAATGGTACCTTTGCCCCCTTCAGACTTGCAGGTTTGCACTGCAGTGATTGGGAGCACAAATGGCTAATTTCGTGGCGTCACAACAGGATAGCATGGTAAGACAACACCGGACGAAAGTGTCCTCCTACATACAGTAACATGGGCTGAATTGTGTTCAAGCGTATTGATTCGACCCCGTCATTGGGGTATCGGAGCCAAAGTTTGACTGTGTTACAGGTCACGTAAACAACGTCGTCTACAACCGATATGCCGAATCGGCGCGCGTAAACTGGGTGTTGAACTACGCGAATGCTCTAGATCCTTCCCACAAAGCTGAATGGAGCGAGCTTATGACGCCTCTAAGCGTGGGGCTCATTCTGCGCAGTATTCGAACTGACTACAAGTTTGTAAGTAGCCCCAATGCCGTATTGTTTTACGAGATGTGGCAACGGCCCCTAAAAAGCGAGGCCGGCTAACACACATGCACAAGCCCATGACATGGCCAGACCGTGTAACGGTGTTGCACAAACTTAGAGATAAGCCAAACAAAGATACCGATCACTTCATCCTGGATGTGCTGATACTATCGGAGCTGCATCGCCGACCCGCAGCGAGGTGCGTGGAAGACATTGTGGTGTATGACTACAAGGCGGCAAAGAAGGCGCCGCTTAGGCCATTCATGGTAGATAGGTTTCGGGAAACATGGCAACTACAAGAGCAGGCCAAGCACGAATATGGAAACCGAGTGACTAAGTTGATCAGGCGAGTGCGGGAATTAGAAAAGGATAGCTGGGACAGGGCGGACGCCAAGGAGGACCTGGGCAGCGCAGCAAATCCATGAGAAGCTTTCATGTTCAGTTCCAGAGTGTGTTATTATTCCGTGCGAGCTTTGTCGGCGCTCGTCTTGCGTGATTGTGCCTAGCGGCTGTATGAAATGGGAGACTGCTTTTGGCTATGTAGAGGATCTGCATGGACGTTGGGCGCGTGACCGCGTCGGGTTTCCTGATCAGTGGGGGCAGGATGGACGCCATTGGTCGGGAGGAGTTCTGGAGGAGTCAAGCTTTCCAGGTTGGCATCGCATCTGATCGAGTCGAGAGCATGGATGGGAGGAAGTGGAACTTTGGAGGCGACATGGAGGGGCGGAAGTAGACGATGATGGGAGGGAGCACGGCAAAGTTTCCGGGAACAACGCCCGCCCTACAATAATAATGGATGGAGCAAAAAGCTCCGAGTCGAAGATTGAAAGGCGACAGCCGAGCGATCAGCGCGCGAGCTGCCTTTGGAGGCGCGGATACATCTGAGCTGGGACACACAAATCGACGTTACTCTTGTAAGAGCCAGATTGGTAGGGACGAAGCCGCAATGCAAGAAGCCAGAGCCCTTTCCCCCGGCTTACGAAGTACCTCGCACGCATCCTCTCATCAGTCACCAGTCGCCAGACTGAGTCTGGCCGTTGGTTCAGCTGGACCCCTTCGCGTTAATATGAGATTGGGTCTGACAAAGAACCTTGGGAAGCTTTGCGGGTCCATGACAGGATGACTCCAGCGGACAGCAGCCAACGGCTAGCCAGCAGCCAGCAGCCGGAAAATAGGGAGATCAGGCCAGGCGGGGTCGGTAGGAAGGACTTACAGTTTGCGAGCTATCCCGTTGGACGCAAGCGTGAGGGCGTTTGCGTTTGCGTATGCGTATGCGGTGAGGTGCACAGTGCGGTGAGCAGCGGTGCTACTCCGACAGGACATGGCAGGGCTCGATTGGGGCGCCGATCGTGGCCGCGCAGAGGCACACTGTAAAACGAAGCATTGCGAGCTCAGGGGGTCCCCGGACACTCCAAATGAATACAATGGGCTAAATTGGTACCCGCAGGGCTTCATTGGCTCCCGCCAGAATTGTTTGTTTGATGGGCTGCGCGCTGTTTCGTGTGGCATGACAAGACGCGGCGGAGCAAGACCAACGTCCATGCAAAACAATGGCGAGCTGGTTGTCTGCGAATATGAAGAAGGGTGGGGATGATGGACGACCACGACCATGACCATGACCATGACCATGTGGATCGAAGAGCATGGCATATCGAGTACTGGGAGGAGATGCAATCTAGGCCTAATTCCCGGGGGAGGCCCAAACACTGGAGGGACCATCCTGGGCCTTTGGGAAAAGTGAGGCCGAAGACGGCGAATATGAGTGCACGATTACACCATTACCTGATGGCGCTGTACTGCATCAGGGCCAGCGTAGAGGGAATGGCGGCGGAAGGCTTCCTGTCTGGCTGGGGGAGGGGATCTCTTGGACGCTTGTTGTGTCTTCAGAGTTCCCTTTGCAGGCTCTAAAACAGCGATCACTATACGACCGGATCCATTTTCGGCGCAAGCTGATCGACGGTACATGATGGCCTGCCGTACTGTGCCCGCGGCCATTTGCAGAGACAGCATTGCATCTGACAGCCGGCATGTCCAAGCAGAGCAAAGCCCAGGGCCAAGTCGTGTGCTCTTCTAACCCCTACCTTGGGCTGCCTATCTACACATAGCATGTTACTGTGCTATGGTATGGTGTGGTGTGGTGGGGGCCATGCCATGCATGCGGAGTTTTTCAATTCATGTGAGGGAGGGGTGAATTGCCCCCCGTTGAATCGTGATGAGGATTACGAAGTATGGATAGCAGAATTGGAACATTTAGCAGTAAGATGGTCAAAAAGTTTGAAGGCGGAAATGGAAATGCTGTCTAGCGGAGTAAAGCGGCGGATGACAGCAAGCAACACACACCGGGGCACCCATGAGGCTAGTAGGGCGACACATGAAACTTTTGGCCAGCAGAACCTGAAGAAGCTACCGCGGCGCGCCTCGGATGGGAAAAAAACAGCCCTGAGCAGCAAGCAACCGACGGCGGCCTTTTGCCTCCTTCTCTGCTCCTTCCCTATTTTTCCTCCTGGCCTTGTTTGACCGGTGGCTGTCAATGGTCATTCATGGTCAATTGGTGTGTGCTGATGGATGTTCAGTCACGCACAGCAGCCAATGGCCACAACATAGTCCGTAGTGGCCTGTAGACGCGAGCCCGTAGCATAGGAGTAGCAGGCAGGCCCGCTCCTTCTGGTTATTCCCAGTCCCCGAATTCACCGATTCATTCCCATCTCATCAGTGTTCGGTGGGTGCAAGTGCCCGCTAGACTGCCATGTTGCGGGACTGACGGGCATATGACAAGACCCAAGTACGCAGGCGCCCGCAGCAAAAATCAATTCTTGTTTCTGCTCTTCCCTGCCCGCTGGACCCGCCCTCTAGTTGTTTTTTGCACGTCAAAAGGGCCCCAAGCAGTGCATGCCGAGTGCCACAGCCAGTGAACGGTGCTTAGTGTGTGGTGGCTCCAGTGCCAGTGGCAGATTCCGTCCGATCGTCTGCTCTTGGCACGCGCTCGCTCGCAGCCTTCTGTACCTTTTCGCAGCCTCCACCACATCATCTCACTTACACCCTCACGACACGCTCTCTCCCCCCTCCCCCCCCCAACGCACACGACCATACCCCGACCCTTCCCTCGACGAGCAGCGGCTCCCGTTTTTCCAGTCTGGCTCGTCCTGTACAGCAGTCGAGCCGACCAGGGGGAACCGCCGCCCACACTGCCGTATGGTCGCAAAGGGCAAGAGAAACGGAAATCATCGACACGAGAATGGTCTCGCGGCTCCCGGGAAGCGCATCACCAAGCAAAAGAGCAACCCTCAACTCAACGGCCATGCCAATGGCGGCCCTCACCCGCCCACGCCACCGCTCCCCACCGATGTAAACCACCATATGACGCAGCCGGCCACGTCGGATTCTGCCCATGGATCTTTGGCAAATACAAGCAACAACTCCACTGCCATGGCTGGTTCTGCGCCTGCGAGGTCTGCGGAAGAGAGGGCACGCACCGGCTCTGACGTCTCGTTCGATGGGCTCGAAGCATGCCGCCAGTACGACAACTCCGTCGGCAACGATCCCGTCGTTCCAAGCACCCCCCGTCGGGGTGGTGATGCTCTCTCCTCCTCCAAACCCGCCCCCGCCTATATGGGGAACATGCTTACCGTGGCCACGACCATTCTCTCGTCCTGTCCTCTGCGGGACGTTCTCGCTATCCTTATCATACTTCTCCAACTCCCCCCCACCGTCCTCACCGTCGTCCAATTCCTCTTCGCGACCCTCACCTTTGTACCTCCCCAGGCTGGAACTCCCCTTTCTGCTCTCTCCGCATTCCCTTCCTTTACCGACATCTTCCAAGGTTCCGGCGGTACTCCCTCTCTCTTCACCATAGTCTTCGCCGATGCCCTCATATTGCTGATATGGCTGGTGCTTTGGGTCCCTGTACAGAACTTCTTTTTGGACCTTGCCCAAGCAGTCATTGCTATAGCTCTCGGGGGCGCCGCGGCAGGGAAGAATGGCACGACGAACAGCATCTTCATCTGTTTCGTTATCATATTGTCCAACCATCTCTTCCGATTCCGACCTCTCCGGCAACATATTGTCCATTTCCTATGGACAGGGCTCGCCCGGGGAGGTCTCGACTTTTTGACGAGCCCACCCAGTACGCCAACATTTCAGGAAAGTTTCTCGACGCCTCATGGTTGGCCTAGGAGTTTATTGGGTATTCATATTCTAGCCCAAGGTGTCGTACGCATTATTCGGCGTTCTCTTTCTAGACGAGAGGCAGCCCAGTCATTGCCAACCGGCAAGAAGACTGACCCCGAAGCCGGCGTGCAACTTCCTCGCTCCAACTCTACTAAACTTGATTCAAATGCGGATGTGCCAAATTCTTCGAGTACCGATGGTCGCCCGCCTGGGCCATCGCCCGCGACGCATTCTCATAAGGATAAAGCGAGTAGCAGTAGGAGGAAGAGGAAGCAAGCAACACACGTTCGGAGTCAGCAGCCGTTTTGGGCTGCGCTTGCAAGTACAAAAGTCACAGTTTTAAAAGAGATGGAAAGCAGCCGAGCGGCGAACGACGCCGGGGAGGCTAACGCAAAAGATGCAAATCACATTGGAAATGCTGTTTGGAGAGCCGAGGATGATCGTGTTTGGATTTCAGAAGTTGGGTATACTGACATCGCATTCCGTGTCAGCATGTTCGGTGGCGCGGAGTTTGAAGGGGCAAAAGAAGAGCAGAGTGCAAATACCGGGTCGGGGATTGACAAGTCGAAGCCTTTCTATATTCGTGTAAACGGAGCGGATTGGAGCTCAACCCGGATACGACAGAGCACGTCGCTTGGGTATATGGGTGAGGAGGGAACGGGTTTCTGGGTTGGGGAGATTTTTGGTCTCACTGCTCTCTCAAACTACTACTGCGAGTTTGTGAGGACTGCAGATGACCAAGTCTTCTATTCCACCAGCCTTATTACCTCCACGGGCCCCATAGATGACCAAGGTGAGTCATATCGCATTTAGTCTTGCACCTTTTGTTGACGCGACTTTAGCTTCCGTCGCGTCTCCTCCTGCTCACCAAGCTTTACGACCTTCATCTCCAATCACAACTTTGAAGAATTCGATCGCCGCCGCAGACCAAAAGCTACAAGAGCACCGCAATCGACTGAAGCGGAATCGCAAGGACCATAAGACTGCTATCACTGCTGTCAAGAAAGAGGTGGATACGTTAACGAACCGCCTAGCAAACGCCGGAGGAAGTGATGAGCGCCAGCGACAGAGGGTCCTTCAATTCAATCAGAGCATTCGTCAAGCTGAAGATGCGGCTGCTGATTATGCATTGCAAGTCGACGCCTTAGGGGAGATTCCAACAGATGAGGTCAATGAGGCAGCTACCAAGAAGAAGGCATGGAAGAAGGAGCGTGATTATCACAATGCAGTTTCTTCTGAACTCGACAATGCTAAATCTGAGACCGACCGTCAAGCCGCAAGTGTTGAATCTGACATTGCCGCTGTCATCCAGAAGAGGGAACGCCTTCAACAACGTCAGACAAGGCTCAACGAACAGCATGAGCGCCTGATCACTGCCAACAGGGAAGGGTTTTCTGCAAAACAGAGGAAGCAACAAGAACGCCATGCGCTGATGCAAGATCGAATCAACATCGAGAACCAGTACCGCAGCAATATCAACAGCTATGAACGTCGCACTACTGAGTACAATCTCTCGACGAGTCAGATCATGCAGACACTTCAGCATTACGAAAGTCTCCTTCTGCAGCAGTCTCAACAACCATCATCCATCCCCACCACTCCTGAAGGTCCTCTGCCTGGTACTTCTAACGGCATGCCCCACGGTGCATTCACAAGCTTTACATTCCCTTCGCTCTCCGCTCATATGAATGGTACCCCTGGATCCATTCGCAACGGACGCGGCCGATCGTCATCGATGCTCTCCAATATCTCCGGATTTACCGACGGCTTCGATGAGCTGGCCTCACCCGCGGTTCCCGTGCTCACCAACCCTTTCAATGGTCCAGGCTTACTCAATGGCCGTAAGGGAAGCAACGGTAGTGGAAGTCTCAGCTCTGGAACGTCCAGCCAAAGCTCGAGTCAGCGTGATCCGATGAGCCCCGTGCTGAATGTTAAGCCGATCATGTCGAGGAGTCCTACGACAGGTAGTGCAGGTCTTGCTAGTCCAATTAGTAGTCGGTAACAAGCCTTTGGTCTTGAGACTGGAAAAGGAATACTCCGCTCGCTGATGGCTCGGCGTGATACATAGGTCGATGTAGTGTAGTTGTAGTTGGCTCTGCCTAGCTTTCCAATGTGATTTTTGTTCTTTTGGTGGATCTTCTATACCTTGATGAGCCTATTCTTCCTATTTGTGATGACAACATTCGTGTGTAAATGACCATGTTCGTCTTTATGCGAAAATTCACCCGCTTCAGCCAGGGTCCTTCACTAGTATCTTGTGGGAAAGCGATAATTGGAGACTACAACAACATCTCATGAAAACCATCTAATTTGAGCACAGGTCGGTCTATTTACCAGCATCTACTTTATTATCCCAACAAGCTCCCACTTTCAAAACCCGTATTGCCATTTCTTATGTTACGTCCTAGCCATGCTTTCCCGCTTTTAACGTGTTCCTACTATCGGGGGCAATTTAATTGGTGCTAGTACGCTACTAGATCTTACCTAACTAAAAATGGAGAATAAGAAGTGGAAGTTTGAACGGGTGAGAGTTTTGCTAGGTTAGAGGGAGGAACGAGTCTTTGGCTTGCCTACTTCTCTTATCGTGGATTTGGAGAATGTGTAATTGTTTGGGGACTAGTTGAATTGGGGGTGGTGGTTTGGATGCGGTATGAGATTAGGAATTGCGGGTTTGTGTTGATGGTCGAAGATGATAGACATATACATATGGAACGCATCACGAATTTAATGATCGCAATAATCAATGAGTAAATGTATAGGAATGTCTCACAATCCCCCAGCCCACGCCGTACCACTCTTCTCTTCTGAAAGAAGCGAAGTGCAGCCCCTAAGGACCGCGATACTAAGCGTGGAGAAGAACCCGTCCTCACAGCGTTCCACGTCCGTCCTCACACGGAAAAACCGCGCTCAGGACCACGATTTGCTCGAGGTTCCTCTAATCCATACGGGGGAACAGTGCACGCACATCGCCCCGAGCTATCCAGACACCGGGCCCGCCTTCCCTAATCGGCCCCGGGCAGCCTGCAAGGGAAGAGGGTGCCAGTGTCGGCGACTCGGAAGCGTATACGAATTTGGTCAATGTCTCGCAGAGCAATACTGAGCAACCAGGAAATAGTCTTGTCCTGAGCTCCACCTTAAGAACGCGAGGACACTTTGATGGTGTCTTTTTTGAGAGTTTCTATGCAAAAAGTCGAGAGAAGGTCGTGAATTGTTTCATCGGATTGAAGTTCCACGGAAAAGAGGAGCTTACATCTTGATAGAATTGAGTATGTCATTTCTGCCTCAGGTTAGCTAAAAATTACCAGTTTGTGGAAGAATGGGTCAAGTAAAATATGCTTGTGGGATTGATTTTATCTGGTTGGCAGTGGCCACGATTAAGCTGCTCCCGTGAAGGAACAACTTCAGAATACGGGGCGCGAGTCCTATGGCTAAAGACATTTCCACAAGAGGGTATATGGTATAAACTGTCCTAATCGTACATGATCCCGCTAGAAGGCGGAGGGGGTAAGCGGGATGATAATCCCAATCTGCCAGTGCCATCGTCGTCAGTACTTCTAAGCTCTCATCTCACTTCTCGCTTACATCATGCCAATGCAGACCTATCCCAACTACCACTCGATCGAAGTCATCCAAGTCTCTTTGGGTATTCCCATCAACGAAACGTAACTCTCGGTAGCTACTGTAGCCAACGCTATTATTCAAAATTAGTACTCGTCATCCAAACATTTGAGCCTCGTAATTCAAGAAGTGGATGATGCAAATAACACCTTTCGCGGATTGCCCAAGACCAGACTTCTTGATCCACTTAATGTTCCGCTGCCTTCCATGTCCTCGAGCAACCTATCCATTCCTCCAAGATCGAGCTCGCCTTGGGCCAATAATGCCTGGTCGGACCTTCTTATTTCTCCCTCTTCCTCCGGTTCATTGTTGAAGACTGCATTTATATCTCTCCCAAGTGGTTGGTTTGTATTCGTCATAATGAGTAGCCGGTGGTCTGTGGTGTACAGGACATCGCGAGGAATGGCCATTCTGGCATCTTTGGTTGTAGTGTCGAATTGATCGACTGAAGTGATCGCCTCCCCCAACAATGAAGGCACTTCCTTCACTTTCGTAAGTCCAGTCCGAGCCAATGTCCCGATGCTACTATCCCCAGAGGTAGCACGAGTCCAGAATTGACTTAAATTTGGGGCCCTGTAGGCACCCGAACCATACCAAATGAAGACCGAGTCCTCGGGTGCTCCACTGTTACTAGAAAACAGAGAAGCAACAGAGATGAATCCTCGGCTTACACTGGTGTCCCTGGACGATGTCGGCTGGAATAATGTCTCTGCTTTGGTACGGCGGGTATTGGGGGTCATGGGAACCAATGATGAACGGTTGTTTCTGGATTTAGGGCTTGATGGTGCGCTTCCAGATTCACCTTCGTGGGTCCCTACGAAACCTCTGAAAGAGAAAGCGGATACATCGGCTGGCGGATTCGGCCCCGATCGATCTACATCCCACAGGCCCCATTCGCCATCCGCGAGAAGGGCAATGATTACATGACCATCAGAAGCCCATGCAGCGTCGATAATAGGTTTGCGAACTGCAAGGATAGGTGGAACAGGTGCATTGCTCTTGGTCCGCGCGAAGCTTGCACGAAATAGGGCAACATAAGCCCCAGACTCAGTAGCAGGCCCAGCTTGTCGTTTACGATTGGTAGGAGCGAAGGGGTCGTATATGCGCGCGATTCCGGAGGAATCGGTAATGAGCAGCTGTGAATGACGCCGTTTGGGGTATAGGGCTGTGTTGAACGCAATCTTGGTAGCGGGAGTCCGTAGTGCTAGGGTTCGGTATGCTGAAATGGGAGGCTTGATAGATATAGCCGTGTCCTCCAACGCAAAGCGCCAGATCTTTAGTAGGCCGCCAGCCTCAGCGGAATGTGAGGCGATCAGCAGGTCCCAGCCGTCGGATCCTACAGATGCCCCAGATTGTGGTCGGCCTTGATCTTGTGCGGTCTTTTGCTTGTCGATCGTAGTTTTTGTTCCCCCTGCAGAATCGATGTCCATTTCTTCGCTAAAGTCTTCCCCAGAGCTGGGATCAGCGCGAGACGTCCATGTCATAGACACTCCCCTTGGGATGCTTTGATGGCCTGTGTGACTTGGAATTCTCACAATTTCTTCACCAGTTTGTGATTTTGCGCCCAGAGATATTCCTTTTGCTGCATTTGAAGGGGGATTCAATGGAAGGCTGATTATGCGGACGCTGTAATCGGCGCAGGCAACAGTGAAGACAATCTTTTGGCTGAAAATGGTCGGCACGCTACCGGCAGGCCGTATCGCCGTAACTGTGGGTACCTGGGGCACGGCGATGTGTAGGACATCTGAGTTGAGGGTTAGGCGGAGCTGCTGTACAATCGATGGATAAGGTTCGTCGGGATCTAATTCCTCTTCCTCATCCTCGAATTCTGCTTGCGGCGATGATTTGGCGGCAGAAGTAGGCGCAGGCTCATCGTCATCAGAGTCTATTATCATAATAGCGTCGTTCGCCGTTCCATTGACTTTGGGTGCCTGCTTGGGCGGTTCTTTTGGTGCTGCAGCACTTTTCTTCAACGGCCGCCCACCCCGCCAAAGGATCCCTACTCCAGAGTCATGTCCGTACAAGATTATGGTAGAGCCATTCGGGGCTTTGACAGGGTAGACTTTGGCGTCGTGGACTCGGTGAGGGAGCTGATAGCGTAGCTGCGTCGACTTCCCAGTGCTGGTGATGAGTGGCTTCATGTTTGCGGCCACTAGGCCGCGGATCAGCAGCGCATAGCTAGGATACGAGGGATAGCTCACCTATCTGATATGGCCTGGATGATCTTGTGCCCCAGCCTCAGACAGATGGGTCGCGGTGAAGTAGGGGGTGTTGGAGTTGGAGTTGGAGTGGTGGGTGGTGGTTGTGTTTGGGGGAAAGAGCTCTCGGTGGTCGGAGAATTTAGACGCGCGCAAACACACGACAAACGAGTGAAAGCGCGTCACTGACGTCCACCACCTCGAGAATCTTTGATCCCGGTAAACGACGCCGCCCACCCCAAGAGCGCGTGCCAAAGCCCTCCTCATGCCGCGCAACAGACACCTTTTACATGGCAACGCTACGATCGATCGGGCTTCACAAGCCCGCCGCGTTGCAGTACCTCATCGCCGAGTCGATCCTCCACGAAGATTGCAGCGAGCGCGATTACGTCTGGGAAACGTACACAGACGATAGCAACGAGACGGATGGGATAATAGACGACCTAGTGACGACCAAATACCATGTAGTTTGGTCGCGTGGGGGCGTGGTCCGCAAGATCTTCAATTTCGAGATCGAGCAAGAGAAGGTTATACAAGCACTCCTCACATGGTTCCCTACTGAGGAACTATCTGTTACCATTGCTCATGGCCGAGCAGGCGCGGAATATACCAAGTCATCAAGAGACCACCTCACCCAAGGAAGCCAGCCTGTCGCTGATCCAGACACCGCACACGAACATATTCCAAGGCTGTCAGAGGGCAGATCTCGAGCATTGGTTGTGTTCCTCAAATCGCAAGCCCATGTCTTCTTCCTTTCCGGCGCAACTCATGTGGTCAACCTACCCTTCGAGGTCGAGCGAGCTTTCCCGGCAGCCCGAGGGGTGCTACTCCAGAGAAAGATCCCGCAAACTGCGCCCACTATTCTCTCTCCTCACATACCCTCCGCCCCACCAAATTCTTTCCTGACAAATAACCAATCATTCCTCTCGCAAAGTATCCCTCAGAGCTTTTCTCAGTCTCATCGACGGCATGGGTCTTCTTTGGGATCCTCACGGCAAACAAGGACCTTGAAGCCAGGTTCTACCAACGCCTTGTTTCTTGAAGACCTCGTGAAGACTTCCGCAGCGCCACCAACAGACGGGCTCCCAAGGGTCTTTTCATTTACTGACCCACTATCCGAACTGGGTCTGGTAGCTAATGTAGTTACGGGCAATGAGCGGGCGAGCTTCCTCACGATCAATGGAAGTGGACATAGAAGGCTGGAACCAATCGACAAAGCCGAAGAGCTTGTATATGTCTCGCACCGTAATGAGATACAGTTTGACCGTAGTGGAAATGACAAGCCATTGCTTTTGGTGGTTACGGCCAACTACGAAACAAATGTGTTTACTGTCTGGTCCGCAGCGTATCTCGATCCCAAATCTATATCGACATCCAGGAAGCATCACTCTACACTTCCTACTAATAAAGGGCGAAGACGTAGCTCATATGGCCCGACCGCCCCTGGAACGGGTGCAACAACACCTGCTCTTCGAGGCACAGACCGCATAAGGGAGAGCTTTGGGGGGGCTGCTCGAAGCAAAACTCAACCTCCATCTTTCGGCGCCACATCCCAGACCAAGGACAGACTCTCCGACCAGGCGGTAGAGGACGCATTGGCATCTCAGTTGAATCCAGATTTTGACATGGCACGACAACCTAAAGAGTCGAGGCGCGTGAGCTCGCTACTTTCACGAGCCGAACTCTCCACTAGCTTCGATAAATCAGCTTTTCAAGACCTGGCAACTCAGCGCACTAGCCTTGGTGGCAGCTTTGGTGCAAGTTTCGGTGCAAGTCAGCGTAGTCGGCATTCTCTAGGGAATGACAGGATAAGTTTCGGCGGATTTTCACAGGCACGTAATCGAGCCTCAACACCCGGTAGTGTAACATCACGAATGAGTCTGGGAGGTGCTTCGATGGACGACACACTGGATGACATCATGGATGAAGATACCTTTGATACGCTAGAAGACTACGATGAGCTGGACGATTTGTTTTCGCCTCCCGAGACCGGCTTTGACCAGGAGCCCATGGATGGACTTCGCAAGGAGTTGGTCATGACTCCAGTCACTGAAGTCTCTGCTTCTAACTTCCTCAAACCCGGTCATTTCGGTGTGAGACATCTCGATAATACATCTCAGGTACGCTGCCATGCTTTGCCCAGATTTCGATATCAGTCTCAAACTCACTTTTGTAAACAGGATGCACCAAAGGTGTTTACTTTGACAGCTCCCTTCAATTCCGCGACACTACATGAAAGGAAGCTTTACATCTATTTCATGCATCCTGCTCTTCAAGACCCTCTTGAGTGTGAGCTTTCGGTCACTCGCAAACGTCTATCCATCTCAGCTTCCCATTCAAGATCCAGCAGCCCGGCACCCCGCTATGCATGCGTACCCAAATTTGTGAGGCTGTCTCCCTTGAAAAATACTTCAGATATCATAAAATTAGTGGATGGCGAGATTGAACGACTTCTCTGCTTGAATTCGAATCAGTCTCAAGACACAAGTATTTCTTTGACAGCTGGTTGGGGCACGCACCTTCCTACCAAGTTTGCGGTTGGTCCTTTAAGGTTATTCAATCCTCACGCTGTACTTCCGAATGAACCAATGAGAGCTATCGCCGGTCTTAAGCGCACTATTCCGGCTGTTTCGCCGTTCAAAAGTATCCTGTCGTCAGGTCCTCGCGGAACATTCGACCTTATTGATGGTGAGCTTCGAAGGCACCGTCTTCAAGCTCGTCTCTCTCCTACAGACCCTCTTGTAGCGAGCCTTTTTCGTGCATTGTCTACTGTCCTCTCAAATCATGCTGGAGAATTCATTCTGGACATTTGGTGGAACATTCGAAAGTCGTTATCTCCCAATGACTCTTTGCCCAACCTAGACTGGGTGGCCTTTGTAACAGCCTTATTTTCGTTGGCAATACCTTTTATTACAGATCGCACAGTCAAGCAGGCAACCCGCGGAAAGACAGCGCAAAGAAGGAGCGCTGGGCGACCACCGAGTCAAGTGATCCCGGACCAAGTGGTTGATCAAGAGTCTTCCGCATGGCGTCTTATGTGTAGCCGGCAAGATATGACTCTGCGAGCTAAATGGGATTCGACACCATGGGCATGGGTCCAACAATCACAGCCAACGTCTTCGACCATGAGCCCTCCGTTCCGAAGATCATCTGCGCTATCATCACCACTGACCTCTCAGCAGATCAAGGGGAAACAGGATCTCCTTTTGCTCTGTGCTGAACACGCACGTCAATTTGTGCAGTCTCCTATTGGAAAAGCCGCAAATGATCACTGGAGACGACTTTCACCGTCCGAAAGGCAAGACCTACGTATATCCTGTCTTTCAGAAATTGTGGTCACTCTCCACCTCGTCCGCGAGGAGCGCAAACTCGATATTCTAGCTCAAGATCACTCGACCACAGTACAAGGAAACCTTGCCCCAGTTCTGGCTCAATTGGGACATTGGCTTCGCTGGGAATCCTGGGATTGGAGGCAAGGAAGCTACTATAATCTCGACGGCGGATCAACTGAAGAATGGTTATATGAGGATTCGAGCTTTAAGTCTAGCGTGCGAGTTCATGACCGGCCTTGGAACTCACCTCCACCCTCCATACTGGAATGGATCGGGACAATTCTACGGTCTCGGACGTATATTCCTTTCCCAACCGTGGCGAAGCTCATCCGAAAATCAAAGGCGTCACCGCATTCATCTGTAAACATTGAGGAGATCATATCAGCTGTAACTCCACGCACAGTGGCACTTCAAAAAGTCCTCCAGGAGATTGATAAATTCTCTATCCCTCGAAAGGCAGTCGAAGCAATTGAACGTTGTGGTGTGAGCACGCGCATATTGGCCACATTGCCAGAAACCGCAAAAGCACCTCTAATGGAAATGATCACAAGGTGCCAGGCAAACCCACCTACGACGTGGTCGAGTTCTCTTCTCAAGCTTGTCCAGAGAGAAGACCTCGACCTAAGCTTGACCCCTACCAACGAATTCATACACGATGTTCAGCAAAATCAATTTAACGCAATGATGGGTATTCAGTCTACGCTATATTTTTCTGGCGCGAACCGCGATATTCACACAATTTGCCAAGGTTTCGACCGGCCAGAGCCGATACAGTCCGTTGCTGAAGTAGAACGACATTACATTACGAGGCTAATATTCCATGAAGATCGACGGTTCATGGAAGCGTACACTCTTCTTGAGCCATTGAAGCAGTCGGTCGCTGAGTATCGACCAGATGCTCGGCTGGAAGAGGCTGCTGTTCTTGAAGGGCAAAAGACTTTGATGCAATGGGTCATGGTCCGAACATTTTCCCTACCAGCCGGGAGCTCCATGGTCAAGTTCTGCAGCAAAAAACCTCTACTGACAGAAAAGTATCCCCTGTATGGATTCTCTACATCCTGCCTAATGAAGCCAATGGGCAATGTCGTCACAGCCGAACGCGCCAATTATTCTGAAGAGAAATACTTCTGGGCCTTCTTCAATGCAGGCGTGGCTGCAGGCCTAAGCATTTCTCGCGATGCTCAAGGGATCGATACTTCATGGATCATGTACAACAAACCGTCAGACCTCTCGAACAAACACGCTGGGCTTTTACTGGGGCTCGGCCTTAATGGGCACTTGAAAACGATTGCAAAATGGCTGTCCTTCAAGTATCTTACACCGAAGCACACTATGACATCTGTCGGGCTCCTGCTTGGTCTATCTGCATCTTATATGGGAACTATGGATACCTTGGTGACCCGACTTTTATCTGTCCACGTAACGCGAATGCTACCGCCTGGAGCTGCAGAACTCAACCTCTCTCCGCATACCCAGACAACTGGTCTCATGGGAATCGGACTGCTTTACTACAACACACAACATAGACGGATGAGTGAGGTCATGCTTTCTGAAATAGAACATGTCGACGAGCTAGACCCATCAGAGCCGCCGGACACGCTTCGTGACGAAGCATATCGACTAGCAGCAGGCTTCGCACTAGGGTTCATCAACCTAGGCAAAGGCAAAGATCTGAGAGGTCTGCACGATATGCGTATTGTTGAGCGGCTAATGTCTGTTGCCGTTGCACCAAAGCCTGTGGATATTGTACACATCCTCGATCAAGCGACAGCTGGTGCAGTCATAGCCATTGCCCTCATCTTCATGAAGACGCATGATGAAGCAGTTGCCCGCAAAATCGATGTTCCTGATACCCTCCCACAATTTGACTATGTCAGACCGGATATTTTCCTTCTCCGGACTTTGGCGAGACATCTCATCATGTGGGATAATATTCGCGCCGAAACTGGTTGGATCGTAGAGAATCTTCCGCAGGAATACAAGGTCGACCACAATCTGAAGAATATTACCAAGCTTCGCAGTGATCAAATGCCATTCTACAACATACTAGCCGGCTTGCTCTGGAGTGTTTCTTTGAAATACGCAGGTACTGGGGATACGCAAGTTCGTGACTTCTTAATCCAATACCTAGATCAGTTCATTCGCATCAATAAGCTTCCTGCTATTAGATACGACTCTAAATTGGCGAGGAACACTGCTCGCAACTGCCAGGACCTTGTCGCACTATCTGCCGCCACTGTTATGTCTGGGACAGGTGACCTCGATGTCTTCCGCCGGTTGAGAGGGCTGCACGGAAGGCTTGGACCGGATACACCGTATGGGTCACACCTTGCATCACACATGGCATTCGGTGCCCTTTTCATTGCAGGAGGAACACATACCTTTAGCACATCAAACAAAGCCATAGCATCCCTCATCTGCGCCTTCTACCCTCTTTACCCACTGGATGTGCAGGACTCAAAAGCGCATCTCCAGGCCTTCCGCCACTTCTGGGTTCTAGCAACCGAGCCCCGTTGTCTCATCGTGCGCGATGTAGATACTGGCCGAGCAACCTCGATGGCTATCACCGTTGGGCTTAAAGACAAAACTGAGAGGAAGTTGGTAGCACCATGTCTGCTACCAGAACTAGAGACCATCGCGCGGATTCAAACGGTGGATGTAGCATATTGGCCAACCACTCTAGACTTCGTCAACAATCCACTACACCTCCAGACTTTCTGCACAAACCAGACTCTCCACGTCCGTCGACGCTCAGCACACGAAATGTTTGCCTCGACATTCAGTGCTACCCTCGTCGCGCTCAACGACGCTCACTCATCACGCACATCCCGTCTCATGTGGGACTGGATCTTCTCGCTTCCATCTTTGGGCGAATTTGAGAAGGCCGATATCGGCCTCATCCTGCCCGTTGACGCCTACAGCTCTACGTTCCTGGATACCGGCTCTACAGTTGTTGATCACAGGCTGGTTCTCAGGGCCTTGACGAAGAGTTGGAAGAGCACCGAGCTTTTGGAGCTAAAGGGTCTATTTGAGTGGGCTGAGACGGCCATGCATGCTGATGGGCGGTTGAGATGGTTGGGCAGAGAGGTGATAGAAAGGCTCAAGGCGGCAATTCTCGAAAGGGGTAGAGCGATTGAGGAGGCGTAGACGAAGACAAAACATGCATCAGCGGTGGGTGTTTGAGGGCTGTTATTATAACGAGAAATGAAAGAATAATTCAATAAATTCACACGATATTTGAATTGAGGTTTTTGATTATACTCATGTGCGTGACGCTTTGTGATCCGGGTTTCCTAGGTTGCAAAAGCAAAATGCCCATCGTGAGGCACTCTCAATGGCGAATGCAACATCAAACGTAGCACTGTAGAGAGAAGCCAGTGTTAGATCAGTAATTCAGGTTCATGCTTCCTCTAACCATTTTAAGGCCGGTCCATGTGAGAGCTTGGTCTTCTGCTCAGTTTTGTTGGAGAGAGGGTATTCGGGAACGCCTCCCAGTATTCCGTGATCATACAATCGTGCAATTGGGTCCATCCTCAGCATATAACCTCCCTAAATTTCCATCTCCGTCGCTCTGGGGTTCTCACTCGCTAAAGCCTCCCCTTCTCCAGTCATTCGGCCGGCGCATCCGTCAACGGCACATACTGCACTCCATACAGCTTACTCCTCTCCAAACTCCCATCCTCCTTCTTATCAATCACGTATATGTGCTGCATGAAGCCCTCCTCGACAGGCACAAACAATCTCCCAGGGGCCTTCAACTGATCCGTCAAATCCTGATGATGCTCTGCGGCAGCAGCGCCAACATGAATAGCGTCGTACGGCGCCCCCTCCTTCCACCCCTTGCGTCCATCCGCTTTTATGAATTTGACTTGTCCCGAATCCAGAATTTGTCTGCCATCTGCGGATTTCTGCATGTTGGTCTCGGCGAGAGTGACGAGGGGTTGGATGTGGTCGACGCCGATGACGGTGCCAGTGGGTCCCACGAGCTTTGCCAGTACGGCTGTTAGGTAGCCCGACCCTGAGCCGATGTCGAGGACTTTAGCGCCCGGTTGTAGGTATTTGAGTAGGGATTCGCAGGCGTTGGCGTGCATGTGCGGTGCGGAGATTGTGGCGCGGTGGCCGATGGGTTGGGGGCAGTCGTCGTAGGGTTTTGAGGGAGCGTAGTGGGCGCGGTCAACCTTTTGATTGTTCATGTTAGCGTTATGCGGTATATATTTCAGGAAGCTTATGGATGTCTACCTTTAGCATGGCTTCTGTCACGCGGTCGGATTCTATGAGGCCATTCTTCTTGAGATTAGTGATGAGTTCGGAATTGGTGGCTCCGTGACTTCGCCAGGCCATGTTGAGATTTCGAGTGTGTGTGGTAGGACTCCGGATGGAGCGAAAGAGGTTGGTGAAGAAAGGCAGGGTGAGGGCTGAAAGAAAGACGAGAGCTATGAGAAGCTTAAGAGGGAGGGGAAATGAACTGGTTCGATTCGTCGTTTTGAAGATTAAGGAATTGTTGCTTATGTGCTGAAGCAAGGGGAAAGAGGACTTTGAAGGGAAACCTTGCTGTGGCAAACCCGCTGTCAATCTGATATATGAGGTACGAGGATGATGGGTGAAGATAAGTTGGGTCAGGGTGGGGTGAGTGAACCAACATTAACGTCATGCTAGCCTAAAGACGGGTGGATGTCCCTCATTCATAGGGCTGAAATCCGGGGTAGCATGCACGGGCCCAGCCACCACGCGGATTTCTTCCGCGGGACAACAAACAGATAGACCTCCACAGTCAATACACAATACACTTCAGCAATGGATAGTCTTACACCCTCGGACCTGTTTTCTCCTTCAAAGGCTCGCCAGCAACGTGCACAGGCCCAAGACTGGGCGCAAATCGACAGCTGGCTATCATACAAATACGCTGGGCGAACCGTCCCAACTTTCGAGCGAAATGAAGAGACGTTAAAAGTCCTCCGCGAGCTGTCTACCGCGAATGAGCGAGCGGACGAAGAAAGAGCGATTCAAGAAAGACTAGAGCGAGAAGCATTGAAAGAGCTGGACGAGGTATCTTCCCACCTGAAGCCCCCACCGCCTCTAACCACATACTCACCAAAATCTAGACAAAGACACACCCAGACGACCACGCACTCCTCTCAACCCTAGAATCCCACCTCCCCCCAGAAGGGCTCTCCTCCCTCCACTCCCTCGCCTCCACAACCACAACCCTAAACCTCACCCATCCATACCCAGAAACAATCGCCCACACCCTAATCCAACACACCAGAACCGCCCAGAACCTCACAAACCACCTCACACATATCCAAACCCTGCAAGCATACCTCGAGAAGCAGACCTCCCTCCTCCGCACCCAGTTACACGACCTGCAATCGAACCCTGCATTCTCCACCCCAGCGTCCCTACAGCGCCAGACAACAGACCAAGTCCGACAAACCAAACATCTACGTTCTAAAATCAGGGAGTATGAGGATAAACTCTCATCTCTGCAATCTTCACACACACGCTCCGGGTCCAAGACCTCAGAGATTACGTCTGCGGACTCGATAGCCGAGATGTTGGAGCAACAGATGGGGATTGAGGAGTTGAGGGTGAAGGTCGAGGCGTTGGAGGGGAAAGTGGAAGAGTATGCGGGTTTACCGGCGGATAGGGAGGCCGCGAGGAAGGAGGTAGGGAGGTTGGAGGTTGAGTTGGATAAAGTGAGGAGGAGGCGGGATGAGCTTTTTGGAGGTTTGGTAGGGTAAATTTTAAAATGCGAGTGGGAAGAGGTAGCAAGTAATAGCTAAGAAGGCGTTCGTCGAGGTTGCGGGAAAACCCCTGAGTAGGTTAGGCCTTTAAAATGTGCGGGTGTGAATTATATTGCACGTAGGAGATGGTGTACATATGCATCTTCATATATATACATACATACATGGCCATCAATGAAGGCTTGACGAACACGTCGTACAATATAAACAGACATGAAGGGCTTAGAAAACTTAATTGACACATTCACTGTCTTCCCAAAGCACTCACTATCCAAACCTTTTAGTACTTCCAAGTATACCCAACTTCAACACCGCGTACGTAAAACTACAACTACAACTAAGCAAAAGAAATTAAAAACAGTAGAAACCTTGAGGATTTATTTTTTTACCTTCTTTGCACTCTACCTCGTATAAAAATCCTGGAAAGTAATCTTTCTTGCGTTGACTTTTCTTTACATGGCTTTCTGAATGAAGTTTGGTGCAATTTTTCTGGGTGTTGTCACATATTTCTTTTGTCACGGATAGGCAATGCTCACTCCTGATAAGATTAGAGGAAGAACCTTAGAATCTAAGAAGTAGGGTAATAGGGTATGTAGGTGTTGAGATCCAAATGTCATCTATTCATCACAAGTGTTCATGAGATTTATTTGCAAGGCTTAGGCATCACGAAGGTTACAAGTAAAAGATACACAATTACAAGATGGAGATCTAGATCGCAGGCGCCAAATAACAACCAAACGCCATGCTCTATTAATGAAAATTCCGAAAGCTTGCAGGATTATATATGTGAGGTGTCAAACCTCATCATTATAGCATATTAATGACTTTCGACTACACGACCCACGAATCCTTCTAGACCTGCTACTCCCTTCTCTCCTCTCTCTGTACCTCCGTAGAGTCCTGGCCCGCCGCCTGGCAGTACGAGGACTTTAGCATTGAGCTCGACGAATTCTCTCGAGGCGAGGAATTGGAAAGTGACCTTTGTCAAGCTTGAAGCGGCAGGCTGCGGAACTCCCTCTTCCTCGTCGTCATCGAACCCGAACCCGAAACCATCCTCTTCATCGTCCTCGGCGATATTGGCAGAAGGAGGAGCCTTGTCGGACTCGGTGTCCGTCTCCACGCCCACGGAAACTACCTTTGCAGACGCCCTCACGCTGGCAACGTATATTACGACCGCGCTTCCGACGCTCAGGCTTTTGACAGCAGACGCATTCCCGCCTGAGAATCTCACAGAAATGACTCTACTGGCACCGGGCTCTCCGTCAGTGACTACCATGCCTTTCCTAATCCTGACTATCGCCGGAGTGGCAATGGGCGAGTCCAGTGGGCAGACACCGAGTGTGCCAACCTGTCCAGCTTGCAGACTTCGGACCGGTAGGCGCAAGTTTCGGAGAGATGTCACGCGAACGCGACGCCATTCTGAGTGCTTGTCGTAGGCGTCACGCAAGTCAGGATTTCTTGATGCACCTCTGTGCAGTGCGCCAGGGAATGAGCGAGATGTCGGCACCGGAGAGTTTCGAGTCGAGCGGTTTGGAGGTGTGGATCCTCTACCGCTTCCGCTGTCGCTGTCCTCGGATGCTGCGTCAATTGGATATGGGCCTAGAAGAAGCTCGTCCCCAACATGCAGAGTCCCGTGGCGTAAATGACCCCCTATCACAGTTGAAAGATCAGATGATGCATTTGTAATAGAAGGGGTTCTCGACGTCGCTGGGATGTTGCTGTAGACATCTTCAATGTAAAACAGTGCGCGGGAGGAACCTGGGGCGATGTCCGCAGCCGTGGGGAGGGGAAGCGCCCGCAGGATGGCGTGAAGCTTGTTGATGCCTGTACCATCTACCGCACTGGTCAGTAGTATGGGAACGGTGGCGAGTGGGTCTGCTTCTAGCTTCTCGATTGTTTGGCCAGCCTCATCGAGATCGTCCACGGAAACTGCGTTGAGGCCTTCCTCTGAAACAGAGGCAACAGCCTTTGGCATGATGCAAGGTTTCCTCCCAGCATCCTTTATCCCCGACAGAAGTCTAGATAAGGTCTGGCGTAGCCCTGCTTTGGTCGCAAGGTCATATTTCGTAATGATGACCACCAAAGGGAGCTCAAGATTCAGGCAAAGTTGAAGATGAGAGTGTGACAGGTCAACATCTGCTGCTGTTGGTCCAAGGATATCCTGGGAGGAGGGCGACGCCCCTATCCTACCAGCGGAATCTTCTGTGTTGTCTGCAGGTATACAAAGCAAGGTCCAGTGCGGGTCCCATCCCACAAGCCCCCGGACGGTAGTTCGACGAAAACGTGGATGTCCTGCAGAGTCAGAAAGGAGTACTAGCCGCCCTCCTTCTGCAGATGCATGGATGTCGAGCCAAGAAGATATGTTGCCGGAACCGTAGCTGATCACCTGCGTCGACGTTCTTATCCCTCCTGACCCAACGATATCGTGATACCCAATCAACTCCTGCGTCACAGAACTTGTCATCCCAGATGCAATCTCATGCCTGTGTTTCAGAAGGCTGAGCCGGCTCTTCCCTCGCCCGTTGTCAAGAGTAGCCGTCGACAGGCTGCCAAGAAGGCTGGATTTACCAGACATAGTTGCTCCAGTAAGGGAAACCCGAAGCTGCTCGGTCCGAGGCTGTAGATCATTGGCCGAAGTTGATGGCTGGATATGTTCTGCCATATGCCTGAGCTGGTCGTTGGAATCCTGCTGGGCCAATTGAGAACTGTTGCGATCAATCAGATGTTGATCTGGGCGGACCAGAGCTTCGGCCACCCATAATTTCCCAGACCTGACTTTTTGCTGCAGTGCGCCAGGGAGGGATACGTCCTCGATCCATTCACATTCGCCTATATGGACCATCTTAAGAACGTCCACATGGCACCCCAGACTTGCGGCCATAGCGCGAAGATTGTTGAGGCTTTCCTCCATCTCATCCTCTGCCAAGCCAACAAACGTGCCATCATCGGCAACGCCAATCTCATACAAGGCTCCTTTACTTTCCTCCAGCCCCGGGAGAAGCCGTCGAGGCATGGCGGGGGCCGAGAGTTGGGAGTCATCCGGGAGAAGTGGGAGGACAGGGGTAGTGGAAGAGGAAATGTGATGCGGGCATGACTGCTGCAGCCTCCAGAGTAACTGCGTGGTTAATTGCTGTAAACGGTGATGTCGTGATTGGGTCGACGAAACAGGCGGAGGGGTACTGGATAACAACCCTGATTCGGATATGCTACGGCTTGCGGAAGAGAACGTGGGAAGCTCTGTACGACGCAAGGACCCGGAGATATGGCGTCCGGTACTGCTGCGTGTAAAAGACCTGCGTCGACGCAGTAAAAGGTGGAGTTTGTACTCGGTGGGACCTTCTTGGGGCTCTGCCTCAAGCCTCGTAACATTACTGTAGTCGTCGACCATAGAGTTTGAGGTTGTGGTGGCTGGTTGACTGTCATCACCTTCGTTCCGCGAGGGATCTGACGCAGAATCCTGCGGGATTGGATGCTTCAACCGGGACCCTGGCGGGGGTGTCGACCAAGGAGAAGACACCCGTGGAGGATCGGGGTCAAATGTAAATATTGAAGCCATTCGGAACGGATCTGAAGATTACCGGTGTATGCCTTGCGGCTCTCGCGATCAGGTGGTAAAGGAGCCGCCTAGGTTTAATTTGGTTGTTGCTGGCTCGTATGGCAAAGGACAGATAGATGCGATATTGACCGAGAGTTTGTGTGAGAATGGTGTGTCTGGAACAATCGGGACATTAATGGAAGCATTTTGGCGAGAAAGTGAGGATGAGTTGGAACTGAGTCCTGGCAAAGAAGCTGGCCTGGAAGAAGTCTGGCGGTGGCGCTAAGACGCGGACTGTCTGGCCTACAGCTGCAAAACTGAAGCCATATTGGCGGAAAGCAGAGATGCTCGTATCAGAAAGTCGTCGTCGAGCCCGTGTTGGGATGAATTGGTCTTGAAGTCGCAGCGACGTGGATGAATTGAAGTCATTTTAGGCCCGCCAAGCTCAGTGGAGAGTCACGAAAGCTGCCTGTCACGTGACGTGACTCTTTCATAGCTAGAGGTCTGCCCGGCTGGCATGACACACACAAAGTACAGTGCTTGATCGTTGCCTGACGTTCGGTCAGGTCGCCCTCTCACGACCTGGTGACGGGAAAAAAGGGCGCTGTTCGCTTGATGCGTATGCTCCCACTTTGCGAAGTCAATAAGTTGGAAAACCCTCGGGACCCTTTAACTACTCCTCCAACTAAGCGACGCACTACAAAATCCCCCCATCCTGTGCTACCGGATGAACCAGCGCTACATCCTCCCCCACGGGGTTGTTCCTACATACCAAAGCTCCGGTTTGAAGTCTCATCCTCATCTTGATGTCCCGCAGCTCTCCACACTAATCCTTCGAGCGTTGCTCAATACGTGCAATGCGCCGATAGGGCTGAGGTGAGGAGTACGACGACTACCTACACACCCGTCAGTAGTAAAATATCAGACCGTCAAGCCCTCGATAATTCAGATCTACTTATTTCTTGTCACAATATATGAGGGAGGGCGCAAACAGGCAGGCGACAACAAATGTCTGTCACATCTGCAGGCTAATCAGTATTGGGTGTATATCCGTAACACCAACCAACGCGTCCTGTATGCAGATGACTACTCAATGTCGCTCCAGGCGCATCGTCCACGCTGTGCCTCGATGGAGCATCGTGCCGACCCGTCGTTGAACGAATGAGAACGCGCAGTGCATGTGTTCACTGGAACATAGCACTGTATATGGACTCGCACGAGAACATCAATCTTCGATGGTCGCCGAAGCACCTTCGCCTCGTAACTGCTTCTCACACAGGCTGACACCCAAGCAACGAATCTGGATACAAATAACAGTGATGCAGCAGCTCGGGGCCAAAAACACCGACCAGAATTCTGAGTCGATGCTCCACTTTGTCTCTCACAACATTGCAGATGTGCCGTGCCTCATGGGCACGGCAACGCAGGCTCTGACACGTTCGAGGGACGTCATGCATTGTTCTTCACACTGGCACAGTCCGCGTCTCCCGCTGTTCAGGAACCCTAAGATGCTGTGGCTTCTATAGTTTGGAGGTTTATCAGAAGCCACATCGGCCCCTCCGACTCACCACGTTGAACCCAAGTGGCTACGCTGCAGCCACCAGCTCGGCCAGTTTCTCTCACGGGACGCATGATTTGGAGAAATTGGGCGCGGCGTGGGAGGACACGTAGGGCACGGTTCCTTAGCGATCGTCGCCGGGGTTGTGGGGACATTACCGTAAGCCATTTTCCGAATATGTCTAGTCAAGAGCCAGAAATGAGAGGAGACATGCCGCCCTGCTAATAATGAATGATGGGGAAGTGTCTTGAGGCGTGAGACGGCGGTGGTGCTGTGATAGAAGGAGGTCTATAGATATCAGGAGATTCTGCCTTGCTAAATATTTGATTCTCATACTGGGCCTGTACGGTAATCTCCTCAAGGGTGAGCGAGCCCCGACTAGCGTAGATCGTGGAGGTTTCGATGCTGGTCCGTGAAGGGGATTTGAATATGACGAACTCCTGTGTGATGACTACGCAAGGAACAGGGGGGAACAAACCCCAAGTCCGTCGGGGGTCGGATGGGATTCCAACACCGGAGGGGGCTGAGCGGCGCGGTACGGTAAGTACGTACGTATATAATTTTAGCAGTGGAAACTAGCAGGTGCTGCTAACACCTGATGCTAGCCAGCATGGCAGCCAGTCAGATGTGCCATATGCAATAAAAGCCAATTTATTTCACCCGGTCGATGTTCACCCGCCCATGGTGCCCACCACGGCTCTCTGCATCCAACGGCCCTCATCCCAGCACTAGCATACAGCTCCCAGACGCGAAGTATCGGTAGGCCCACGTTCTTGCAAGCCAGTAACACGGCGACATACCCGGGGTCCAAGCCATTGGGACTCGGGGTTCCAAAGGTGCCTTGTGAGCAGCCTCACCCTGGGAGTTTGCTGCCCACCGAGGGTTTGATGAAGGATCAAAACACTCCACAAGCTCTCATATTTTGTTGCTCCTCCCGCCTTGAGTCGCTTGTGATGGCGTCGGTCCCGCGTATACGTCGCCTTGGCTTGGTCGCTTGTCTGCCAGACTGCAGCGTCCCGTTGCGGCCGTTGGCCGGAAAGGGTAGCGTGGCGCTGTGAATGTGAACAGGACTCGACATGGTCGAATTGCGTGCATCTCCGGCCTCCACAGGGCTGGATGGTGGAATTTGACGGTCCGAGGGTGGTCACATATCCACGCGGTGGGCGTGCGACACGGTCAAGCATTCCCAGCAGCAATCACGAGTACGACGTGGTCGACCTGCCTTTGTGTACGATGGGCAGCTCCCTCGTACACGCCCTATCAGCGTCTCCAGTCTCCCCAAGCGGTTCTGCTGTCTGTTATTGTGCGACTCATGACGCCAGATTGCCGGATGCAAGCAGCACCTAGTCGTGCGGGGTCTTGTTGAGTCTTGACGACGCCGCCTATGCATGGTGTTGGATTTGTGGGTGTTGGTCAAGCGCTCGCCACCATGGCACGACTCGACCGTCCAAGGACTTCCATGCAATTATGTCGACGCTCGTGGCTTCAAATCACCGAAGTCCCATGCTGCAACATCGACAATACTATCCCGTGCGGGACCTTCTTGGCTGCTGCATGGGCCAAGGGAGTCATTGCCGACTCATTGATGTCGATGGCTGGCCATGTTCGAAAGCGCGAATTCGGCAAAGCCGCTGGTAGCGCGACTAAGTTACTCCTAGATTATTTTATCAGTCTCTAGATTGTGGTCAGAGATGTCTGACCCCAGAGAGGCCTCGACGCCCTCGACCCGTTCTAGGAACCGGGCCCGTCCGCATCAGTGACGAAAGAGCGCCCGCCCAACCGACGCAGCACAAGAGTCGTACAGAAAACCGGCATGGGATGCCCTATGGGTACAGCCTCTGTGACACAAAACGCAGCCCTATGCGCTTCCATCGCTGTGTGTCCGTATTACAGCATCTCCGCCTGCAGTGATGAATGGCGGCCTCGGTGAGGCCACAGGCTCGTCCCTTTTACCCCCTTGGGGGGAGCTATTGCGGCACCGACTTTATTGTGTTATGTTCCAGGGCGCCGTAATGTACTGTGTCTGATCGTGTGATTTGCCGCTCAATGGCTTGCATGATTGGACTAACCTACTCGATGTTTATGTCCCCAGTCCGCTCATCTTCCCTGACATCCTTCCCGCTGTTCCGTTTCCGCCTCCGCCATTCTAGCACCAGCGACCCTTGCGAGCTTCAATCTGTAAGCCAAACAGTCCAGGTCATGTCAGCACTGTGTTTTGACTGCGGCGCAGCAGCTGATTCGACCATTCACAGATGATGAGCGACGAACGACCCTCACCGATACTCGGTGCCTTGCGGGCCGATGCAGTGTACACTCAAAAGCGGTCTAGGCATCTAGGGTGGGTGAGTTGTATTGCACTACTGGGATTCCATGCAAGACCGTACTTCACGGTATCAGGCTACCGGGCCATGGGCTGCATTGTCCGTCGCTCTAGTGCAGTAGGTACGGACAAAAGTGAAGAGTGAATGATCAATACGTAAGTACTCGCCTGCAGTGTCATAGTAGCAATGACGAAGGTAGTAGCCAAGCTCCGGTAATATTGCTGAGTTGTGAGCAGCATGTCCATCGAACTGATGCATGCAGATCGTCGTTTGCTGCTCGATCCTGGTTGCTTGGGTGCTTGCTTTGGATGACCTGCCGTATAGCTATCTACTCTTGCGGCCGGACGCATGTCCGGGACCAATGGCCTGGTCGTGTTGGGTGCAAAAGCTTGATCCCAAAAGTACGAGGCGTAAGATACCAACATGCGCTACAGCCAAATCAAGCACCAGCCATCGTCAGAGGTGACTCTTGCCTTGTGGTCTTCTGACGCCCTTTGATCTGTCTCAAACAAGTCCATGGCATATGCACGTCCGTTGGTGACGAAACCACTGCTGTTCAAAGTCGCTGGAGGGCCTTGACCGCCAATGAGGCCCCAATGCCAGAGGGCGCGCGCTCTCTCTCTTCTCACGGTCGTACCGCAAAGAGTGAGCAGGCCCGAGACACTTTCTCTGCCCACATTGCTTGGGTAAGAGATGGATAATACCAGGCTATTGTTGTTGATCAAAAAGCCCCACATGAGACCATGCGTGTGCTTGAACAAATGAGACCCACGCCTAGAATGGTGTTAGTTTGTGTGGAGCGAAGGTCACTTGGGGGCAATGCTATGCTCGGAACTTGCCACCCGAGGCAGGAGATTTTGGGGCCTCTTTTAGTATTACTGTAACCTGCGTTGGCAGATAGTCCCTTGGGGAGGGGGAGAGTAGTAGCGATGTTGCATCTTGGAAAGGCGAGCCATCCCCAGAGCACCCAGCACCCAGCACCAAGCAAACGTACTGCACTGCACCGAACCCAAGCCCTCGTACATGGCTTGACGAGCTCCTCGAGTAGAACAACCTAGGTTAAGGCGCGGGAGCTGCGCGACTGAGGTCTGACGCGAAGCGCTCCACGCCCGACGGTAGGTGTAGCGCAGCTGGAAGGTCAATATGACCATCTGACGCGTAGTTTGTCAACTCACAAGGCTTCCCGCCCCAATGGATGAGCTCCCATGACTGTGTTCTCACCTCCGACTTTCTTACCTCCGCTGCGGAAAATATCCTCGAGTGCCGCCGGAGCCCACGATGCTCGTGCATGGAGATGAACTATTTCGAGGTTGCACAAGTTGACGAGCAGGTTCAGCGTTGCTCGCCAGGCTGTATGAGGAAATTAAGCGACAACATGAGGCCCCTAAATAGAGCCAGACATGCAGCAAATAGCGCACAGCATTTCACGGTGAGAATTGGGAGGGAGGGTGTGAGCCTCTTTGAAAATAAACTGACTTTCATTATCTCTGTCCAGCGACCGCCTTGGGGAGCAGCAAATCGGCAGGGCAGGGAGGGAATCCTGTGAGGCCCGGGACCGGCTGTTGCCCAAGAGAGCCGTTGCTGGCACTTCCTCCTGGCACATGCAGCGGCAGACCGTGACCGTGAATGGCTCCCTCCAGGACTCCTACTCTCATACATACCCCGCCCCCGCGACCTCTTTTGGAGACGCCTGCTGCGGTCTTAGCCGTTCCAAGTAGTCGACTTGTATTCACCCCCCAGTGCGCACACCCCCCCATGGACATGCAGGCGATCGACGCCATCATTCCATCGTCGCTGACCTGCCGCATCGTGCTCGAAACGAAACTGGAAATATCAAACTGACAAAAATGGTTCCCAAGGCAGTCTCAGCCCTTGAGCCTGCCTCGACCCCCTTTAATGCTGTGAAGACGCCTTCCCTGGGGATGCAGGTTGATGTGATGTGAGAATGGTGACCGTGATGAGGGGGAATATTAGAACAACAAAAATAGATTGCGAATGCCGAATGCTGCAAAAAAGAACAAACAGTGAACACCGACCCAAATGCATAATCCAAGTCTTGTATACTTAATAAATCTTGACCAATAATGATCTCTATAACGCGAAATCATGGAAGACGTGTAATTCGTTGACCGTGCGCGGCGTGCGTCGAACTGTGTCATCGAATGGCGAGTTTTGGGTCGCTGTAGGACCCTGCGAGGGAGCATCTGGGATGCTGTCGAAGGAAGTAGAATCTTGAAGCGAAGATGACTTCTAGAATCATTCGTTGGTATTCGTCATGCCTCATCATCCATTCCCCAACCGTGTTCCTGTCCCAATCCATTCAAAAAAACGCCGACAGAAACCATGAGAGCAACGGCGCTCACAAAGTGTGATCAGCCCAGTATTGCGGTCGACCCAAGCGGTTGATGCTCAGCCCGTCCGTTTACCTGCTCGAATCTGATGCCCTCCGCGGCTTGCATTTTTCATGGGCCAGGTGTCCATTCCGAGCTGTCGTCCTAGTAAACTCCGCATTACACCTTGGGCAGTAACTCTTCGCAGCGGTACCAGATTTTTCTCTCTGATGGCGAAGCAAGTTGCTGAAGGTGGAGAATTGCCGTCCATTGCATCCATGCTCCCAGCACTGCGGCTTGGGTCGCGCATTCAGAGGTCGTGGAGGAAATCCATTGGTCTGGCTGGATGGGGATGAAGAGAGACCTGGGACGGAGCCAGAAGCTGGCGGCGCCAAGCCAGGAGACTCGTAGGAAGGGTATTGGGCTGCAGTAGATGAAGGAGGGTACATGCTCGACGGCAGCGAGCTGTAGCCCATTTCATAGCTAGAAGGTGGATAGATTGGATGTCTTTATCGTAATTAGCGACCAGTTTAATATATGCTAGATGAGATTTCGACTCACGGTGGATAGGACGAAGTATTGCTTCCGAGCGCATTCATGCCTGGGCCTGGAACATTGGCATGAATCGCTGGGTAAGGATAGGTATGAGGGGCAGAACTAAGCATTGGTGAAGGCTCACTTGATGTGGGGGGATATGACATAGGAGTAGGGCTCGCACGCATCGAGCCTACCGATTGCTGGTACGGGCTCCTTGGGACACCCGATTGTTGGTAAGGGGGAAGAACAGTGTGGTCGGCTGATCGGCTTGGTTGGCTTGGGTTCTGCATAGTTGAACTTGATGTGTAGGAGGGTGCATATGCGCTTGAAGTTGGGCGCTGCTGCTGTGAATTGCGTGATTCTGAGTAGGGTTGCTGATTCATTGGAGGGTAGCTAGGAGAGTCCATAGACGGTGAAGGCCCGTAATGGTCCATCGATCCGTACTGCGCAGGCATCATAAAGCCAAGTGTGCTAGGCAAAAGTTAATCGTCACTCAAGTTGAGAAAAGTCACTTAGGCCATTGTTTACCTCATATCTTGCAATTCCACGGAGGGATCTTGTGATGGTTCTGGTTCTGCTGAAAGGCGTAGTTCGTACTCTGGAGCAGGATGACTACCAGCTAAGGATGGCAAAGGAGAAGGAAGAAGATCGGATCCGGAATTCGAATGCTGAACTTCGTACGGCTTGGAGTCTGACTGCGTTGAAATAGGTACAAGCTCTGTTGGTGATCGTTGAGGTGAATGGTAGGGTGGAAGGTCTAGAGATTGAGAGAGGAGCAGGTCGGAAGGCGGGTTTTGATCTAATCCAGAGGGATGCGAGGTGTTGCTACGTGTAAAAGGATCGAGTGCTTCGGATGGATCCCAGACGGATGGAGGAGCGTCTTCTGCTTGGTAATTGACAGATATGTGGCGCGTTGAGGGCAGATTTGCGGCACGGCGCGGGCGATGCCCTCTTAACTGAGAGATCTCTGGAGGTTGAATTGACAGATTTTGGTCGGCGCGGTTCCTAAGCCTTCGTGAGATGGTGGTCGTTTTTGGGTGTTGTTGTGTAGGGGACCGATGGGTCATGGTCAACAAGAGGAGATGACCATGTATTAAAGGGCAGGGCGCTAGTGGGGGTAAACGTACACTTTGTGTTCCTGGATCGGAATAATCTGAGTGGGTTTATAGCAGCCTTATGGATGCGGGAGCAGGAGAGCTCGCAAGGCAGATTTGTAGCATTGATCTTGCTTTCCAGAGGTGGCCTGCGCCATGCCGGGGGGAGGGTTCTTGAGGGTATATACTGGTATAACATCTGAGCTCCAGTAACTTACAAGCGTGAGTCGAGTCCAACATCAATTTTCCCGGGATAGCGGCTGGCAACTGGTCGGTGCCTTGAAGGATTTGGCCCTGGAACATGCGTACAGCCAAGCTCCCGACCGTTTAGTTGCTGGACGTGCACGCACGGAGGGGTGGCTAGCCCTTGAGGCGGCGAGGATCTTTGGTCTAAGGGAGAGGCGAGCATGCAGTTCTCGTCTGATGAGAGGGGCGGCCATGAATGGTGGTCATGGAGCAGGGCGATTCCATTTCGAGCACCCTCGGCCAGCGATGTGGGCTCACCATGCCGCAGCGCCTGGCGGTTCGCATTCTCCAACTAAGCAGATTCCAGCATTCCCGGGCTTGCTTGCGTGCCGCTCACACAGCGTCGACCGCCTGCTTGTGTCGCTGCCGGCTGGTGCGCGTGTGCATGGCGCTGGGTTCGCCGAACTGGAGAGAAGACAGTCCTCCCACATCCAGAAGCTGTTGGTGGCGGGCCAGGGTTGACGGGGACGGGGTGAGCAGAGCCCTACCGCGCACAGTATGGTGTTTCAAGGGGCCCTGTCGAGTAACGGTCTGTGAGGGCTAGGACGAGCCGCGAAAATAACTTAATAAGACGATGGGGAGGGGGGGTGGATGTGGAAAAAGGTGGGCTGAAGGTGTGAAATGGGGGTTGTGTGGCGCGTGCACAGCACTCCAAGAGCGTGAGAGGTGAGAGCTCCAGCCGGCAACCCTAGACCCCTAGGACTAGGAGTATACTAGGGACCTGCCACTCCAAGCCTCGCCGGGGAGTGCTGGGGGAGGTGCTGGGATAGACATGGGGGGGCCATGGGGCATAGCGAAAGGCCCAAGCCACGGAGATCTTTGTTTGGACAAGACAGCGGCCGTCCATTCAACACCGGGCCATGTCTGCCATGTCTGCCATGTCTGCTTGCTATGCAGCAGCCGTCACAAATCTTCTCAGGCTTTGACCCACGACCCTCGACCCTCGACCCTCGACCCTCGACCTCCCCGTGCTGCGTGCTGTTAGTTGCTTTGCTTCCCCCGTTGATTTCCCCCGTGGATCGTGCCAGACGGCCTCCACCGATCGCTGCCAGAGCCAAACACGGGCCGTCCTCAGCATCTGTCGTCGGCGGGTGCTCGTTCTCTATGCACTCCTGGTGCGTCATCCCTAGGGAACACGGCCAGGCCCGCCCGGCGCGATGTCTTCTGGAAGCCATTTGGAAGCGCGGCGTGCGCGGTGACTGCGTGCTGCATTCTGTAGGGGGGCACAGTAAGACGACAGTGTCCCTACGCAGATGGCTGATGTGTGATTGAGGTGGTGGCAGACGTGAGAATGAGGTTGACGAGGCGCTAATTTCCATTTTCGCCCCGACGTCTGCTTGCTTGCTTGCTTGTGTGCTTGTGCTTGCTTGCTCGCTCTGCATGCCAGAAGACGGCCGCTATATGACGACCCCACCGAGTCCGTGTCCGTGTCTTGTTCTTGTTCTTGTTCTTTTCCTTGTCCTGTCCTGTCTTGTCTGTGAGAGGTCCGCGCTGGCCGCGAGCAAAGGCACACCCATCGAGACGAGGCCGTCGAGCGTTGCGGCCCGAATAATGGCTAACGTGCGAGCGTCGCTCTATGCTGGTGGTGTGCCCGCCGCGCTGGGTATGCAGTGGGCCGCTGCGAGAAACCAATATAGAACAGGGTCTGCCATCCACGGTACTTTTGCCGGGCAGTGCGTCAGTCAGTCAGTCAGTCTGGTGTCTGCCTATCTACCATCCATCATTCATCATTGATCGATGGTTGCCAATTGCTGAGTTCTGCATTCAATCAAATGCTATCAATCGCTTGTTACGTTGTCGCAGCACATACATAGGGCGAAACATGGGAACTGCTGTATCATGTTATCATCTGCATCTCCCCTCTGACATAAGGCACAGTCCAAGCTCACCTTTTGCATGTCTCTGCAGGCGCGATTGGGCCATGAGCCGCAGGGGGGCGCACGCAATGGAAAGTCTGCTGCTTGTTGGCCATGTTGCCGAGTGCCGACCACTCACTGGTGGTCACGGCCGAAAGAGCGGAATTACACCAAAGTCTATGGCTAGCCCGGTCGCCATCTGCTAGACCTGAGTAGACGGCCACTTTCTACAACGAGAGCTATCCCTGAATGGAAATAAATCTGAAGCCATTCCACTTTGAACGTTCCGAGCATACGTCGAGTACGCAATCGGCATTTGTTGATGTCGGGCACCTCTCATTTGACACATGCATCACCTGCAAATGTGTTGGCTCGGATCGTAGAGTAACCAGTCGCCACGAACTGTCGAGTAAGAAGGTGAATCTGCTTTGTACAACATCGTCCGTCACCCGTCTTGCTGAACAGGATGCCATTATGGTGTCCGAGAGCCGATCCTCGAGCAGATCATACACATTCGATTGTGACGTATGTGCGCCCCCGCAAGACTAGAATCATCTTGGACCTGTTTCAGCTTTTGCTAGGACTTAGGTGGCGCAGTTGTTGCGCAATCTGTATACGGGTACTTTTGAGATTGGACCGGATCCTCCACACGCATGTTGTCGACACTGCAGTAGGAATGCCGCGCAGGGTAGGACAGCCAGTGGCAGAACAACAGGAACACGGCGACTGTCTGAGATAGCGAAATGTAGCATCATTATCAAACGCCACGGACAGACGCAACGGGACTGGAACGCCCAAAGTGGTGGACGTGGAACTCTCATTGCGCAAGATCTGAGGATCCATGGCTCCCGTCCTCCACGGGTAGAAACATCGCCTCGTAATGGACGAGGCCCTGGCCTTGCCCACAGCAATCTGTCCTCGAGTCTCGTAGCATATCCACACAAGCGTGTTCAAAGGTAAAACCTTGTCGATAATGACATGGGTGAATGCTCTCAGAATGCTTACTCGTGGCAGGAGAGTGTGCGCATGCTTCATAACAGCGTCCGTGGGTTCAGGAGGATCTGATACAACATGATCGACCCTCAAACAGGTCCTAGGACAGCGAGCACTGACGTACTTGAATGTGGACAAGCTGTCGAATAGAGGGCCAGATGATCAGAAGCAAATGTCAGAAGAGATGATTCCGCATCTCTGAAATCACTTACTCCACACCGTTAGTCGCTGTCCAGTTTCATCGCTGCTGGTAGATACGGCAGGCCAACTGCGGTAACCTTGCCAACAGATGTTAGCCGCCAGGAGATATTCCAGCCTAGCTGCGACCTCCATCAAACCCAACACAGTGGAGCCGACCAAACAAAGAAGCCGCGTATGTAGTCTCGTGGGTTACATTACCGCAGGAGATTAAACCCGCTGTCGACATGACTTGGCGACCGTGTGCGAGGGAGAATGGGTGTGGGTGGATCGAGGCTGGCCTGGGACCGATGATGGCCACACACACAATACCACCACCACCTCCCGCCCGGGCGATCACGGTCCATGCATTAACAGGTTGGCTATGGGGGAGATGGTGAAAGAATCGTGAGCTGGAACCCTCTTCTTCTCTCCTTTCCCCTTGATTTGGCTCACTTACCTGGGCTCACATTACCACACCAAGGGGCTTGTTTGCCAACATAGATGCTGGTCGTTTGGGCGTGGAGAGCTGAACAGCGCGCACTGCTGCGCATGAAGCGCATGGTCTCTTGCTGTTGTTCGGCGACGTCTGAGTCCAGCACATTCTTCCAAGCTCGTGTTGATGATTGGGAGTACGAATCTGCCTTGTGGGTAGTCTGAAAATAGGGTGGGAAGTTGGGATGTCGGTCCCCGCCCAGCGTTACGGATATTTGTTAGCGCGCCACCACCACTAGCCCTACCAGACGTCTACCGCACTGTATAGCTTGACTTCACTCCATCAAACGGCAAATACCATCCACTGTACGGCCGTTGGGAGCTCATCCGTCTCCGCGCAAGAGCACTGCAATTGAACTTTATACATTGTAGGCAAACGGGTCTGGTTGTTCACTGACCACCGCAACGACGCGGCCATCGCCTGAGGGGAATCCCCAAATGCCAACCAGAGCCATGATGCGGCTAACAAAATGCATTTGACGGAACTTCCCCTGTGCGTGATTCCTAAATCACTTTGCTAGGCTATCGAGCGCGTTCTGGAATATCCTAATTAGCTTGCCCGTCTCCTCGAGACCCACGCTGACCCGCACCAGATCTGCTTCCACACCCCATGATGCACACTGTTCAATGTCAGTTCATTAGCCGCTATCAAAACTTGAAAATCGTCTCACCCAGTCAAGTTCCCCATAATGCGCTAATATCACATAAGGCGAGCTGCCGCATGGTTAGCATATGCACGTCATAGATCCCAGCTTCGAATCCCGAAGTTTCTACCGACCTCAATGTAAAATTAGTCCCTAGACTTGGGCCTTTGACCGTATCAAGACTGTCGAAGAAAGTGACTGCTTCTTGTTTCGTGTAGAATGTAGCAGAGAGAAGACCCCCGTACCCGCCATTGGGCGTGCGGCACTTGTCGTAAAATGACCGCGTAGGGCTGTGTTTTGGATAGTACACCTGCTTCACTGTTGAAGACTTAGTCACGTTGGACACGTCGGTCAAAACAACGAAAACTTACCACGAGGATGGCCGCGCAAGACGTCACAGATTGCCTCTGCATTGATGTTTATCCGTTCAATACGTGAGACAAAGTCACGGCTGTTACGCTCCATAAAAATACTATCCTCGGCCCAATGATTATCTTCGTAATCACTCTTCCAGGTGCGTTTGAGATGATCGTAGGCTTTACCCTTGGGATTGAGAATAAGACTGGATAAGTCAGTTAATTGCATACTTTGGGAAGAATTGGGTACAGACCCTCCACCCATAACGTTGCTGTCACCACTAAAGGCCTTAGTCAGACTACTGACAACAATATCCGCATAAGGAAGCACGTTGATGTTAAGAAAATTTCCTATGGTTTCGTCGACAACCACATAGAAATCATATTTGTTCGCCAGATTGTGAATGCGTTCAATGTCTGGAGACCGTAGTAGCGGATTCGTCGGAAACTCAGTAAAAAGTGCTAGAAATTTCTCGCCTCGCTCCAGCCGGTTCTCTAAGTCGTCCAGCTCCTCAGATGAGCCAAATCCATAAAAGAGCGAACCAGGCCCGAACTTCTCCACAACTTTCAGTGTGTCGATGTAAGGAAACCTATAGGCATTAGCATGAGGCAATACGAAGGGAAAATGGCAACCCCCACCCGTAGACTATACTTTTGAATTCGCCCTTTGCATCCATAAGTTTTCGATGGGCATTGTATATGGCGCTCATGCCGCAAGGGTACAGATAGACGTCATCTTCGGAGAAGCCGGCAACTTGACGTGTTTTCTCTACATCTTTTTCCAGCGCAAGAGCTTCAGTCAGTTCAACATCTGCGGTCAAAGAACCTGCAATCCGCCGGCGGACTGCAAGCTTCGCATTCGTCGTTAGAGAGAGGTCCAGGTTTCTTCCAAATCGTTCTTCTACGAATTGTGTTGGGTCTTGAATCTCAACTTGTCCCTTGGTTTCGTCGGGAATCGGAGTGATATCAATTGAAGTCTGCCTTTGATATCGTCGTGGGCCTTTACAAAGCCTCGGCGCTTCCTGGACAAGGACCCCTTTGTCAAACAAGGCATGACAATATTCGGCCCGC
The DNA here is from genome assembly GCA_001007845.1 of Nigrograna mackinnonii. NCBI lineage: Eukaryota > Fungi > Ascomycota > Dothideomycetes > Pleosporales > Nigrogranaceae > Nigrograna > Nigrograna mackinnonii. The sequence continues at coordinate 203,552 of JGVQ01000295.1, read as the reverse complement.
CGGCTTGAGATGCCCTCCCCCGAGTGTTGCCAGAACGATTTTGCAACTTTGAATTTGTCTGCGGGAAACAAAAATGCGGATACCTTCGGAGATATTGATTCCAATTCCTCCGATCGCGCTTTCTCTGCTGCAGGAACAAAATTGAGTATCCTCGCTTCGCCTTGCTTTACTTCTGGAGCTTGTCTAGTGAAAAACTCAAGGCATCTAGTTGCGACCAGAGCAGACGGAAAGAGCATAGCCCGCTCTCCAGATTGACCGTATTTCTCGACTATAGCGTTCGCAAATCGTTCAATGGCCTTGTGAATGAAAAATCTTCAAGGAATTAGTCACTCAATATAATCATTAACACAATGCATACCTAGGATAACCGGTCTTCATCTTGCTAAGAACCCATTCTTCACCTTCTTCATATGCTACATTTGCCGTCCATGATGGTAGCGATACGCTCACAGCCTTCACATCGTCAGTCTTGAGAAATGGACTAGTGGGGGAAAACAAGGTGTTGACTCACGTGCGCAGTCATAGGAGGAATCGTCTCGCCAACTTCGACATCGTTCTCTAGGGTCATTGAGACTGACATGCCGGGCTACGAATGGTGCTGTGAGTGAGGGAAGTGTGTAAAAGAGAGAATGTAATCGGCGTGTACAGGATTTGAGTAATTGCCGTGCTACGGATGGCAAACGGGGTTCCCTACTAGAAGTCACTAACCCAGTCCAACAAACCGCCGATGTTCGGGGGCTTTCAAAAATTCATTTAAGGTTATCGATAAGCACCCCCATGTCTGCACGGGCTGCCAATTGATCGGCGTCCGCATTGAGGCGAGCTACAACATTTTTTCCATGCATCGAGCTCTGAATTTTCTGATTCCTCAAGATTGACCAACCTTAAAAAGGACGCCAGCAATGGCACCTCCAGCCACGAAACGGAGGAAGCTAAAGCATACGAAAGAGAGTGGGATCAGTCAGCAAAGGGACCTCCGCAATGTGCACCATCCTTCCGATGATATCCACCACGACGTTGACGACGAAAGCGATGCATCGGTCTCAGAGAGCTCGGCCTCGGCAGACAATGACTCTGATGATGAAGACCAAGTAGATCCATTTCGAATATCTCCCGGAATCATGCCGTCTGGCGGGCGCGATACAGAAGTTGCAGACGCAAAGGAAAGCAGTCGGCATGCTCGTAGAAGGCGTGAACCCACCGTTCAGGACGGTGTGTACACAGCTGAGGTCTACAAATCTAATACGTTTAAGCTACAAATGGACGAGATGCTGCAACAGGTCAGGGCGAAATATGGGGGGAAAATGGCGCCCGCGGAACAAACGATGCGTAACTTGAAGTCCATTATAGAGCAGTTGCCCTGTCGCGAGCCAGTGTCGGTATGCCATTCTAGACCCGCTATGTAGTTATCGACACATACTCACGAGAAATAGATCTCAAAAGCAGAGGCGTCGCTAAAATCTGAGGGAATCGTCATTCCATTCCCAGCCCCCAGGCCGCCACAGGACGCAAAATACAAGTTCCAGTACGATCGGCCAGTCAGCGTCAATGCCACCGGTAGCTATCCGTTAAAGCTAGCGACTCGTACGGACGACGAACTAGGCATTGATCTGGTTGTGACCATGCCGAAATCGATATTCCAAGAAAAAGACTACCTTAACCACCGGTATTTTTACAAGCGATCATATTATCTCGCTTGTCTTGCAAGTGGGATCAAACATTCGGAAGAACATGATCTTGATGTCTCCTTTGATTGTTTAAACGGAAATACTTTGCAGCCTATTCTCCTCATTCACCCCAGCAGAAATGGTGGCCCAGACGATTTCTCCAGTTCGAAGTGCGTTTTACGGATATTGCTTGCTGTCCCAGAGACTACATTTGCAGAAAATAAATTGCTACCTAAGGCCAATTGTGTCCGCCCCAAAGATTCAGGCGAGGATGTCGAGGGACTCAAGCTAAAGCCGACCCCCTTTTATAACAGCACACTTCAATCTGATATGTCGATCACACCGTATTTGAAATTTCTGCATTCGGTGTCTAGTAAATGCGAAGGATTCAAGGACGCATGTGTCCTTGGTCGTGTTTGGCTGAAGCAGCGTGGTTTTGGGAGTAATGTGCACAGAGGCGGTTTTGGAAACTTCGAATGGACGGCAATCATGGCTATCCTATTACAAAACAACCCTGGGAGAGGTGGTCCGACCCTTTTGTCAGGATATAGCAGCTACCAGCTTTTCAAGGCCACTCTTCAATTCATAGCTGGTACTGACCTTTTTTCATCGGCTTATAAGTTCCACGCCAATGAGGTTCCACTTCCAACAACGGAGTCTGCACCAATTTTTTTCGATGGCCCTAGGAGTATGAACCTACTGTTCAAGATGACGCCCTGGTCTTACGCCCACTTGAGATCGGAAGCAAAATCAACTGTTGCCATGCTCGGAGACGCGCTTTTTGACCAATTTGAGTCAACTTTTATTGTGAAGGCAGATTTATTTCACTACCAATACGACGCGATACTGGAAATTCCGCTACTCGCTTTTGGACTCGACCCTGCTGGGGAGGAGTACAATCAATTACTCTTTGAAAAATATCAAAAAACCTACAACGTGCTTGGACGAGCACTTACAGATAGAGCAACGGACATTTGCTTCGCAATGACAGGTTCCGATCCCTGGCCTATCTCGTCAAAAAAGCCACTGGAAAAGCAGCAAAAGAAATTACTTGTTTCTTTTAAGTTCGACGCACATAACGTAAACCGAACTGTCGATCAAGGTCCAACAGCCGAAGAAAAGAAGGATGCAGCCGTCTTTCGTCAATTTTGGGGCGAGAAGGCTGAGCTAAGACGCTTCAAGGACGGAAGCATTCTAGAAAGCGTTGTGTGGTCAATGAAAGACACCACTACATCAGTGGTAGAGCAGATCGTGCGCTATATTCTGAAGAAACATTTAGGGCCGACAATCGCTGAGCATGCGACGTTCTCTATGGATTTCCTCCTTCCTATGGCATTATCCACACGGAATCAAGGGCAGTCGGGTGTTTCTGCATTTTCCAGCAGGATGCAGGCCTTATCAAGCCTGGAGAAAGACATGCGGAATCTTGAGGGTCTCCCTCTCCAGCTTCGCCATATTCAGGCTTCCGATCAGCAACTTCGCTACTCCGCTATCGACGCGGACTCGTGGCAAACCCCGGCCTCACTTGTCATCCAATTTGAGGGCTCCGCACGCTGGCCGGACGATTTATGCGCCATTCAACGTACGAAGATAGCGTTCTTGCTTAAACTAGCAGAGCTTCTGACTGCCCAAAAATCCACATATCTTGCTCGCGTCGGGCTAGAGAACACATCACAACCCTCACGGAATCAAGGCTTCCTCGATATCACTGTGTCACTGGGTTTCACATTCAGGCTACGCATACACCATGATCGCGAGGCCACGTTACTGACTCGTCAATTAAGTGACAAAACCCTAGATGCACATTCTCGGGAATCGGCCGCCTCAGCACTGTCGATCTACAAACGAGATTATCTCCATGGTCCGGCACATACGCAAGCCATTCAGACCTTATGTACACGATATCAAGCTCTTTCTCCTGCAATCAGATTGACAAAACAGTGGTTCGCCAAACACTTGCTTCTGCCCCATTTCTCACAAGAGCTGATTGAATTATTTGTTGTACGCACATTCCTACAGCCCCATCCCTGGACTGTACCGTCATGTGCAACAACCGGTTTTTTGAGAACCTTGATGTGGATCAGCCGATGGGATTGGAGACAGGTGCCGCTTGTAGTGGATTTCTCCTCAGGATCACAGAATATTGATACTCCTGACCTAGAGGGAATCATTCCTCAAGGACTCAAAATGGAGGATATTGAAACCATACAAACGCGCCTTGAAGCGTGGCGAAAAATTGATCCGGCGATGAATCGTGTTGCTCTATTCGCAGCAACGAATCTAGACAAGGAGGGAACGACATGGACCGACAAAGGCAGGCCAGAGAAGGTGGTCGCCGCGCGAATGACATCTCTGGCAAAGGCGGCGACCAAAGCAGTGCGAGGGGAAGAACAGAGGCTATTGTCCATTGCTAGTGGAAATCATGCACCAGCCGAGGACTTCACGCCTGAGCAGCTTTTCACCTCTAGTATTCATGACTATGATGTAGTGCTACACATGTCACCGAAACACTCGAAAGCCGGAAAAAAGAAGAGCGAAGTGAAATTTAAGAACTTGGAGATCCAGCAGGATGCGGTCGGGCCCGGCGAATACCAGAAAATCGGCTATCAACCAGTGCAAGAATTTGCGGAAGAGTTGATAGCTGTATATAGCGACATCGTGTTGTGGTTTTGGGATCCGGAGAGATTGGATGTCATTGTTGGCTTATGGAATCCAATCGTAACACAAGAGAGAAGATGGAAGGTCAAACCGGGCTATAACAACATTCCTGTGGACTGCGACAAAGCAAGAAAGAAGGAAAAGCAAGGTGCGGAGGCTGTTATCATTGAAGCCAACAAGACTGCCATTTGCAGTGAGATTGCAAGACTGGGCGGTGATCTCATAGCATGCATTGAGGTTCTCCGTTGAGGTTGTTTAGAATCTTTAGATACGAACATAGAAAATCCGAGATACGAGAGTCTCCATTGGGGTCTTTAAAACAGAACCCGCATACATTGGCCAGCCCAGAAGATCTCGGTAGAAAACGTCCATTTAGATGTGCAGTGGCATGTTCACGTGATCTTGAAGACCTCACGGGGTCCCGTGAAACGACCTCAGGACCTCGCGACGAATATAGGTACGATACACCACCGATGACGACGCAAAATGCCTTGCCGGCTCGAGATACTCCTACATATATTCAAAGGCTGGTAATAGCAGCATGTGTATCCAGAACGAAACGAGTCCATGCTCGCCCTCGACGATCCGCCACCTGCGGAATGGCTTCTCGGCAGTTGATTGATGTCCCCATCCCGCACCCGCACCCGCGCTCTCACCCGCACCAGATACAACCCCCTGACACGCAGAACAAGAGCCTAGTGTGTCTGCCCCGGTGCTGACGAGTCTCTCCGAGGTCGAGATCTTTAGCCACGGCCTTTCCCCGCAAGGTCGCTCTCCGCAGTTGCGCCTGAATTTGCCTAGAATGTCGGATCCTTGTCCCACCCATTGCATGAGGGCTGCAGTCACCGGTGGACCCCAATTGCCTGCTCCTCCAGTACTCAAGCTCCGCAATACCAATACCAATACCTTCAACGCGCCCTCTCTGACCCCGCTACACTCCGCTCCTTGTCGATTTCAATTGCCCTTCACGCTGACGGGACAATGTCCACGGAGGTCTTCCAGATTATCCCTCCTACATCTTTCGGTGTGACCCTCCCTACCAAGCCCAGAGGAGGTCGGACCAAGCGCGTGTATCGTTGCAGGCATTGCGCCAGAGTCTTCAAACGCAGCGAGCACTGTGCCCGCCACGAGAGAGTCCACACTCAGGAGCGACCCTTCCAATGCGCCTTCTGCGAAAGGAGATATGCAAGAAAGGATCTAGTCAAAAGACATGAGCGTTCCCTTCATACTGAAGCCTACAGGGCCGCTCATCCGGAAGAATTCCGCAGTGGTTCTCTCCAAATCATCGACCACAATTTTCTCGCTGATGAGGAAGCAACTGGCCAACATCAAGATGTGGCACACATGGGCCCTGCGGCATCCACAGCGCATGCGACCTCTCCGTTGACTCCTCCAACTGAAAACATCCCCATAGACCCCAGCCTGCAGCCCGATCTCTGTTCCTCCAATGACCTGTTGGAGCTTGGTCTACCACCGAATACACAGGGCCATACAGCTTTCGCGGCAAACGGATCCTTTATACAAGGCTATCATTCTCCATTGGAGAGTTTTTCGCCTCCTGCTTCTGTCAATGAACAGATGAGCTCAGCCATGCTTGGAACCGCCTTTGACGAACCTTTCAAAGCGCGCTCATTTTCACTAGATGCTGGTTACACGCACCTCCAGGCGCCACATGAATTTGATGGTCTGGATGCAACACGTGAGCCACCTCTTAAGAGACGTCGATTTGAGATCGACCCAACCCTATTGCCGCAAGAAAATCGGCCACTGGAAGGGTTCTTCGAGGAAACGCTTACCTTTCAAGCACCTGCCTTTCACCCTAACGACCTATCTCTGGGACGCGACAAGGCTGAGGCTAGTCGACCTACTCAGCCCACTGGAAAAGCTGCCCTACCATCGTTGTCGTTCTGCGGAATATCCCCCGACTATTCTGAGTTGTTTGGTGCAGATGGCATATTCTCGTTCCCTCAGCTGGACAACTCCAAGCACCACCTAGATTCGTCCGCTCAACAACATGAAGAGAAGACGTTCACTCCACCAATATTTGATTTCAGTGAGGAAGTGTATAGGAAGATTTGTGAAGATGCGAAATCAAGAGTACCAGTTGGCGAGTCCGCAGACTCACTTTTTCCGACCATTCACGAGCTAGAGAGGTTTACTTCTGCCTACATAGAGTGCTTTCATCGGCATTTCCCAATCATTCATCTACCCTCGCTTGACCTTACTGAGACTCCAAGTCCACTCATCTTTGCGATATGTAGCATTGGTGCACAGTATCGACTAGACATGAGACGGGCTAAGAATCTCTTTGCGCTCGCCGGTACTATGAGTTCCTACGTAAGCTTCGGCTGTTGATCGATGTTGAATATATCTAATAAATTTGTGCTCAGGCGCTCCGGGGAGGTCTACCAATATCCACCGGTACCCCGAAACCTGCTCCATTATGGATAATACAGACCAGAGTGCTTTTATCTCTATGCGGGATTTTCAGCGGGTGAGTGCTTCAGATTGCCATAGGGTTGGTAAGAAATGGCTTAGCTAATTCCCACTCCTAGTAAAACTAATGTTGTAACCCGTACAGTAGAAAATCTCGGTTTATTTGCTATAGTATGCTTAGAGTGAATAATGACTCGTTCTGATCCCACTGACATTCGACAGGACTACAGACTAAGGAAATCGGCTCTTAACCATCACCCGGGCCAGCAACAGGACTGGGAAGAATGGATCAGCCGAGAATCCAGCAAACGACTGCTCTGCGGCATGTTCATTGTGAGCAACCTCATATCAACAACATTTGGTATCAATCCCGGATTCAACCACACCCAAGATTTGGAATTCGAAGTCCTGGATGACGAAAAACTCTGGAATGCGCCATCGTCAGACCAATGGAAGGAACTAAAAAGCGCATCAACAGTGACGGAACCTCACACCGTCCGTGAAGCTATGACACGAATGATCTCCTCCGAACAACAGAATCCGATGGACCCGTCATATCGAACATCCGGCTTTACAATGCTATTGATCATGCATGCAGTTAATATCTATATGTACAATCTACTCCAGGTCATCGACCTATCTCGTCCACACACACTAGATCGGGCACCCGAGACAGAACTCCAAAGTATGCTGCTGGACTCCGCCTTCGCAACTCTATCCAAATGTCACCAAGCTATAATACAAGTGCGTGGCAAGGAAGATCACGGGACGACATGGACCGACGCAGAGGGTCCACTCATGTTCAACTGCCAGGCCCTTCTACGGATCGCTTATATCCGATTGTCATCCAACATCAGTGCGTTCAACAGGCTCACTTTGCTTACAGACAATCTTGAAGATGTTGCGTCAGCCGTAAAAGCGTACGCTGAGGCACCACAAAAGCGTAATTCCAGTTTAACGAAATCTGTTTCGAAGGCGTATGAAGGGCTTCTTTCACCAATCAAGATCGGTCATCTCTTAGTCAGGAAGACTGCTGCTCTTAGTTGGAGTGTTGAGCACGCCGTTGCCGGTTGGGATGCAGGTACGCTCAACTATCGCTCCCCTTGATGCTCAGCTAACGCAGGAAAGCACTTTTACTCACGAAGTGGGTCCACACAGTTGAGACCGAGGCACGAAACATTCCCCCAGACGCCGAGGAGAGTCGCATCCTGGAAGAACTCAAGTCCCTTCTTACGGAGGCTGAAAGCACTTACGATGGCACAGGCTCGCTAGCTGCTGCTGTGGCGCAGGTATGGAGCACATTTCTCAATGACGTATGGGTTTGGGGAGTTACGCCCAGAATGGGCAATATCCTCCAGCAACTCGGGGTCGCATATGAAGAGAACTATCGGGCGATGACTTTTGCGTAAAACTCGATCGGGCTGAAATGGCGGCGAATAAGTTGATGGGTACGTCGGACCTAGCCGAAATACCAAACTCAACGTTTGTCATATTTCGACACTGTCTTCTCATCCCTTGTATTTGTAACGATATGGAGGCGTTCAACAGCATAGTCCTCACTGCATAATTTACAATCACATATGTCTATGCCAATCGCTTGGACACAAGTCTTCCTACTAGTATCCCACTCCCCATAAAGGCTCTCCATCCTTCCCTCAAGATTCAGATCAAAGAGATCCATTCACACTGATGCCTATGTCTCCCTAAAACGCCGGAAGCCCCAGGAGTCCCAAGCCGTCAACTAGCACTGGGTACCGTCGAATCAAAACTCCGGAAGGGAAAACCTATTATCCAAGAAATCACAGCCCGATGCTCCCAAAATCATAATCCCAATCTTAGAGATTCGCCAATTGCTCACTTCTCCCACATGTCGGACACGGCGGAAGAAGGGTTGTCGAGTTCCGTCTACTTGAATTCCAGAGACTGGTTTCTTGCACTTCGATGGTGTCTTGAGTAGTGTGTGGTTTTGAGGTTGTTGGTGTTTGGGTTGTCGGGGATGAGGGTCGTTGTTGTTGCTGCTGCTCGGCGCAGTAGTAGTCCATTGCTTGTCGTTGGGCGCGGCAATGGCCTAGACAGTTGCCGGCGTGGGAGGTTGTTTGTTGTTGTGTGGTCATGATGGTTGATTGAAGGGTTGAGTGTTGGTAATTTGTAGTTGGTAGGTGGATTCAATCAATAGTAATGATTTGGTTGTTTTCTTGGTGGTAAACGTAGTTTTACGACTTGATCGATGTGTTGATGTTACTGATGAAGTTAACTTGTCTTCGCAGCTACCTGAGCTACCTTTATACTTTGAATTTACGAAGCGCACTGTTACATTGCAGAATACAGATTTAATCTTTTCTGCTAGGTCTCATGCTAGTAAGGTGTTGGAGGGTTGACGTTGCGTGACAAGGGCGGTGATCGTATCCATGGTTAGCGAGATTTTGTAGTGGCGTGATGGGTGTTCGATATATTGGGACACAGCCCACGAGCATGTTTAAAAATGCTTGATTTTGCTGGCCAGTTGGGGAGTCTGCTGGAATTCTCGTTTATTATGGAAAGAGAATGGCGATTTTTGTAATTTTTGGGTGAGGCCTAGTCTCATCCATTCTTAACAGTATGTCGATTCAAGGAGAGGCGATTTTTGGCCAATACATCACAACCCTTCTTTTCTTGACTTTTCGGCAGAATCCATAAAGCCCTTGAATATCGTACCAGGAGGCGGATTATTAAGCTCAAGTCAATTCATGTCGAATTATGATCAGCATATGTTCCCGAACCGGATCGCATGTGTTCTACTCCCGAGTAATTGAATCCTGACACAGCCACTGAAGAGTCGCAAAAGCACGCCACTCTTCGACGACGCCACCGTTACCTCAGACAACTTTGGGATGCGTGGTGCATGTGACTGCTCTAGATTTCTTGCAAACTGCGGGAGTCATGAGTGTGTGGTTCTAAGTCGAACAATCGCGTGTCTCTCTCGATGGGCTCATTGACAGCTGGAGGTATTATGCTTCTACGTGATACATACATATTAGCGCCAGTCTTTGATTGATCATATTATCGTAACGATATTCCTCAATGGAGCTGTAATGAGGACCGTATACTGTCGACCTCTCGTCCAAGACTTGCAGCCCTGGGGTGTGCGACGATTAGCGATTGTGGGGCACTTTCACTATGCGGGGACCGTTGATGGTTTGTGAGGGGCAACCCCAACTCTAGCGGAAACATGCAGCTCCCCCAATCAACCAAGCATGCCTAAGAGCCCTAAGCACAAGGGATAGCGAGCTAGACTCCACTATAGCCTATGAAAGATGCCAAAATAATAATACTTCCTTGGAAATTGTTTCCAGTATCAACTTCACACCTTCATTCACGTTGCGCTTCGTGAAGTACGGTGCTTCGGATTACGGCCGATGGCGTTGCAGGATATATTCCAGCAGGTGCCTGTGCCACCTTTGCTCTTGAAAGCTATACTCGTCATTTCCTCTCCATTCCTTCTGATATTGACTTTGTACTTCATTCTCGTTCCCAATGTTCTCAAAGTATGATTCGCCCCGCGTGAACCATTCCTGAGATACTAACTCTGTCCTAGGACTCTCGACGCCGCAAGCTCCCTCCTGGGCCAAAGGGGCTACCGTTCGTGGGGAACATGTTCGACTTGGCAGACACAGAAGCAGTCAGAACTAAAGTAAGAGAGTGGCATCAACAGTATGGTGACGTTTTCTACACCAAGATTGGTGGCTCCGATTTCGTCTGGCTTTCCTCTCCAAAGGCAGTCAAGGACCTCATGGACAAGAAGAGTGGTATCTATTCTTCTAGATCACCAGCACCACTAGCTCAAGATGTAGCGAGTGCTGGACGTCGACAGCTATTCATGCCATATGGACCACGATGGCGATCTATTCGAAAGCACAGTCATGCTTTGCTAAACTTGACAACCTCGGTGAAATACCAGCCAATCCAAGATTTTGAGTCGAAGCAGCTTTTGACGGAGTTTCTGGACAGTCCAAAAGATTTCTACCTTATGAATAGGAGATACTCAGCTTCTGTTATTATGCTCGTAGCATACGGATATCGAATCCCATCCTGGGAGGACCCGCTGATAAAGAAGATATACGATATCATTGACAACTTCACAGAGATGACAGCACCGGGCGCACACGCCATTGATAGCTTCCCATCCCTGGCTTTTCTTCCAGAGAGCCTTCTGGGCAATTGGCGCACAATCGGAAAGCGCGTATTCGACCACGACAGCAAGATATATATGGATCTTTGGAACCGGCTCAAACGTGAAACCGATAGTGGCGAGGCACGCGACTGCTTCACGAAGACTTTCTATCTCAATGATCCTTCCAAGTCTGGTATTGATGATCTTTCAGCTGCATATACATGTGGTGGTCTGATCGAAGCTGGGTCGGAGACTACCGGTACAACGTTGAACAACTTCATTCTGTGCATGGCACTGTTTCCCGATGCGCAACAGAAAGCCCAGGAGGAGCTTGACAAAGTAGTTGGACCGAACCGACTACCTGACTGGGATGACGAAAAGGACCTTCCATACGTCCGAAGTCTGATCAAAGAAGTCCTGCGATGGAGACCGGTGAACAAATTTGGCATGACGCATGCAACTTCGGAAGACGATTGGTACGATGGATATTTCATCCCCAAAGGCTCTGTAGCTGTGTTGAACTGGTGGTATGTTGACCTTTCACCTTCTTGAATTCCAAAGATATTGATGAACATGAAGGGCAATACATCGCGATCCTCGTCTCTGGGAAAACCCAGATGACTTCGACCCGGCAAGATATCTTAGCCGCCCCCTCCCTGCAGCAGACTATATCAACATTTCAGATCCATTCGAAAGAGATCACTTCACATATGGCGCAGGTCGTCGCATCTGTCCCGGGATTCATGTGGCAGAGCGATCACTCTACATCAACATTGCCCGAGTGCTCTGGGGTTTCAACATTTCGAAGAAGAAAGGCGCAGATGGGAAATTCATTGAGCCGACTCAAACCATGGTTAGAGGATTCATGTCAGTGCCGGAACCATTCGACTGTGACATCACGCCGAGGTCAGACGAACATGCGAAGATTATGAGGGAGGAGTTTGCGAAAGCTTCTGCGAATTCGAATTTCTGATTCGCTTTGAGTGTTGTGGTAGATGAGTCGAGATATCCAATAAATACAGTTACGATGTTGATCCTTCTGAGATTGTGATTTTTAGAGAGTGAATTTAGTAACCAAACTACGACAAGCACTATCAATCTTTGGGAAGTCGTTACGGTTTGAGGGCATTGAAATGAAATCGGGTTGATCACAACGCTTACGCAAGTACACCGTTAATCCGCGCTAGCTCAGAATCCCTCTCGTGGTAATGAATTGTCGGGAAAAAGAGCTGGCAACTATAGATGGTGAAACCTTATCTAGGGGTGGCTAGATATTGATACTTGGGAAATACAATAGTCCTATTCACTTAAAAACTGGCGCTAGGTCGTATGAGTAGATATTTAATGTATTACTTACTTTGATGGCGACGATGATGTTAGGCCTGTCCCGGGATTTCTTCGCCACGAGGGAATCCTGCTACCTGTAAGTACCTATCAACTAGGTAGTTATCTCAGACCTGCACAGCCGGTATGATCAACACCCAACCCCAATTTTGATAAGAATTCCTGCCCAACGATCCGTGCCGTGCTGCACTCACAGTGCCTAGGATTCCCATCCCATYCCATCCTATCCTATCACATCTTGTGTAAGTGATGATAAGCACTAGCTCCGGGCCAACTTTGCAGGGTGTGAACGTCCATAGCGGGCCGGCGGCTGCTATTACCGAATCGAGCGATGGCGTCCAACGAGGCACGACTTCTGAATGGCTGAACATTGTGTAAGAACCATCACACGTACACAAAAGTGCACAGGTGCTTGGTAGCAACGATGTTCCCCCCCACAAGATAAGGATTAGATAGTGTCATGTACTCCATGTTCTATTGTCCTTAGCAAGCAGACTTATCCTATATATCGCTAGCTAGGTCTTCGACCATGATACGAGTGGTACCTTGTTAACGCCACTAGTTAGTTACTCATGCAATGTCCCTCTGTGCTTGCTGCTGTTACTATTCGCAGGATTTTTCCTTGATTCAGCCCAGTTATGAAATTGCCAAAGTGTGTGTTCGAATTTGGGAATATGTCCCTGGTGAACGGACCTGCTAATTATCGGTAATCTTAGATCACCCCGCAAAAGTTTCGTAAGACTGCGCAGCTACCGTCAATTGCGCCGGCATTGAGACCCATATATATGGCGGCAGCATGCTCATCCTAGACGTGGTCTTCACGCCTTGTACTTCAGGTTGTTCTCGGTCGCCATGGGTGTGCGTCGCTTCTTGGGTGCAGCTGCCCTCTCATTTGGTACCACACAAGCTGTTGTGTCAGTTACTGGCTTTACTGTGTCGTTGACTGATGTTTCTTACTATCTTCCACCAAAGCCTGTCGGCACGCTTCCTGTCACTGAGGATCTACGCTATACTTTTGACGAGTCCCAATTCTCCCCTATCACGGTCGTAGAGAACACCGTTGTCAGTGCTACTGAGCTGTCTACTGTTGTATCCAAGTACTTGGACGAGGATGATGTCTTTGAAGAGGGGTTCTTGGGAGGTACGTTTCTAACAAACTGTCAGCGCGATCCTAGAGAAGTTAACAGCAATCTGTAGCGATATATGTAAAGGGATCAGGTGATACTGTTAGTTCCACTCAGGACCAAGTAGGGAATGAATCGTGTATCATCATATCAGGGGCCAATTTTCCAGTTGAGATAAATTCCGGACCTTATTTCATTAATGCAGCGGGTCAGGTATACGAAGCATGGAGGTTATATTCCGACACCAATGGTGCCTTCACCGAATCTATCATCTCCAATCCGGAAGGGGACTTCTCGGTCCTTCCAGCAGGTGTCCTAGGCCAGCATATTGCAGTTGCAGTGCCGTCCCGTCTTTACTACACCAAAACAGAGGAAAAGCCTTTGGCAGGTGTCCGTATCGGTGTTAAGGATATCTACGATATCAAGGGCCTACGAACATCCTGTGGAAATCGAGCATGGTACTGGCTCTATCCGCCAGCTAAACATACCGCAACACCGGTACAGAATCTCATCGATGCCGGAGCTATAATTGTCGGAAAGATGATTACTAGTCAGTTCGCTAATGGCGAGGTTGCAACAGCTGACTGGGTGAGCTACCATGAGTCGTTCAATCCTCGGGGCGATGGGTATCAAGACACGAGTTCTAGTTCTTCTGGTGGAGGAGCTGGGACTGCCGCGTATCCTTGGTTAGACGTCTCCTTGGGTTCCGATACGGGGGGTAGTGTAAGAATCCCTGCCCAAGTACAAGGCGTGTATGGAAACCGGCCTTCTACCGGCCTAGTCTCGCTTGAACATACAATGCCCATGAGTCCTGTGCTTGACACCGCAGGGCTCCTTGCTAGGGACCCCATTGTCTGGAAGGCAGCCGCGAAAGCCATGTACAAAGATAACTTGACCTTTACAAACGTCTATCCAGACGAAATTTTGACAGTTGGATTCCCGACCGAACCGGATACTGTGGCACACCAGCTCCTTGTAGACTTTGTGGCCAACTTAACGACATTTCTCAAGGCGAACGCTACCGCTTTGAATGTGTCCACTATATGGGCTGAGCAAAACCCATCGTTGGATCCCGTAGAAGTCTTTCTCAATATCACATATCCTATCCTCATCTCCCAGCAGCAGACGCCACTAGTCCGGGATCCATTTTACCGCGATTACGCAGCTCAGCACGATGGCCGCCGCCCCTTTGTCGATCCAGTCTCACTAATGCGATGGAGCTGGGGCGACAACGCGACCGAAACCATCGAAGAAGCTGTAGCAAACAAAACAACCTTCATGACCTGGTGGAACTCCACGGTCCTAGTTCCTGACGAGGAAACGTGTTCAAAAAGTCTATTACTCTACGTTGGCGGCTCGGAGAAACCCATATACCGCAACGTCTACCTAGACGAACCAATTCCTCCCTATGGATTCGACAAGAACGCCTTCTCCGGTTTCTCAGAATGTCCGGATTTTGCCGTTCCGATTGGTGAGGCGCCGTATAATTCGACCATCACCAATCATGTAGAATATCTTCCGGTGTCTGTGGCCTTTATGGCTGCAAAAGGATGCGATGGGATGCTTTTCTCGTTGATTGAGGGACTACATGAGGCGGGGATCCTTAAGACGGCGTTGGCTGGTCGATCTGGTATAACTGGAGGGGATATCCTTTTTCGAAGGGGAGTTGATGGGATCTGAATATCGAGTATATTGAAACCTTTTACGATTGACAAGAACGCGAGGGCTATGAGGTTTAAAAAAAAATACTATATCATTATCAACAGGTCCAGAATCTTCGCAATAAGAAGGTATAAAGAGATCACTGAAATATGGGCATCTTCTGCATGCCGTTCTTCAGTACCCCGTCTTCTCAGGCACCTTCGCATACACCTTGTCCCAAAGGTCTAAACTCTCTAGACCAATCCACCTTTGACTTTCATTCGCCCACTCAACCATTTCTCTGAAATAAATGTTCTCCTGGCTCAATTCGACGGTTTGTCCGGTCATCGTATCATCACCCAAGAACGCCTCGATTGCCTTGATCGCTGTAGAAAGTGGCGTAATATGCTCCTTGGGCCAGACGTCGAGAAGTCCTGGAGGGGCTAAAGCCGTGGGAATAAATCCTGGGCAGATGCAGTTCACTGTGATACCTTCCTTGACAAAGACCGGGCCTGCGGAGCGGACGAATCCTACGACGCCGTACTTGCTTGCCGTGTACAACGGATTGGTGGTCATGAAGCTATTCTAAGGTCAGTATCAAATCCTCTCTACAAACCCAAGCCTACTCCTAAGAAGAAGGGGGGGAAACATACTACAATCCCGCCGCACTACTAGTAGCCACAAACTTCCCCTTCCCACTCCCCGGCCCCTCACTCCTCCTAACATAATACTTAAACAACCAAAGCCCCTGAATCACCGCTTCAAGATTAACCAACATACTCTTCGTATTCAACGGCTTCACCAACCCATCCGCATCCACCTCTTCCTTCTCCTTCTCATCATACAAACTCTGCCTATCATCAATCCCAGCATTAGCATGGCAAAAATCGAGCCGATTGCCTCCCCATTCGAAAGCCTGCTTGAACAACCGCGCCTGGGAGGCGTACGAGGAGACGTCGGTTTCTATGAATTTGGCGTCTGGGCCTAGGGATTCTGCGGCTACGCTGCCGGTTTTGGGGTTCAGGTCTGCGATCACGACTTTGTAGCCTTTGGTGTGCAGGTGGGTTGCTACGGCGAGGCCGATGCCGCTGCCGGCTCCGGTTACGATGGCGACTGGTTTTGACATTGGACGTGGATTGGGAGTTGGAAGATGGGAAGTTTCACGGTAGGTATTGGTAGTATAGTGTAGGAGCTATGTAAAGAGTGGATGAATACAACCAGTGATTATCAAAATTTACACCTTCTCATCAAGGAGAAACAAAAACAGTCAACAATCCGAAAGCAGTGTTAGTTGGTAGTCTCGCCTTCACAACACGCCCTGTCCTCATGTCCAGCTAACCCCAGCACCACAACTCTACCCCGACATGTTCGTGTGGAGATGTGCCAATTGACCCCACATAGCCCACTTCGAAGGACAAGCAGGAGAGTGGACCTCGATTCAATTCCCATGGCCAGCCCCGCACTAAACCGCTTCCTGTCTCTCTGCGGGGTAGTAGCTCCGATGCACGGTGAATTGCAATAACGGCATGGCGTCCATTGAGGATTTCCCGGATGTGAGTTGGGGTAATAGCGCAAGGGAAGAGGAGGGAAAGGATAGCGACAGCAGCCACACGCCACACTTTCTCCTCCCATTTGCATCTCAATTTACCCCAGCCAGTCACACCCCCAGATCTCCCACCCATCCACAAAAGGAAAACCAGGTACATCCAGGCAAACATGTCAGATAGCAGCAGTAAAAAAGCTGAGCAAGAAGCGCACAAGCTCTTCTACGACGCTGGCCTCAAGCTACGTCGCGAAGTCGCCGGCGACACCTACGTCGATGCAGCCCTCAACCGCTTCTCATCCGACTTCTCGCGCCCGCTGCAGGAAATGCTGGTCGAGCTTGGCTGGGGCTGGCTGTGGACGCGGCCCGGGCTCGACAAGAAGCAGCGGAGTCTGTTGAATTTGGGGATGTTGGCGGCGTTGGGGAAGTCGGCGGAGCTTGGGACACATGTCAGGGGTGCGTTGAGGAATGGGTTAACGGAGGTGGAGATTAGGGAGGCGCTGTTGCAGGTTGGTGGGTATTGTGGGTTGCCTGCTGGTAAGTTTGGGTTTTAACTTTTTTATTGGTGGTGGTGATGCTGATTTGGGGTAGCCATTGAGGCGTTTAGGGTTGCGCAGCCTGTGGTTGAGGAGTTTAGGAAACAGAATGCTGGAGCAGAGGGGAAGATCAAATCTAAATTGTGAAGATCAAAGCATTATCAGCAATTATGAAAGGAAATGTCTGATGTCTACTTATTATATGTACAATGCTTCATAGCCTTTTTATGTATCTTCCTATCTAAGTCTAAGTCGGAGGTTACCATCACTGGCCAGCAATAAACAAATCCCAAACAAGACTCAATTCATCAAGGTCAACCTTTCCTTCCTCTTTCAGTTTAAACAAAGTCTCTCTCCTCCCATTCTCCCACCCATTGTACTCTACCTTGCCCGTTATGGATAAATGGTTTGGTCCAAAGCTCTTTGCATTGCCCTGCTCCTTCTGATAAGCTTGCCAGGGGGAGTTCCCATTTACGAAGCTGATAAAGTCTTTGGCCAAAGCCACAGCAACCTCGTTGGCCTGCAGAGAAAGTTTCTCTTTGTAGTTCTGAAAGAGGAACGCGGCGTCGAGCATATGTGTAGAACAACCCTTGAATGCCCCTTCCCACGGGTTTGGCTCGTTGAAGTGATAATAGTAAGTGGTACCCGGCCAGGTTCGAGCGTAGCTTGCCGCAGGTGCGTAATACGCAATGTCAGTGGCATAATCAATGATGTTCTTCATCGCAATATCGTCCGATACCGAAGGGGTGATATTGTAAGCGTTTAGGATTGCCTCGGCCGCAGTGGAGCTCGACAGGTTTTTGTTGAGCGAATTAGTGAAGGCGGCTGCAATACCAGATTTGCGTTCAACGAGGCCCATGTATGCAAAGACGTTCCCCTATCCTAAGAGTTAGCGCCGGTCTTATATATATGTTCTGCAAGGAATGTCTTACATCATGCTGGCAGTCACCAATCATCAGTTCGCTGCACCACAGTCTTCCAGGAACCGGTGAAGCTTGGGACTCGAGCTCCTTGAACGAAGGCATAAATGGTACTACATCTCCGTCTAGAAATGGCATGAGTGGCACTGTCATGGGAGTCTTCGTTACAAGCTCCTCCAGATCAATAGAGAGCAATCGCTCAATGCGCTCATCGGCCGATACATTCTCAAGCTCCAATTTCTTCATCATCGTGCCGTATGCTATTTCTGTGACTGCTGGAGGAAGGGGTTTGATCATTATTGGAGTGCCTGACATGGAAATTGCACGAGTAAATAGCGGCTCTTTTGAGAGAAGTTGAGTCAAAACAGACGCTGGAAATGTTAATTTGCAAATCAGAGACTATGAACGACAACTTACCAGCTCCCGCGCTCTCCCCAAAAACCGTGACATTTCTTGGGTCGCCTCCAAACCCGGTAATATGAGTCTGGACCCATTGCAGTGCACACTTTTGATCGCGAAGACTATTGTTGCCGGGATACCCTGCCTTCTGAAGTTCTTGAGACGTCAGATTACCATACACTGAGAGCCGATAGCTATTGACAGTTAAGAAAGATCATAGGACTTGATGTATAATCACTCACTTGAAATTCACAGCAATCACTGGAGTTCCGTTTTCAACTGACAGTTTGACGAGCCGCGCTGGATCATACTGCGGCCACCAATTGGATCCTATAATATAGCCTCCACCATGAATAAATACCATGACTGGGGAGGGTTTCTGAGTTTCGACGTCAGGGACCGTGATATTGAGGTTGAGGCAGTCTAGCCCGGACATGGGAGGGGTGGCTGGAGTATCGATAGCCTGCTGTATGAGAACGCTCTGCTCAAACTGGCAGGCATCACCCGCCACAGCTCTCGGCCTTCCAAGAATCAGAAATTCAAAACTCACACAACGTAAAGCAGTCAAACAGATCAATTACTTACCCAAATCCAGTAGCATCCACCACCCCCTCACTATACCCCTCTACCATCTCCGGCACCGCCAACCGATCCCTCAACCTCGCATACTTAATCCCCAAATACCTCACAACACCATCCTCTCTCTTTCCCTCAAAATTTCCAGATGAAGTCTTCAAAACCTTCGTCATCTTTTCAAACCCAAACAAAAGCCTAAATCTCGCAAAACCCGGAGAAAAAAGCACTTGAATCAAATAAAGTCACGAGATCAACACAACACAACATATAACGAGACCCCCAACGTCCTATAAGAATACTTCATTACGCACGAAAGCCCAAACTCAATAGATCCATCATTGTCGTTGTGTAGACGACAAGGCTAGAAACAGATAGTAGATTTTCCTAATCGGGATGGGGAACAGGCACCGCCTCTAAGCCGCGTCAACGGGCTAACTGTAATTAGCAAGTCTTGGGGAGCTCAACAATGCACTTTTTGGGGTTTCTTTGGGGTGTTGAAGTGTGTGATTGGGCGATAGGGGGCTTTGATTAGGAGAAGAGGCTGGAAGGAAGGAAGGAATTGGGAGGTACCTGCAGTAGGATTGTTTTGTGGATCGGGTGTAATGCTTTGTAAGACACTTTTAAGGTGTAATGAAAGGGGTGGATAAGCCTTGATGTGTAGGCTTGATACACTTAACCAGAAATTCTAACATTTGTTAATTAATCCCAGGTAGGCATGTTCTGCTTCGAGCTTGCTGTGGCTTAAGCTCCATGAATGTGGCGCGAGCTCCAACTCTCCATTTCCCCCCTGGTGAGTATTATCCTAGATTGTGGGGCAATGCGGGGAACCCATAACTGGTCAATTCCACAATTACCATACAAAAATATGATCCAGGTCTCACAAATCAAACTCTATAGTTCTAAAAATCGAAATTCTAATAGACCCAAAGCTTTCTGATATATAAAAAAAAAATAATGCCTATAGAACGCGATGACCAAGGCCGAACCTACGTGCGCCACAAAAATGGCCAACTTACACACTACATCTCAGATAACTTCACGGATCCCTGGACCCCTCACGAGACGATTCTAATCCAGCACGGTTTCGGCCGCCACGCGGAGTTCTGGTATCATTGGATCCCGTTTTTATCCCGGCACTATCGCGTCATAAGGCGCACGCTCCGTGGTCATGGATACTCTTCATATCCTAAACCTGGGGAGAAATATGAGTATAGTGAGGATACGATTTTAGGGGAGATTGTGGATACGTTGGATCAGTTGGGGGTGGAGAAGGTGCATTTCTTAGGGGAGTCTACGGGTGGGATGTTGGGGGAGATATTTGCTGCGAGGTATATTATTTCCTGATAGAGTACACGTGGAATACTAATGATCAGGAAGACATCCAGAGAGAGTTCATTCACTAACAGTGTGTTCATCCCCTACACACCTCCCTGAACCGGCGCTCAAACTCTTCGCTTTCGATAAAAAGGATTGGCCGACTGCGTGCCGGGTATTAGGTTCTAGAGGTTGGACCGAAGCTTTGAGCAAGATTCCTGGAACGATACCTATCAGCGATCCAAACTATCTGCCGTGGTACTTTGACCAGATAGCGATTAGTGATGGCGAGGGACTCGCGCAGTATGCCGAATTCCTTTCTGTTTTGGACGCGAGGCCATACCTAGAGAAGATCAAAGTTCCTACGTTAATCCTAGCTCCGTCTCAGAGTGCAGCAGCAAAGTTAGAGGACCAGAAAAAGTTGGCAGAGACAATACCAGGGGCGAGGTTGGAGGTAATTGATGGTCCTGGGCACGAGATCTATGTGACCCAGGCAGGGAAATGCCAGGACGCCTTCCTTGAGTTTTTAAAGCGGGTCTAAGCGGACATCTTGGCTAGCAGCAAATGTGCTCAAATCTTTGACAGGCATTTACGTGGCAATATAGGATTTCATACTTTATCAAAGGGTAACACTTTGGGGAAGACTAGACATGGGGCTGACGTGATCCTTTAATGAAATTAAAGCTATGAAAATAGGTATCTTAAACGCACCAGAACAGAAGGATATACAGATTGGGAATAGACTCATCGTCTTGGTCCGTAGACAACGCATGGCCTGAGAGCTGTGGCACTAGACGGTGAAAAGTAACAGAAGCAAAAAGCATGAGACGGATATTGCACATTTATGAAACGAGCGAGGGTAAAGAGGGCATACACGGAGATGTGAAAGATAGGGGGAAGGGGGTTAGAGTGATAAGGGATAGCGCGGAGATCAGAGAAGAAAACTGAGTGAAAATCCATAGAAATTCCTAGACCAGATTTGTTGTTCACCTTGAGACCGTTGACCGAATTGCCTTTACATTGCCTTCGCCTTCGCCCGAGAAGAAGTGTTCTGCCCTTACGACACCAAAGAGATTCGTTAAGCCATTGCCTAGAAGATTACTTGTTCGCTACTTCACGTCTCAAGAACACCCGAAGAAACCCTGAAATCTCAGAAAGCCACATTTAGGCAGGTGGGACCCTAGGATACTGCCCCGGAACATGCAGATCGCTTACACTAATGTCTGTATTGTTCCTCCGCACCCCAGGAAAAGCTGACCTGCCTGTCTCTTGTTGCTGATAAGAGACAGGCCCGCCATTCACAGCCTTGCTAGAGGCAGCGACGGGGACTGCCTCAGCTTGGCCTAAAAAAGGCTTGTCAACTGACGATGCCGCGGGAGTAGTGGCGAGGCTATCAGTTTCCGAAGGGATGTCTTTGGATACTGGAATCAGAGGGGGGATACTCTGAATAGTATGGTTTGGGTCCCTGTCTGGAATTGCTGGGTTTGATTCAATATTCTGCTGAGGTTCTGGATTCGTCAGCTCCTCCTGCACTTGTTGCTGGTGTCTTTGATATGCGGTGGCTCCCAAGGCCCCTGCAGCGGCTCCGCCAGCAGCTGGTGCCATCCAATCCCCGTAAGTGCTGTCGTGACGTCCAACAGGCGCTATATTGATCGAATCGGGACGTTGCTGGTATAACGGCTGTGCTTGGGGTTGAAGTTGCTGCGGATTAACTGGGGCAGGTATTCCTTGATAGTTCGGTTGAACAGACGTGTGATACGGAATCTGAGCTGCGGGCTGTTGCAGGTATGGATCGGCGGCGACGGGTCGCTCGTAGGATTGGTCGATATTGTTCCCATAGCTTTGGGCGTTCTGGGTCGCGGCAGGCTGGCTTGGTTGCATTGGCTGTCGATCGTAGGTGACGGAGTCGGTGGGATATGGATAAACGCCCTGGAGTCCTCCGGATGCGGTTGTTAAATCATTACCGATCTCCGAGCTGCCACTAGATGGCGAAAGGGGATGTGAGTTACGATCGACCTGAATGTCGCTTGGGAATCGCCCACCTGGAGATGGTCGCTGCGCGGGCTCGTCCCTCACGGCCTCGTGTGCTATCGACTGGTTCGCGGAATAAGGAACCTCATCTGCTTCGTCCTCCTCTAAACCGCCATCGGTGCTGACTGAGCGCGCGCTTCCTTGGCTGACACTTCGAGCGTGACGGCGAACAAAGGCATTTCGCTCCTCGCCACTCTTCTCCGTCAGGTTCTTGACATCTTCGTACCAAGCTAGCATGGTGTCATAAGTCTCGGCCCGGAAAACCCAGGTATGTCCACGGTGCATCGATCCAGTTTGACGGCCTTTGAGAACAAACTTATGGGATGAGCTACCAGGTTGAGAGTGAGACCCCAGCTTTTGGTCCGGAAGATACAAGGACATAACGGGAGGTTGCGTATAGATGCGGTCCGCTGACTTGAACTCATGGATATGAGTGGGTGATAGCACATACCTGTGAAGTGTTAACATATCTCAAAAGGCACAGATTTAGTACCTACCATCCCGGGGTATAACTCTTCAGATACTTGCTCTTCCTCTCAAGCATACCCGCCCTGACTTCCGTAGTAGCAGGATGGTGCTTGCCAGGATACTCAATGTCTTCCAAACGACGCAGCGGGATATTGGGATTTACGAAATGAGGGTCTTTGGTGACAAACTCATTCCATTCAAAGTCCCTCGGCATACCAATTGGCCCGTTTCTAAGCTTGTCGATGGTAGAATACATCTCGTCTGCATCTCGCTTCAAGATGCTCGCCAGGGCGTTGTAGGCTTTCTGGACTTCTCCAACAACAATCGACTCCAACTCCCGACCGGAGTTTTCAAGATTTAGATATGCCTTAACATGTCAGTAAACCCCCGATTGCTAGTGTTCAAACTTCGTACCCTGTGCAGATAATTTTCCTCATCAATCTGCCTCTCAACTTGTCGGTCCACTCCAAGGCGAATGACATAAGGATCCCCTTTGCCTGCAATTGCAGAAGGATCGGAGTCTACCAAAGAGAGCGATTCGTCCAGAGCTGCTACACACTTTCGCGTAGTCTCCTTCTCCTTTTCTACGGAATTCTTGAAGTCGCCAGAGAGTGACTTGATCTCCTTGATCTTTTGGCCCAGATCTGCTCGAAGTCCACCCAATTGGTTTATCACCTCGGACTCGATATCCCTAGCCTTGTTTGACTCAGCAACAGACTGCTTGTGGAAATCTCTCAAGATGCGGTTCGCATCATTCAGGCCGCCTTCAAGCATGAATAGAGAAGGTGCATTGGTGTTGTTAATGACATTCGAGACTTTCAAGAGGGCTTTCGCGCGTTGTTCGTAGGATGTGGAGACTTCGCGGAAATATGTGATGAGATCTTTCAGCAGCTTTCGCCAGGCTTTGCATTCAAGTTAGTTCCTGCACACGGAATCCATGAGAAGACTCGAAAAATGACGGACACACCTTGAAAACGATTCGCCAATATTTCAGTCGGAGAACCAGAGGTTGGCACGGGGGTATAGAAAACGCTATTATGTCGAGCCGCGCCGCGCTCATCATCCTCAACACTCACGCCTCGAATACTACCGGCATAGGTGCTTCGTCTGCTTCCGCTCCTTTTCAGGCTACCACTCCTCTTCATTGAGGATTTCTTTTTAAGGGTGCCGCTTCGCGAAGGGGTCGCACCCTGGTTCAGAGTCGATGCCCTCGAAGCTGAACGTTGGGGTACGTCGCCATCGCCGAGAACTGAGGACCCTCTGGTCCGGGCATCGAAGTCTTCCTCGAACCTCCCGAGCCTCTGGTGATTCTGTTGTTGAAGTGACTGTGAGAGTGGAGAAGAATCTACGGGATTCGCGGATGCGGTCGCAAAGTCGTTGGCATCGACATCGAGGTGGGAGGAGCCGCCATAACCACGGCTTAGGTGGGCAGGATCCTGTGGGGTAGGGACGGAGTTGTACATTCTTGACGGGGTCTGAGGCCGCTGGGTCGCCATGACGAAGGCGTGTTTTGCCTGGGCCCTGCGCGGCTTTTACAGAGCGTTCACAGCAACTCGTAGACCGAGAAAGGCGGCGTGGTTGGCAGTGAGAGCTACGTGAAGCTGCATACGCCGCAATCTGTGGCGGTGAAGGTGGAGAAGCTTGTGAAGACTGACGTACGGAAGCTGGGTGCCGGAAAAGGAGGAGTAGCTGGGGGCTGAGCGAGCCACGCAAACAACGAAGCCCGCGAAGCTCGGCAATCTAGCGTCAAGATGAGTGGAGAGCGCTGGGTGCACGGCCGGGCGGTTTGTCTCTCCCCTTGTATAAGAATGAGTATCAGAATGTTTTGGTGTTTTGCGGAGGAAGGTTTTGAAACGCAAAGAGAGCTGGAGCTCGAGGGACAGCCCACCAAAGGGGGTAGGGATAGGAGGGAGGTGATTGCTCGGATGATTGTGGGTATGGGAGCAAGCGTGATGTCATTGATTCCTTGAAATCCAGGGCTTGGCAACAGACCTCAAGGACCTCAACCACAACCGATCGTCATGCTGCAGCCAGTGAACTCGCCTGGTGCTGCCCCTAACCCCTCTCTAACTCGCCGGATTCAACCTGGCTTACAATGAGCGCCGCCGCCAAACCTATGCCAGCTAGCATCTACGAGCCCAATAGTCCACATGCAAGGCTCGCGGCACCCTGAACATAACGAGAGTACCATCATCTCTTGTCCGGCTTTCAATCCTGTCATGAGGGGCAACCAGTGAGTACAAAGTGACCACCGAGTAACGCCCTCTTCTTACACATGCGTTTCGGTCCAGTTCCCAGAATCTTGCATCCCGTTTTGGTCCTCCCCTGTGACCAGCACGTGCTTTGGCCGTGGTTCATCCCCTCAAACAGAAAGATCTGCGGGCAATCGCCTCAGTCAACCGCAAATCTCCCGAGTAACCTGGAGAACATACATTAGTCTGCTCAGGAGGCTCCATATTCTCCTCCCGTGGGATCATGCGAACGCCTCCTGGCGACATTATGACGAATTGGGATATCGATATGCGCTCACTCATTTCACTTGCTGGCTCCAGCTATCGACCGCTCATCAACCAAAAACGTGCTGATGTTTATATACCCGTCATGGCCGCGACCTAATCATGGATCGTTAGATTCATACTTGGATGACAACAGATTCATACTATGTTACACCATTCAATGACCTCTGGTTTCCCGTGACGCCATACACATCGCAACCCAAAGGGAATCCGCAAGTTCAACACAACTTTTCATAGCAGCCTGTGTTACAAGTGGTACGATCATGGCGAAGAGCGGCAGCCAAGAATAAAATCATGTCTAGATCTTGAAATCGTGGCTGACTATAACAGCGCAGAATGACAGACACTGTAATCTTCTCATGCTTCTTATAAAAGAGCTTGTTATCTAGAGCATATGCATGTTGAGCGAAAAGTCAAGTCGACCATGAAATAACCAGGATTACGTGTTGGACACTCTTCACCGTGCGAAAGACTTCGCGTGAAAGAATCTAACCAGTGTTCTGGCTGATTACGACCTGGTCTTCGCGCGTGTTGGTGAGCGATGTACTGAGTCTTTATTCCCAAATAGAGTATGCATGTAGGTCTTGGTTTAGTGTGGTCTTGACGTACTCGTTTCCTCCTTTATGAAGTCACGGGAAACGCATCCATTCTATTTGGTCGTTGGCTGGGTGCCGGTAGACCATTTGTTTCGGCACACACCGTTACTGTTAGCCGGAAACCTGGGCAAACAAATTGTCCAAGGCACCTCTATATCAGCCAAGACGTCTCTGCGTACCGTAAAGCTTGCATCAAACACTGCCGACATCCGAAAAATCGGTCAGATTCGATGCACCAATAATCTATCGGAACATTTCATGTCCGTCTAGGGACAGAGTGTATGCGTCAATTTCCTGGTCAAGCTATTGACACCCAATGTCTTCGATGCACTGTGTTATGGCTTTGCTTGGACCAAATTGGTCGATGAGATTCCAAGATGGAAGGATCGATGTGGATTACTCCTGAGATCTTCTATATCTGCCAGGTTCACGTCGCTCCGATAAACATTCTGGCCACCGAAACATCGCACAGACTGCATCTAGAAGCGAAGCTTGACGAGGCGAAGCCAAGTTGAGGCACTTTCATTTATTACTAACGCTGCAGGTCTCGACGTTAAACCCGCCCATTCAACTGATACCCGCCGTCGCCTTCATATTGACACAAGAACTTCAAGTGTAACATGCAATATAGTAGACCGCGATATATGTTTCTCAACGCCAAACAGCCCAGTTTCTGTGCGTTTCCGAATGGTCCTTCTTATATTAACCGCGTGGTGTCGGCAGACACGGGCCGGCAAATTATATGAAACCTCAATTCAGAAATCCCTGGGCGCAACCAATTCGCGAGCTGGTGTCCAACCACAGCTCATCATTGAAACAGAATCCCTTGCTCATTTTAAGAGGAATTAAGCTTGATGCAAATCTTACTGGTGGGTGTAGCGATCGACCAAGACGGGGTCGATGGGCTTCTTTGCATGGAGAAGTGTGGGGAGTAGGCCAAGCGGGGTCTGGGGAGCATATGACTGCCTTCGCTTTATTGGGACTTCAAGATCTTGCACGAATGTCAGGCATGGAATAGAGTGAGGGATCGTCATCTTGTCTATGCCATGGTCATCCCAGCTTCGGGGCAGTTGGACAGAAGATATATAAACACCATCCCAGAACCAGGCCTGAGGTCTCCTTTTTCATCGACAACAAAGTCCCTCCCTTGAGTCAATCGCTTCTAGACCCGCACGGTCTTTCTAACGTTCATCATGAAGTTCCTCGTCGCTGCTGCTCTCTCAGTGCTTCCTGCGCTCACCTCTGCTCACTGCGTTGCTCAACGTGTTCGCGTCAACGGTCAGGACCAAGGCCAACTTGTTGGAATCAAGACACCTACCAGCAACAACCCCATTCAAAACGTCAACGATGCCAAAATGGCATGCAACGGCGGCTACCAGCAACCTGCGTCGACCAAAGTGATCGATGTGAAGGCTGGTGACAAAATTGGTGTCCAATGGGGACATGTTATTGGCGGTGCACAGTTTGCCAACGACCCAGACCACCCAATCGCAAAGAGCCACAAGGGCCCTACGATCTTCTACATGTATGCTGTAGCAGTCGCATTGCTAATCAAGCCCTTGTTTCTAACAGTAGTGTAGGGCTAAGGTCGACAACGCGGGAACCGCCTCAGCCAATGGTCTCAAGTGGTTCAAGGTCGCCGAAGATGGTCTTGATGGCTCTGGCAAGTGGGGTGTCGACCGAATGATTCAATCCGGTGGCTGGCAAGACATGACCATGCCCACTTGCATTGCTCCAGGACAATATCTCCTCCGTGCTGAGATTATCGCCCTTCACTCTGCGAAGAACCAGGGACAAGCTCAGTTCTACATGGTAAGATTCTCCCAAATCCGATGACTGTCGGGATAGAGTTCACGGATACTGACTGGAATGATAGGGCTGCGCTCAAATCAACGTTTCTGGCAGTGGAACCAAGACTGGAGACCAGACCGTCAGCTTCCCTGGCGCCTACTCTGCTAACGACCCAGGAATTCTCATCAGCATCTACGACAAGATGGGTCAGCCAACTGGCAACGGACAGCCATACAAGATTCCAGGACCTGCCGTCATGACTTGCTAGACGAGACATCGGTACTAGATCATATTGCATTTGTGGGTAAGAGCCCCAGGAGGAGCTTAGAGATGGAGACAAGGTCTTCATTTGCCTGTCATTCTCTGTATTCGTAATCAGTCCCTTTGAGGGATATCAATAAGAACACTTAGCATTAGTGATAATTCCTGTTCAATTCTGCTGGCGTCGTGATGCAAGGTGCCTTCCTGGCGGCTTTCGGCAATGAAAGTTGACCATCGTGGGGGTATAGAACATGTCCCTTGCACATTTGGTAGAGGTCCGGAATCTACCACCATATCTTCGCCTATACTCTTGCGCGGGTCAAATGAACGGGGCATCCAAGGTCTGGTGAGGTCCTTGCGTGACAGTGCGGCCGGAGATGAGGAGAAATGATTCGTGCAATGGTAAGTGTGAGCTCTTGCCTAGAGATCCAAGTGGGCTCCAGAGCTGAGGTCCCATCGGCTTTTCAACAACGATGGGGGAGACATATACGGACTATCCTCTTCCACCCCACAAACCGCCACGTCCCCGCCCCCCTAGGCAATCTCTTCATCTCGACCTCAGAACCCAACCATTATGCTATGCGCGCTTGCCTCTGTGGCCCAACTGGTCCATCGAATCCCAATATAAAAAGTCATGTGTCGAGTGTAGCGCTGTCGTAAGCAGTCGTTCCGTAAGTAGCGTAGATGAAGTAGTGAATTGGGCGAACACGTGTTTTCCGCATCTATGTAGTAATGGAAATACGCCCATAAGAAGGGAGTCTCTACCTTTTAATAGAAGTGGGATGGTTTTGACGGTCTCTCGAACCAAGCATTGTCTATGAATCTTTCCTACGAGGACGATGCGACGTCCAAAGAAGGTGCCACGACAGCTGCACTAGCGCTTCCCCAGCGAAATCTCCAACGCCCGACCAATTCCTCGTCCCCGCCTAGCCGCATCCTGGATCATGTCAGAATCCAACTTTGGTCTCAGTTGCATCCTCCATCGAGGCAGAAAATACGACCCTTGCGCCGCAAGGAAGCGAAGCTTTCGCTCAAGCACGGCATCGCTCCTCGGGGGGAAATCATGCTCCGAAGGCCACCAAGAACGATCTGCGCTAGGAAACGCATGTTTTCGGAAATGCGAGCAGGGCGCCCCCATCGCACCCTGCGTTCGGCCGAGGCTAACGTCTATTCCCTAGATTTTGTGGATCTCATGTCTCTCGTGAGGTGGTGAGTTACTCATGGGTGAAAAGGATGGCAGAGAGACACAGCACCAGAGTGGCTGTCCAAGTGACCACACAGGCAAGAAGCACAGCACAGCTGAAGGACGTGTGTCGTACAGCATGATGGACTCGGTCGAGGTCCAACCGAAGACTTCATGAAGCCGCTCAATTGGTGATGGAAATTGAACAAGGATGCGGGGAACGATTTCTTTTTTGTGTTGATCGGTGGCGGCATTCTCAAAGTCACGGACGGATGCCCAATGTTCCTTTGCACCAGCAACCGGTCACAGTCACCATTGTGCAAGAGTTTGCATGCGGCAATATGCATCAACGAAGGATCACCAGTACCAAACAATTCCTCATTAGGGGTTTTTCTCGGTACACGGTTGAAGGATCCCGGCACGGTCTCTTCAAACGTCGGCTCGCACTGATATAAACCATGTGGGCGCATACTAGCGGAGTACGGCGAGGGCTTCTAGTGCTCACTTGGAAGAGTCTCTACACCCTCACTACTCCTCTTAGCCATTGGTAATCCAGGATAAGTTCTCAAGGCCGTTAGGATTCGGCCTACATTACGACAAGATGATCGCAACGAAGGCGGGGTAAGGAACCTTCTCTATCCTATCGACGACCTTTCTGCCCTCCCCTGCCCGCGATATTCGCAGAAAAAGCGGTGACTCCTACTCTTTTGAATGTATTTCCAACACGGAATTTGTGCGGCGTTAAGTAAGAGTCCAATGCACGCCCTGGGCACGCCTTGTGGGTTTCCGAAGGGCGCCAAACTAAACGTGGAGACGGGAAACCGGCACCTATCTCAACCCATGGCCCCGAGGACTCTGCAGACATGGGGAAAGGAGGCTACTGCTGGCTCCCACCCTTTGGTTTTTAATAACGTTATTCCCCTTGTGAACATCCCGCGTCGTTGTTTTCGCTCTTGGTTCCCTACTTCTTTAAATTTTCGTTTCGCCAACATACCGTCTCACGATAGTCTACCGTGAATGCATTTATGTTGCCCACACTAGCGTTTTCTTCTTTGCATTCTGTGTGTCAAGGCTCGGCCTGTAAGAGACTGGCTTCCAAAGCCCAATAACAGGACCTCAGAGCACTTCCACCTAGTCTAGTCGCGTCTGTGCCAAGATAACTACGCTCTCTCCAAAGTCATACAAATCGCATACCAAGAACATCATATCATGGCGGAAGGAGGCCTTTACAGACACCCAACGAGAAGCGAGATAATAGAACTGGCTATCGAAGAAGGTCATGATGCCGATATCCCAACAAATGTTGGCTCGTTACAAAACACCCCCCAAAGCACCTCCCCAAATCCACACAGACAAAACAAACAGAAAGGCGATGTGAAAAGTTCAGGTTCGGCTTTCGACAAGGACATCGAGAAAGGCTCTCACGTAGGCTCAATATCAAGTGACGATGGCGACGGCGAAGATCCACACGAAGAGGAAGACCCCAACATTGTGTTCTGGGACGGACCTGATGACCCCCAAAACCCCATGAATTGGAGTTTTACGAAGAAATGGGGCACGATAGCCATTGTGTCCGCCCTGACCTTCTTGACGCCCCTCGCGTCTTCGAATTTCGCACCAGGTGTTCCCGAAGTGATGGAATCTTTCAACTCGACGGATGATATGTTGGAGGGATTCATGGTTTCCATCTATGTTTTAGGTTTTGCATTTGGACCTATGCGTGAGTCACATCCATGGATCCTACAACGATAGTTATTGACAAAAAGTTTAGTCATTGCACCTCTATCCGAATTGTATGGGCGTCTACCGTTATATCATAGCTGCAATTGCTTTTTCATCATTTTCACTATTGCGGCGGGCGTTTCAACGAACATGACTATGTTCATCATTTTCCGGTTTTTCATGGGCAGTAAGTCTCTGCTTTGTTCTACATGGGAGATGCCACTAATCTATTGAAGCGTTCGGAGGCGCACCGATGGTCCTTGGTGGTGGTACTATTGCAGATCTGATTTCAAGAGAACAGAGGGGAACGGCAATGGTAGCTTGGATGATGGGTCCTAGTGAGTTTCATGCAAATTCTATTCAGACGAGATGAGTTCCTAATTTCACAATAGCAATCGGACCCTGCGTAGGACCAATCATCGGCGGCTTTCTCACGGAAGCAAAAGGCTGGCGTTGGAATTTTTGGCTCGTAGCTATAGTGGTATGTGTTTTGTTCATGTTTTCCGTATTCTGCTGACAATGTTGCAGGCCGGAGGATTTACGTTGACCTCGATGATATTGATGTCAGAAACATCAGCACCCGTAATTCTTGAACGCAAAACAAAACGCCTACAAAAGGAGACCGGCAATCTCAAACTTAAGTCCAAGCTCGCCAGTGCCCTCTCGCCAAAAGACCTCTTCCTCTTAACCATCATTCGACCTGCGAAAATGTTGACGCGGTCCGTCATCTGCTTTGCAATTTCCGTCTACGTCGCGGTGACCTATGCGTACCTTTACATCCTATTCACGACCTTTACCGCTGTTTTCTCGGGTCAATACCACTGGAAGCGTGGTCCACTAGGCCTCGCATTCCTAGGCCTGGGCATTGGGTCTCTCCTTGGACAAATGGTCTTCACAAGATACGGCAACAGAACAGTACAAAAGCACATTGACCGCGGCGACTTCAAGCCCGAACATCGACTATTTATCATGGCTGCTGGTGGCATGTTCATCCCAATTGGCCTCTTCTGGTACGGTTGGTCAGTACAAGCACAAACTCACTACATGGTGCCGATCCTTGGAACTGGTTGTGTTGGATTCGGTCTCCTAATGACTTTTATGGCCGCTAGCACCTACCTTGTAGACGTTTTTACCGCATACGCTGCATCTGCCATGGCTGCCAGCACGGTACTGCGATCATTATGCGCGGCGCTGATCCCGCTTTCCTCGCAGAAGATGTATGCAACGCTGGGATATGGATGGGGAAATTCGCTGTTGGGATTCATTTCGATACTTCTCGTACCGATCCCTTTTATGTTTATTAGGTACGGAGAAGCTATTCGGGCTAAGTCGACGGTGAAGCTTTGAGTGCGTGGATACGTCTATACGTACACGCTGGTGTATGAGCACGCATTCACAATGGCCATAAAGACGGAGTCTAAAAATGGGTAATGGAACATAGATAACGCAACTCACGAAATCAAAAGCAGAAAAAAAAATCCACAAATCAACACAATCCTCAAAATCCTCTGCATCCAGAAAGCGTGATCTCCACACATGGGAATTAAAAAATCCCATATCTACCTAACCCCCCAAAAAACGATGGCAGATTTCTTTAAATCCTGACTCGCGAACTTACAACGCGTACCTAGGTACCTCGGATACGCACCCACAGTTCGACCCCACTATACCCACATTCTACCCTCCAACCGTATAACCGCGGGGCATGTAGAATCGAAAAATGTCAACGTCACATAAGCCATTGTCCAATGATTAGATGTATAGCTATCGGGATACTGTAAGTGGTAATTAGCTTCCACGATTTCTAATCCATATGTGTGTTGGGTGTATGTACGCGTGCGAAAAGCCTTTAGGTATCCGAAGATGATTTCATTTATGTCCATGCTTGTCATGGCATACTACGCATGTCATGTCATATTTTCGTGAC
Source organism: Nigrograna mackinnonii (assembly GCA_001007845.1). Taxonomy (NCBI): domain Eukaryota; kingdom Fungi; phylum Ascomycota; class Dothideomycetes; order Pleosporales; family Nigrogranaceae; genus Nigrograna; species Nigrograna mackinnonii. The sequence continues at coordinate 170,749 of JGVQ01000295.1, read as the reverse complement.
CCGTTTACTGAGATACGAAATTCCTCCTTCTTCTCTCTAACCTCTCAATTCCTTACACAGCTCACTCATCCTCACCCTTTCTCCCCCACCCCCACATAAACCCTCACTCCAAGTCAATACCCACCAAAATGTCCCCCTCCCTCCCCTCATCCTACAAATCCCTAACCTACACCACACCCTCCAGCACACCCCACCTAACATACCTCCCCCTCCCCCTCCCTTCCGAACTAGGACCGCAAGACCTCTTGGTCAAAATCCACGCCGCTGCTATAAACCCCGTCGACGTCCAATTATGGGGCAATCCCGTGTTAGGGTATCTTGCGGGGAAGAAGGAGAAGGGTATTGGGCGGGATTATTCGGGGACAATAGTTGGGGTGGGTGAGGAATTGAAGCGGGATGGGAAGTGGAGTGTTGGGGATCAGGTTTTTGGTCTTGTTTCTAGACCGGTGAGTTTTTCTCTGGGTTTTGGGTGTGGGGTGGGAATGGGAAGATTTTTAGGGTGATCTAGAGGTTTGGGGTTTTGTAGTGGGATTTTTGGGTGGAGGGAAGATTTGAAGGGGTTTTGTTTTAATTGCTGTGTTTGGAGACGCGCTGACTTTTGACTTTTGAACAGGCGGCCGAAGGCACGTTTTCGCAGTATATTAAAGTTGCACCTGGGGATCCGATTGCGAAGAAGCCAGCTTGTTGGACGCATGAGCAAGCATCTGCTGTCCCGCTTGTTGCATTGACTGCGTTTGCTTGTTTGGAATGGTTACCAGTTGAAACTCCGGCTGACGGGATGCGGAGGGTAGCTGTGGCAGGTGCTAGTGGAGGTGTGGGCATGTGGTGTGTTCAGTGTGAGTATATCACCTCCAATTTCCACATTCTGAAGTCTCTAGTACTTCTACGTCTTTTGGGCAGAGCTAATGCTATCGTATACAGTGGCTAAGAAATTACACAATTGTCACGTCATTGGTATCTGCAGCGGCAGAAACGCAGACTTCGTTCGCGGCTTGGGCGCCGACGAAATCATAGATTATACGAAACAAGATGTTCCCAAGGCATTACATGCAAGTCTAGCCGGAGGTCAGAAATATGACATGTACATCGACTGTGTGGGAGGAGTGGAAATGTTTGATCACTGGGTACGTTCGCGCCTTCATCTCCTAAATATATAGTCTTGTTGTTGTTCTCGGACTTTGGTTTCAGACAGTAGGCTAACTTATGGGATGTATTAGACAAATCTCCTACACAAAAACGGTGCATACATAACCATCGTCGGCGACAAGACATCTCGAACCTCAATGGGTGGTCCACTAACGTACGTCACCTGGCCGTCGCAAGTATTCCGATTCCTTCGCGGTTATCTGTTCGGTCCGCGGTACGCGAATGTAATCCTTTTACAAAAGAGCGAGTTGTTGGAACAGGTGGCAAGTCTGGCAGAGAAGGGAGAGGTGGAAGTTGTGGTACAAGAGGTCATCAAGGGGGTGTTGGATGAGGGGAGCGAAAGCTGGAAGAAGGTGTTCCAGTTCATGGAAGAAGGGAGAGTTAGGGGGAAGATTGTTGTTGATATTGAGTAAGATGCTTCGGAGGCTGGTGTTATGATGGAGTTTTCTGGATATATTTATAAGTTAGACACTGTGCAGCATGACTGCATCTGCAGAGCTTCGGCGTTTTGTGTTAGATAGGAAGATGATGTTGGTCATGCTGTTTTGCAATTCTTGGTTTTGGAGGCTGAACTATTTTCATATACAATGTAATTCATCTCTGTACCATTTGGTACTTATTCTTTTCATTCTGCGGTCCCAATCTCACAAGGTTTCCATCTGACATTTCGAATTGCTCTTTGTGAGGGTGACTTCGGTCTGAGGCTCATTTCACAAGCCTTCTACGGAGCAATCTATCGACTCGCAGATGTCCGAGTCTCAGTGAACCCGATGCACTGCTGTTTCCCGTATTGACGCAATGAGTAATTCTTCAATTGACTTGCTTATTGGTACATTGCGTAAGCAAAGGCAATTAAGCCATTGATCTTTTCCTTCCTTGAGCGAGGAGCTAAATGTCAAAACACGTTTCCGGACGCTGTGCCGGTCTCGGAGTGAATGCGTCGAATCGTACGCTTTAGAGATGGTCCTGATAGTTCTGCTGGATACTATCGCAGTTCTGTAGAGAGATGAACTTCTGTTTGTTGGTTCCCGGAATCTTTGTTGACTGGCAGGTGCCCGTCGATACGAATTCTGGTCTACTGCAACACGATGTATGTCTGTGAGGGCTCCCCAAAGCTGTGACCTAATACTCAATAGCGCCTATTCAAGTACTACGTCTCGTAATCCTAAAGTAGGTATACCGGGCGCTTGCCTACATTGACCCTGGCCCAGACGCAGGGACAGGGAGGATAAATAGGGTATTTCCCGGTTACCCCACCTTTGGAACATAACAACAGGTCAGGGAACTTGGAAGTTTGACTCGTGTTGGCACCGGAGTTGTGTGCAGGAGAAGCAGTCTGATTTACCATGTTCGTTTCGGGGCCTTGGTTGTTGGGGTATCCATGTCTGCATTCTGGAGAACATGCATGGCAGCTACGCGCCGTATATCCGTAATCCAAGTGATGCATGAGAACTTCGCATGTCTCATATCACGTCACGTCGATACGCTGGTTGAGGCAGGGGATCCGAGATGCCATAATTCCCATAGAAATCCACGTTACTCTTCCTTCTCTCCCGCATAGCATCCTCTAAATCCTGAGAGACGAAAATCTCCATGGCACCACTCTTTTCACGGCCTTTCTTTTCCGGGGCAATTTTGTAACCAACCCCTGCGGATGGATTTGGAGATGTGACAGTGGACTTGTTGGTTCGTAGGATGAGGAGCCAGCTTCGTTCCGCGTGACGTTTGAAAACGTCTTCTAGGTCGAAGAGATCTTGCATCGACAAGCCATAGTGTTTGCCAGAAGGATATATCCAGTAGAACAGAAGTGAAAGCTCAATATTCTCAATGGCCTGGAGCGGAGCTAAGAGTCTGTCCATGGCTTGTCTGAGATCGTTCGTCATTCGGATTTGATCATTGATCATTTCATTCATCCGCATAACATAATGCCATTCAACGTAGAATCTTACGTGTGTGACGTATTGCAACATTGGCAGTTGCAAAACGTGCGGTGAATATTCGAAGTGCCAATTGTTGCTCTTTGTATTCCGCAGTTCTGCGTGAAGCGTGAGCTTGCTTCGACGAAAGTAGACCTGAAGAATCTCATCGTGTAGTTGTCGATTTATGAGCAATAGATCTGGATGTAGTTTCTGATCGTTAGTCACGCTAGCTGCGTAGCCAAAGGTATCGTGATTCCATGGTTCTTTGACCATGTCTGCCCCCCAGAGGCAAGTGTGGAGCTCGGGTCGGTGGTCATCCATGTCAGGAAGAACAAAATCGAGGATAGTATCTCTAATTTCCCGAGGAAGGGCCAGGAAGCTTGAGCGGAGGGCACTTGTTTTAAGGTCCAGAAGGAGTTCCAGATCACGCCAGAGTAGGCTCTGACGATGACTAGAGCAGTCATCGCTCTGTTCTGACATGAAAGAGAATGTTTTGTTGCCATTTTCAGCCATTACTAATAGTAATGTGAGGTTACAAAGTATCCAGTGAAATCGAAAATCAGAGCGGCAGTCGAAGGGACAACCTGGGGCCGAATGAATGAGCAGACAATTGCGGCCTTGTAAGGCTGGAAGAACAACGAAGAGGCCGTATATGGTCAACGTGTGCTCGGGCAAGGTGAACGCAAGGTCAACAGAGTCTTCCCCGCGTGTGCTAGAAAGGCTATTTGGGCCGTTCTCCCGCCAGTTAGCCATCACGTGTTTCGCCGAGCCAGAACGTCCCGTTATCCGTGCATTTTGTTTCGCGAAGGTCTCAACTTGGCGATCTAACAATTTCGTCCTCGACCCCTGAACGCCTCGCATCTGAAACACTTTTCTATGCATTGCTGTTGTGCTCCTCGGAACGCATCCGCGCTGCAAGATCTCTGGTTGAACTTGTCCAGCATGATCAACTCAACGGGAATACTTTGGCGAGCCCACGGTGGTGCAGCTGCCCAAACTTTAATGCGGCTAGTTATCCGCTGCACTGCACTAAAGAACCCCTGAACAATACAGCAACTCGCTTGAGGGAACGGGATGACCTGCACCATCAATCTCATGCTACATACTGCGTATAGCAGCTGCTGTAGTCTAGGCTTGTCGGTATCGGTCATATCCTTCACACCTGGCCTCTCGTGTTAGCTTCCAATAAAATCGTTGTACTTTGACGGCTACGATTGTGGCTGACCCACTGTAGACTCATGCTTACCACTCAACCTGAAGTTCTGGATAAGATTTGAAATTTCCGCGAGATCTGAGGAACCTTGACATCCCTCGCCGCGTAAGATACACCACTCTAGCTTGGGGCAGTGTTTCACCCCATACTTCGGTTCAAGATTTTAGGAATCGAAACAAGCTGTGACAGTATGACCTCCCAGAAGCGTCACAAAGTCGACGCACAAATAGACTATACGAGAGCCTCAGTATGTCTCAGTCTTAATGTCATTCGTAAGAGGCCATGATGAGAGAAAATTCAAGTGTTATTCTCTATTGCACGCAAAAGTCCGGGTATCTACTCATTTACGGTCGGACCATGGCTAACAGCCAGGACCAGGGTTTGAGACACTGTCCATGGCCCATTCGTCTCGAAGCTCGCCAAACTCACTATGTATACAATAACTCGGTTGTCCAATGCTAATGCTAATGCCATGCTCTAAACCATAAAAGAAAATTTCCGAAGTGCTAGTGCTCGGAACGACATATATGTAAAGCTGGGCCTCTGGATTAGGGATTCATGACCCGGAGCGGACCCCTGGCAGACCATTCTTCCATAGTATTATTTTCGTCTGATCTGAGAGTCAGAGGACTGTCCCATTCGATGGGGGAAGTGCTAATTTCGTGTACACTAGTGCCATCTTGAGTACTATCGGAGCTCGCAGTAAGACTGGGTACTCTATACCAGGGAAGTGGTTAGCAATGGCAAAGAGATGACGCAAGAGCGCAGACATTTGCGCCTTACGTCTTCTCAATGCCCTCGATAACCTGCAACCCCTCATGGTCCACGAAGGAGACAGGCTCCAAATCCTGCATCTCAACGTCCCTAGCTACGCCTTCGGGTTTCCGATAAACGGCTTCTGTCAAATCATTGACAAGGTCTGAGCGGACAAACACGACGCCAGTCGAAGTTGCCGGATACTTCTCTTCCTGCTCGAAGATCTCCTTCAAATCCTCAACCTGCTCTACTCGCTCGTCGTTGTACTTCCTCCAAATCTTACTCTTGAAGTCGTAGATGTAGATCCAATAGTGACCTCCGCGAGAGCTGCCCCTATGCATGAACACGGCATGGAGCCGATATGGGTGGTCTTTGCAGTCACGAAAGATGGAGTTGATTTGCTCGTCCAACTCCTTCATCTGGATGTTAAGAAGGTCCGCCTCCTTTTGCAATTCCTTCGCGCGCTCTCTGAGCTGGTCTGCAAGTTCAGGGTAGGTTGGGATTCGGTCGGAATCTATGTCAATGAGCTGTTCGCTATAGCTCTTATGCAGCTCTTCAACGAAAGCAGCCGTTTCGTCTACAGCATCGGGGAGATTGAGCTTCAATTCCGTCTCGTGGAGCTGGGCTTTCCTCGTCTCAAGCACTCTTAGTGTCCGCTGTAGCTTCCATTGTCTTTCGCGACGTTCTTGAAGGTCGTCCTCGGATAGGGTTTGGGTTTCGTTGAGATATCGGTCGAGGTATAGCACGTCATCCAAGCCAATGTGAGATTCGTCTTTTCTGCTCTGTCCCCCTTCAAATACCAGTCGCCGTACATTTATGATCTGTATTGGTGAAGCTTCAGCAATGTATTCGAATTTTGATATTTTCTCGTTTTCATCATTGGAGGAATCGCCTTCCAGCTCAGTCAAGCTGAACTCATCGTCTAATGCTGCGTAGAGCGGCCGGTTGCGGTTTCCTGGCGAGATGAGATGATTGTCCTGCAGCGCTGAATTACGCGCAGTGGATCCTTTGGATCTCCTGACTGTGGTAACATCCGAGAAAAACAGTTTCTTGATCATGTCATACTGCTCCCCGTCTCGCATCGTACCATCACCCCTAATCGCGCAAGATAGAAGATCAAAAACATTATTCAAAATTTCTGCAGCATCTTGCTGTTCAGCTAGACCCTCAATCTGCTTGATGTCCTGTGGCCTTGGGGGAATTGGAGGGGGACGAGAAGGAGGCTCTGGCTTGTTGGCAGTCTCAGAGTCCTGGTCATTGGATGGGGGTGTTAATTCCATTCCATCCTTATCTTCGTCCTCGTCAATTTCAGCGACGGTTGATGATGTGTCGCTTTTGGTGTCGTCGTCACCCATTACTGAGTCGGCCGTGGAAAGGGTTGAGGTACCATTTGTTTGACCTTGGGGGGCAATGACAGATTTCTCTGGCTGAGGGAGCGGTCCCATGACAGGAGCGCCTCCAATTTCCCCAAGCCCTTCTTGTTCCGTGCCATTTGCAATCGGTTTACTTGTGACCAAATCAGTCTTCGCTAATGCAAGAGCTGCCAGCTTCGTTTCGGGTCGGATACAGTCGGTATTCGCGGTGATCATGCGTTGAAATAGATCTTTCAGTTCTTGAACAAACTGTTGAGCCTTTTCAACCTTCTCCGGCGTGACAGCACTTCGACCGACGCGCTTTGTCTTCAATGCTTCTGGTGTAGCTTCCTGCAGATAATCATCGCAATTGAGTACCATCTCGCGCAAGGGCTTGATTGTGAACAGAAATTGGAGAACACTGTTCAGGTAGCAAGTGTTGCCTATATTGAGGCATCCTACTGGCCAGGTATGTAGGGGGTAACTCTTCTTGGGAGGACGAGCATCGTGCTGCGATATTTTTTGATTCTCCTGTTGGTCCTTGCATACCAGCTCATACGCGCGGTTGATTCTGTCTTTGTTGTCGGCATTCCCACTTTCTAACTCAACTTGTGTGGCCAAGACACCCAGATCGAGAGCTTCAGCCCTGTTGTTAATGTTCAGTATGGCGTACGCTTCGGCTACATCCATATCCGCGGTGCCTTCAGCAACGCCTGTGGCAAGGAATGTACGTAGTTTTTGGCTGTTTCGGTGGTTTGCAATGATTTCAACTGCCTTAGTGGCAATGGCTTTATCTGCGGCATTATCCTTAGTCTAAATGAAGGTCAGCTTGCGTTGGGCAGATAGTCTTGGTAGGATGTATTACCTTCACCGCAAACATCGCCGAAATGAAATCATCCGGCGTCTCCTCAGGCAAATCTAGCCAAGAGAGGGCTTGGCTATATGTTTCGATGGCATTAGATGCCTCCATCACGATCAGATCGCTACGACGGGAGTTTCCTATTATCCGCAGCATCTCGCGCGCCTCCTCAACTGAAGCAGGGCCAATGTCTTGAAGTCGGGCTCTAAATTGGCCAATGATGTGATCGTCAATGATGACATGAGCGTGGGCTGGGTCCATTCCAAAATATCGGTATGCCTTTGTGACTTCCTGTCGGTTGGTTTGTCCTCGAGAAGCTAGAACTTGGACTTGCGTGCCCAGCAGGTCACTTTTTCGACCAATGGCAATGGCCTGGAGGCATTCAAAATAATATGTCGCGTTTTGCACGTCCACCCTAACTTGACATGTATATGCGAAGAGGAGTAGGGCATCAGAAAAGTCCCCCACGGCTCCCAACCCGGCGTAGTATCTATGTAGTGTTAGTAGGAATGGTTGATATGTAGGTGACGATTATCGTACGGATGATCCTCCTCATGATTCGTGCTGCGAAGGCCAACAATAGGCTTTTTGCTGTCTAATTGGAGGTGAGTTGATTCTCTGAAGTATAAGGGGAGAAGCCTACATTCTAAACAGTCAAGTGCTTTTTCAATCATGGCAATCGAAGGTTGCGGCGACACCAAGGGATGTCGAATGCCTATACGCTCAGATGCTGGAATGGCAAGAAGAAGAGTCGTGAGTTCATGTTGGGCATCTTCAATGGTAGTACGCTCGGCCTCATCATCTAGCGGGTCGCCCACCGGTGGAGGCTTAGGGAGATACCAAACCTCTACCTCCACGCCATCATTGTCCTTTTCAAGATTATACGTGAATCCCAGGCCGGAGAGTATCGGGTCGCAATCTTTGCCAAATGTTTTGAGAAACTTGCGATTCATAAGAGGTATACGAGATTTGCCCTTCTGCGGGTTTAAGGAATCCTGTAAATATGTGCTCAGAAAGTCGAGTCCGTCTACCGGCCGTGCCATTTGTGCATCCGCTCGATCACCTGCTAGCTCTTTGGCGGTCTCCAGCCGCTTTCTTAGAAGCGCTTTGTCTGTCAGAAGCTTGATGTGTTGCTCAGTGAAACGAGGAGGACGCATGCGTATTTGCACCTCTGTTGGACATTTTGGAGCAGAGCATCGAAACTTGTATCTCCTTGGCGCACGGGGGTCCCCGAAGGCATCAACCACGTCTAGGTCTTTCGAACAATATAGGAAGTGATGAAGGGGGTAATCTTCGCTGGTCCGGCCACATGGCTCGGTTTTATTGCCGTCGTCTTGGGTGATGATGAGGTCGACGTGCCAGCGACATGTCTGGCAGAAGGAAGCGACCTTGTACACGGCTTTCTGGGCGGCTGCTTCACCAGAACTTGAAAGTTTGCTTTGCTCATGCTTGATCATGAAGTTATGCCTGCAGTTCCGAAAGGGCACAGCGGGGGTGGGTGGTGCATCTGGGTCGAAATGAAGAGGAGAGGTGGTGAGGAGATTTCGTCCGGCACGGTCTTCATATCGAGGATCGTAGGTAAGGAGGTCTTGTATCAGCCGAGGTGCTGTCTTCCCTGTAGAGCCCGGTGTTGTTAGTTTTTTTGCATCAAAGACTTCGCCTTGGCCTTTATCGTACCAGGATCGGTCATGGAGGACGCATCCATCGCGGGCCAGTAGACAGAGCTGCTAGGCGCCGAAGATTAGGTGCGAAGCTGTAGCCCGTGGTGTAGTCTTTGTAGAGGTGGGGATAGATGGAATAGAGTTATGACGTTGCAGGTCGGACGAGCAGAGTGAGGCGACGTATTTACAGATGAAGCATCGCAGGCGGCAACCTGGGAAGGTGTAAGTTAGATGGGTCGGACGGCGAGACACAGGAGCCACGCAAGCGTGAATGTGGGCTCTCCCGAAGACTAAGACAAGCACTGAGTCGAGCCTGCAAGCGTCAACCAAAGGAGAAACCCATCTGTTTGCGCAATCACAAAACAATTTGTCAAGTTGCGCTTGTATTCGACGACGTAGTGGGTGTAATTGCGGTTTGGTGAGCAAAAGGCGGTGGCAGAAACCTTACCGTATTTGGATCTAGTGGACCACCGGCCAGTGCTACCTCATTGCCAATCTCAAACCTCAACCTTCCCTCCAGCAGCTTCCAACGTCTCTTCTCGCGCACCCACATCGCCCACCATGGCCGAAGGATCCGATTCGTATCAGCCGCAGGATACGCTGGCCAATACCGCCAGCTCTACCATGCAAACCACCGCCGCGGGGGCCCTGTTCGCCGCTGTCCAAAACACATTGAGGAAACAGAATGTCGGTGCTATGGGTGTCCTTACTCGGTCCGGCCACATAATCGCCCTCTACGGTTCGCTGATGACCCAATTATTGGATTTATTGCAAGCACGGAGCTAATTGAAGTGCAGCCGGTGTTGGAGCAGCGTATCAGTTCTCAAAAGACTCCGCAGCCAATCTTCGGCAGAAAAAGGACTCATACAACGAAGCGATCGGCGGCTTCATGGGAGGTACCGTCCTAGGCCTAGCCAGTATGTTGTCCTAGGAGCCGCTTCCGATAGGGCATGACTGATTCTGAATAGGACGAAGCATTCCATTTATGCTGGGCGCTGGTACTTCGGTGGCAGTACTCATGTCAGCCTTCGCCTACACGCAGGGATTGACCGGATACGGGTACAGCAAGAATGAAGAGGACGAGGTTGAACGGAGAGAAGCTTTGAAGAAGAATCGCCGACGGCCACTGGAGGAGACCATTGAGGAATTGGGCGAAGGACGAGGTGGGTACTGCGAAACCAATATACTACGAATCATACTAAACCAGCTTAGGTATCTACGCTCCAGGGTACGAGGAGAGAAGGCGGCAGCGATTATTGGCAAAGTACGGAGTCGATGTGGGCGAGGCACAGGGTGCGAAATAAACAGCTGTAAAACAATTTCCTTGAAGTCCAGTACCCATGTAAAGGAGGACCTTGAAGACCGACGGCAATTCGCGGCCCTTGTATATACGGAATTAAGGCATGCCAAATTTTCTTTGTCACCATGCTGTCTCTTGCAGGTGGACTTGCCCGTGCACGTGTTGTTATGATTATATTTTACCTAGGTAGAGGCGGATATTACAAGACAGTTCTAAGTGGAAATCCCGATTCACACCTAGCGGCATGCGGATCATGCAGGTCACAGTGCCACCAGGGCTCGCATTCGATAGATTTTGTGCCGAGGGATTGTGTGCCGCCACGGGGCCAATCTCATTTTCAAGGCTTTGTGCAAGCAATAACAAGCAACTGATTGATTTCTACCATCATAAATGGAGCAGGTTTGGAAGGCGAGCAATCGAGGAAGTCCAAGGTAGGTGCGGTATGATATTTAAGACCAAGAGCGTCTAGGGACAGTCGGCCACTCACCTCAGGAGGATTAATAAGGGGATTGAGGCTGCCTAAGCGCCACAAGCGACCGCTTCGGGCAGTTCGATGCAAGGGTAGATTCAAGTGCGGGGTAGGCAACAGACATTGCAGTGAATAATGAATCAAGAGAAAGAGGAGTGGTGAGACTCTGTTTGATGAACGAATGGTCGAGATCTCGATGCATTTCATTGGCTGGCTCAGGGTTCCCCAGATCGGTCCACACCCTTTCCACGCGACTATGACGCCTTGTTGGCCGTGGGTATTAAGCTGAAGTGGTGGCGCCGCATGGCCATGCCCTGTGCCCTGGCCGCGTCCAAGCTATCATGACCCCACCTATCAAACTTACAACTACCAAGACCCTCACCTACATTCTAAACCCTCCATCCAAATTTCCGCCGACAGGGTCCACGCTAGAAGAAATACATGACGAGCATGCTTGCACCCATTCTGCATTCCAGTGAGCCTTTCTGATACCCTTTGAGTTCGTCATGTCCGTGTCTGCAGCGGCCCCATCGCAGCTCCAGCTCGAGGTCGGCTTGAAGGAACGCTTCTTCAGGTACTTCCAGCATGAAGCCACGGGTAAGCAAGGTCCATGAGCACTCGGATCTTTACTCATTGCCACAGCACTTCAGGAGGAAATGGAACGTCTCAAGACCACGTCCTGGTCCGGAGGGGAGCGTAACGATGCCGTCGACCACTGCCTGGCAGGTATAGAGCGCTTGTCTCATGAAGTCAAAGATGCCTCAAGCTACATCCCCGCCTACGACCAGCGGACATATGGAGAGGTGAACCAGCACCGCCATTACTATTCTTCTAATGTTATGCCTAAATTTCAAGCAGTGCTGACATGACGCAGGCTATCAAAGCGCTGTCTGAGAAGCTTCAGAATATCCGCAACGAGTTTGCGCCTCCGAAGAAGTTCCAATTCAAAACAGCGAGAAAGAACAACTCAGCTATATCCCTTTCTGATGCCGCTGAGCTAGCTAAGCAGAACAAGCTTCGAGTTCCAGGATATCAATCAGACAATTCTAACGCTACCTCCTCCTTCGCACCTACTCCGCTTGACAAGCTTTCGCCTACCGAAGAAAAGGCTGATGAAGATCCCTTCAACAAGGCCAATGTTGATGGTGACGTAGAAGGTGGAAATAACACTTCTGCAGTCCGGAAATTCTCCTTTTCCAATGCGAGCAGTGTCACCATTTCCGGCCACAGCAACACCCACATACTGCTCCCTACGTCAGCTTCACATGCTACAAGCTCCGGGACAGTTTCAAGTCTAAAGCGCTGTGTTGTTGACTTGTCCCCGCCCACTACAAATGGTGGACCCTTCGCTGCCCTTACGTTGAAAAACATCAAAGATTCTCTCATCGTATGTGGGCAGGTTTCAGGGGCTGCACATGTCACAGGCGTAGAGAATAGCGTTATTGTGGCATCTTGTCGCCAATTTCGCATGCATGGCTCAACAAATGTAGATGTATATCTGCATTGCTCCAGTCGTCCAATTATTGAGGATTGCGAAGATATTCGGTTTGCCCCGCTGCCAGAAGCTCATGTAAGTGCCCTTGACATGTCAACATAGCTACTGAATACACGCTGATAAATCTCCCAGAATAACCTAGAGATTTCATCAAAGAATCAATGGGATCAAATTGATGATTTCAAATGGCTGAAATCTGAACCCAGTCCTCACTTCAGCCTTCTCTCCCCGCCACAGCGCATCGAGGAAAAAGTGTGGAAAGACATCGTCCCAGGCGGGCATGATGTAAGCGTCGATGACATCTTGCGAGCCGTAACAGTCCTTCAATGAGTTCTTGAGCAAACATACTTCTTGGTCTTAGCGCTTCATATGTGAGCATTGATTTTAAATATACCAAGGAGCACACTGTACTTGTCGATTAGTGTACCCTTGTAAATTATTCACGCATTTCATAAGGGATTATGATATTGAATGAGCCGAAAATAATTTGCATGTACGGAATACGATGTATATGAAAGGCGGGTTCGTTGATTTGTTGACCCTGTAAAACAAAGAGAAAATGATCGTGACCTTGTAGTATAATTGCGAAGGTTAAGGGAAAGAGTATGTGGACTCTGATTGGATCAGAGAAATTTGGCAATTTTAGCCGAGGCGCTAGGCGTAGAATTACTTCATCAGGGCTTTGACTTTTTGTCGCCGCGCCTTTACAACATCACATCAGTCCAAAATGGCTTTCGCACGTGGGGAGCGCGTTCACTTTGACTTTGACTCGGGTCATATAGCACCAGCTGGTCCAAATGAAGAAGAGACTAGCGCTCCTGCATCGACCTCGTTTATTGGCGATATTCTAGAGCGTGATCCGGGTGCTGTTAGCCCTCCTTCGGCGCCCTCTTTCAAGACAAACGCAACAGGATTTCCGGCGCATAAAAAACGCGCTGCTAGAGCCTCTGCCTTTAAACAACAGCGTGCTGCAAGAAACGAACAGTCATCCAGACAACACGTGCGAGGCACCACCGCACCTACAGGAAACCCTGGGATTGATGTGGAAGAGCGTCGCCAAATCGATGCGGAGAATAAGCAACGCTTAGCAGACATGTCTAAACAAGAAATTGAGGAGGAAACGAATGAGTTGCTCTCATCTCTGAGTCCTTCATTCATTCAAAGGTTGCTAAATCGATCTAATATTGATGATGGAAGCAACGAGCGGGATCTCGACCTAGAGCCGCCGACCCCAACGCAAAATTTGTCAAATGACGAGCCAAAAGTAGAAGCCAAATCAAGTTCGAGAGCTGGCAAGAAGGTCACCTTCGAAACACTAGAACCCCAAGACACACAAGCATCCCCAACTGCATCATCTGAGCCAACAAGTCTCAGCGGGCACATCAATGAACCCTCTCGACCAGATATTAATCCTGAGACTACTACCCATCCTGACCAACTCCCATCAGGGGGTTCAATACACTTCCCCACACCTCCTCAACCACCAGATCTGGACCCAAACTCTCCCTCCTTCCTCACAGACCTACACCAAAAATACTTTCCCAACCTCCCCTATGACCCATCCTCGTTATCATGGATGACACCCATCGACCCAGCGGATACAACATCACCCTACCACCCATCACAAACGGCTCTCAACGCCTCCGAACTCCGTTTTGACTTCAAAGGCCAGCTCCTCGCCCCGAGCAAAGCAAGGGACATGCCAGTAACGGAAGGACTACACCATCACGCCGACGCCCCGGAGGCTGCAGGCTACACAATCCCGGAGCTAGCAAGGCTTTCCAGAAGCGCCGTCGCCGCACAGCGATGCGTCGCATACCAGACACTCGGTCGAATACTGTACCGCTTAGGCAGGGACGAATTCGGCGTGGAAAGAGAGAAGCGGGATCTCGACGGACCTGTCCAAGTCGCCATCGACCCCGATCAAGCGGGAGACAAGGAGGAGAACGAGATCGCGGACGATGAGGACGCTGGGAGTTTTATGGCGACCGGATTGTGGAAGTGTATGGATGATGGGAGAGTCATTGAGACGCTGACTGAGGAGGCTAATAGGGAACGGGGTCATTTGACTGCGAAGACTTATGCGGAGGAGGCGCTTTGGAATTGGAGGAGGGGTGGAGGGCGGAAGAGGAAAGCTCTTTGATGAGCGGGAATTGGGATTATGTAACAATTATCTACTGGACCATGCAGAAGTCAGGTCACTCCTCTAGAAATATTGGACAATTCATCAGATCCCACATGCACACCGTTGAACACCTCCTAGTTCGAGAGATGTAGCTGCATCTAAAATCCATTCTGTGGCAAATCGCAATCTGATCTCGATGCATAATCAAGCATAGTTTATACAAAGACTAGGGTAATATAGAGTAGCCTCAGTCTTTGAGCTCCGAAGACGGTGCTAATTATGTATCCTTTGCTGGATCACGCGTTTGCGCATTTCTATCCGCAGTTGTGTCTACAGTGTCTGGTTTTTGCGGGTAAGAGAGTTTGTCAAGCATGTCAAGTAGGACTAGTCTATCGTAGAGGCCGACAAAAAAGCCTGTAAGTTTTAAAGACGACCATCGTAGTGTCAACCAGAAATGTATCCTCTTTGATTCATGTACCAAGAGCGTGTCATAACAGTCGTAACTCATATTCCAGCAACCCAGCCCATTCGCTTTTCTAATCATCAGACATATATTTCCAAGTCTTCCCAAAATCAACGCCGATCCCTAGAGATAGACAAGTACCCCATCAAAGAAACGAAAGATTAAAAAAAAACACGCCTATCCGCGATTCTCACCCCCCACCAATAGGTTTCTTAGAAACCGGTCTAATCCAAGCAACAGAAACATTGATCCCTAGACAAATAACACCAATAATCCAAAACGACGTCGCAAAATCCTTCTCATGGTATCGAAAAATGATGGCAAAGATGATACCGCCAAAGTTTCCCGCAGCGCCCGTGAACCCGGATACGACGCCATTAGCGTAAGGATGGACGTGGGGCACGAGGCCAAAGTCGGCGCCGTTGCCTCCTTCGAGGAAGAAAGCCATGCCCGCTACGAGGCCGAACATCATGGTTTTGGATTGCGGGTCTAGGACCCCGATTGTGATGAGGAAGACACTGGTTATGATGCCGTACATGTGCAGGATGGCTTTTCGTGACCAGACTGAGTGTGTGCGGCGATAGGCTAGGTCGGAGAGATAGCCGCCAAGTGGTCGAGTGACGCCGTTTAATAGGCCAAACATGGCGGCCCA
The DNA here is from genome assembly GCA_001007845.1 of Nigrograna mackinnonii. NCBI lineage: Eukaryota > Fungi > Ascomycota > Dothideomycetes > Pleosporales > Nigrogranaceae > Nigrograna > Nigrograna mackinnonii. The sequence continues at coordinate 155,339 of JGVQ01000295.1, read as the reverse complement.
GTTGCCTGTTTGCTGGAAGTCGAGCATGGGAAAATTTTTCCTATAGTAGTTTCCTAGGATCGCGTTGATGGCGAGCTCTGCGCCGAACGTGCAGAAGTAGCAGGCGGCTGTTACGATGGTTTGTGGGGAGACCACGACTCTGAGGACTTCAGACACAGACAGCTTTTGGATTACTTCGCCCTCCCCCGTGGCAAGCTTCTCTCGATCGTTGGTTTGGGCCTCGTTGTCTTTCCAACCGCGCGACTTATCTTCTCCAGCCTCTTTGTTTTCGGTGCGGGTATCCGAGTTATCGCTAATATTACCAGGAACTTGCACAACTCCTGAGACAGACGGACGTGGACAGTTGTCTTCCGCAGCGACGAATCGTTCAGACCAGGCCCCGGTCGGGGTATCCGGACATAGAAACAAGAGACAAAGGGCGACGAAAACGATGAGAATTCCAGGAACGATGAATGACACTCGCCAGGCGTCTGATCTGGCCAAACCGTCCGAAACAAGCGATTTGTATACGGCGGGCATTACAAAGTAAGTGACACCTCCACCGAGATTGCCCAGACCTCCAGTCAGGGCATTCGCAGTTCCAACAACATTCTTGTCAAAGAAACCCGTCGTCCAGACCTGGCATGGCACAAACGAGCCCCCTAGGATGCCTATGAAGAAGCGCAAGGCGTATAATTCCGAGGCTTTGTTGACACAGCCAGCGAGAAAAGTCGGAACCGCACCAGCGAGGAGACAACCTACAAATGTCAAGCGTGGGCCGAATCGGTCACAGAGAGGCCCAGCTACGAGACGGACAAGTAATCTGGCGCTAGAATTAATCGAGATCCTTCGGGAGAGGGACAACATCCATACTTACGTAGCTGTGAGTGCGACAATGTTTGAATTGGCGACTTGATAGCGTTTCATGCGCAGGTCTTCCGCGATAACATCTGCAAGGAGAGGTGGAAATGCTAGGGCATGGGTTAGTATGTGTAAAGCTATGAGGTAGGTGAGGCGACAGGAGGAGGAAAGATAGACGGTGTGGGAAGAGACGCAATAACTTCCGACTATGCCTTACCGTACCAGCTCCAGAATGCAATCATAAACCCAAACCAAGCAAAGAAGAAGACGCGGCCATATACATTGGACACAGGATTGAGCAAAGGTATTGATTTCGCCTTTTTGTTGTTTGGATTGATGTGTGGCGACTTCCAAAGAAGCGAGAGTTGAGCCATGATGATCAAAAGGGGTCCTGCAGCAACTTGTTGTGCAGCAGCGCACAAGGAGACAAAGCTAGGGACGACCAAAGACTGCTGTAAGGATTTGAAGAAGCAGCTTGCGATGTGAAAAGCTAGTCGCAGACGACTCCGTTCCGAGTAAGGGGCCTACGAAATAAATATGCTTACTTTTACCAAGAATATCCAAGAAACAAAATGCATCTCCGCGAGGACTTAGTGAATGCTAGAAATAGAGCGGAGAGGGATCGCCCCCATAGATCTATCCCGGACGCAGAATGGGATCCGAAGAGGGCTGCAGTTCTGTGGGGATCCAATAGATGGGCATAGGCAGGGTGGTTTGGGCCATGACTAGTTATGATTATCATCTAAGCCTATGTCAGAAAAGAACGATTCCGTTCAACCTCCGTTCATCAATGTGGCTGGGCGCGACTTGCAACGTATTTTCGCTTGCGTCCGTTGGTAACACGCTGGACGGACACACGGGGTCCGTCTCCCGGCCCTGAAATGAAGTCCCTTGCAGCGTTTCGATACTTGTCTACTAAACATTGTTCTTCCCCATTCTACTCTATAGCTGACAACAACAATAACATTACCCAATTTTCAACAGATTTTCGGCTTCTTTGTTACCAGTCCTGGTTACCAAAGCTTCATATTAAGCATGGTATCAAAGCCTTGAATTAGCCTAAGATACCCCTCTGTTATTGCAGCTTCTTTTCTTACATGCAAGACCTGATGGACGGTAGCTAGGCCAAGAGCCGGCGCGTGCATTGCCCAAAATTCCTTGAGGCCGAGATGTGATATACTAAGCATTAGGCAGAGCATGCGGGATCGCACCTTTTGGCTTTCGTACAGCACTCGCTGTTGCATCAATCCGAGTAGTCGGACCTATGAGCAAGATTTGATTGGCTTATTGTGGTCTGGTGGTCGCTGCTCTCGTCATATCGACTCCCGAAAGTGAACATGCTACACAAAGGGGTTTATAGTCTTTATCAGTGGCGACATAAAAATCCCTCGAAATCTCATATATGAGAATCAGACGCTTTCTCCGCGGTCGCTGATGCATCTTATCGCGGACGTTTTTTTTTTTCTTTTTTTTTGAGAGAAAAACGACCGAGTGAGCTATCGGATAATTTTTCTGGATCATGTCATTTGCACGGCTGACCCCAATAGAGGATGATAATCGAGAATATCGTGATCTATCCCTTTTAGAAGAAGTGTCACGGTCAAAAGAAGCTTTCGGGAAATGCTTGTAGCTGCCGCTCTCCCTGGCCTCCACGGGAGTATCCGGGACAAGGAAGCGTTAATTATGTCCCGCATCGTTAGGTCGGCATTCAGGGTCTATTTAGCTGCCGTTGTAATAGCAGTATCAGTTTTGATTCGTCTTGCCCTTATCACTGTCGTTGTTGGGACCAATCAAGGCAGGCCAAGATTTCCGAGGAGAAAGTCGATCGAGTATCCAGACATGGAATTACAGCTGCTTTCTTGTCAGCAAACTCCCCGCATGGAGATTATATCATTACCCCACGGAGGATCTGCAATAGTATCAGAAGAGTATCGACTTTGCTGCAAACGCCGACGCATGGGCGTTAGATTGCGTCGGATATGGATAAAAGATCCTTCCTCCGCTGCCTGGAACTTACCGATGCTTCGGTTGAAGCAAGGAATAGCGGGAGCAAGCCATAGCTGGAACGTAGAGGTAGCGAGGCAAATGCAGGGCAAGAATTGGACGAGTGAACGAGCAAATAATAATATATGTCCTATTCCGATATCATGAAACATTGCTGGCCTGTTCTCTGGATCGTGTAAGTGCGCCAATTGACCTTATTCCCGGCATATCCGGTTGAGTTCAATCCCTGTTCTCTTTCGCACAAAGCTCATTGCAAACCAAATATCCTCCCAAAGTACTGTGGAACAAATTGTGAATGAACATGCGCCTAGCTCCGCCGATGCTAGTAGTTCGTTATAGCGCAAAATTGAAGAAACGACAAAACTCCGGATTCGCCGACCTGAAATCGCTTTTGCGTCGCTGAAATGCTAGGGATCTGTAAAATGAAAACCATGAATGGGTTGGCCGAGTCAAACCTACGGGGAACGTATGTTATGATGGCGGCGGTGGAGGTGGATGTGACGGTGGGCTTGGGACTCCGAGTTCGTTTTCTTCCGGTTTCCTACCCCAGACAACGTATCTTGCTTTGTTAGTTACAGGAACATAATATGATGAGTAGGATAACTAACATCTTATGATAAGCGTGGACATTACGATCAGACAAAGCCTTTCTGACGTGAACCAGGTATACCTCAATCTCGTCTTTCGTCCAGTTGAGACCTCTCTGAAATGGTTGCAGGCTGAATGCTTGGAGTCCATCGAGAAGATTTGTTTCATTGAACCGGCCCAACATCTTCCATTGAGGATCCTTTGGCCAGGAGTTGATTGGCAGCTTATAAACTTCCTCATGGACATCCACAAAACCGGCCTGTTCATACCAACGTTTCAGCTTATTGCCGATCCGGAGTGGGCGGCCAAGTGTCATAGCTGCCCGGTCCTGAGTCTGCGTCCATTCGGCGAAAGCATAGTCTGGGCCCATCGTGCCATCATCACAATAGACAGTTGGCATGTATTCTTGCGACTCCATCCATCCTCCTGGCTTTAAGTAGCGGAATGATTTTGCAATAACCTCCCGGAAGTCTTCGAAGCAGCCGAGTAGGACTCGCGTATGAATGTAGTCCAAGGGATCAAGCATCCAATCCTCCTCATTTGCATCGTCGATCACGAATTTGACGTTGTTTGGTACCCTATTAGACGAATTAGAGACGACCCTTTCTCAAACGGAACGTATCATGTTATAATACCATTCTGGCTGTATGGGAGATAAGTCGGTTCCAGTGACCTGAGAAAAGTTAGAGTGATGCTCTTGAAGTTCCGACATCACCTACTTCAGCATTAGGGAATGTATTCGCTACCATTGGTTAGTACAGTTTGCGTAATTGATCATCCATCATGCACATACCCATCTCTATGGCCCACTTGCCGGTTCCGGTGCCAATGTCTAATATCCTCTGGGGGTCTTTTAAGGGCGCAAAGAAGTTACGACCCTTGAATAGCACCTTCAAAATTTCATATTGTAAATCAAGTCGCTCATTCTCGTACTATAGGGATGGCGGTCAGCGGACGCTTCAGCTAGGGCCGATTCGGAGGGCTTGGAGCATTGAGCTGGGGAAGTATGTACCTGATCGTTGGGGAACATGTAGGCTAAGTCATATGTCAGTAACCGCGTTCGAATGGGAAGCTTGTAGTGCGGGCAATGCTCACATCCAGCCTGATAACGGTGATAGGTCCTGCCATTCTCGCGAATGAAGTCGAATATGCTCTGATTGACGGATTTTGTGCTCCTGAGGGATGGTGAGCGCGGTCAATTGGGGATGGCAAAGTCGAGAAAGACGTACGTGCCACAGCTTTCCAGGCCTTCTGATGGGTCCGACTACAGAGGATAGAACCAGTTAGCTGGGGATTCCTAGGGAACGGTCGTGACAGCGACTGGAGGAGGAGGATCAACCTACGTCGGGCTCGATCATGGAGCGCGGGCTCAGGGCCTCGATGGAGGAGGGAGGACTGGCATCGTGGGGAGGCACAGGAATGGTCAAGGACATATTGTCGGGGAGATTGGACATGTCGACTCTTTCTCCAGAGGCGGGCTTCGTGGAGACTGGAGAAGGCAAAACCCAGCCGGAAGGTAATCGAGTGGTGTGGTCCCGGTCCCAAATCCCTGGCCTTGGAGGCGGTCACAAGTCGCAGGACGACGACTCAGCGCAGGAGCGGCCGCGCCGGTGCCCATTCCGCCTCGCTAAAACCGCCAACCGCCAACAGCATTCCCTCTGTCTCTCTCGGGCTGTCTCTCTCTCACTCGCTGCATCTTGCTGTCCAAGCTCATCTCGAGTACAATGCCCTGTACAAATCCCTTTCCTATTTCGTCTCCCTCTCGTTGCTTTTCATTCCCCCCCTCTGCCATTCTGCTGCAGAGACGCGGCGGGCGTGCCGAAATACCTCCTGTTCACCTCCCTCCTACTGGTCTGGTGGTCCGGAGCTCGGTGAATACCTTGTTCCGACAATACCGGGGCAGACTCCTTTCTCTTTGTGCTATTCATCTCTCTCCACATTGTATTTGCTTTTCTCAATGTCCAACACCCTTGACCCCTCATTACAACCTCCCTCGGGGATATGAGACATCGGATCGTCTGGCCTTGCTCTCGACCATCGCCTCCCTCTTCTTCTTCAAGTCGATACATCTTGTCTTTCTCTCAAGATTCGATAGTTCCTCTTTCACCACATGCATCCGCGCTGCATCCTCAGGTTGGATTGCCCCAGACTCTGGATCTGGACCGGACATGCTTGGCCGTTTCCATACGGGGGGACGCCAGAAGACGTGGGATTTGTCGCTGCTTGGTACAATTTACCTTGCATTAAATCTCCGAATCGTGATTGGCGAGCCACCTCGCCGACGAACGATGCACCCGATTGAGCGTACGGTTGCACGTCGCCAGCGAGCCAGCGAGCCAGCATGTTGCAGTGGTGCAAGTCTCATCCTCCGGGTTTCGCTGCTGTTGCCTGGTCCCTGGGTCGGATGCACATGGTATTTATGATTCCCATACCCTCTCTACCACAAGCTGGAGTCTTCCTTTGTTCCTTTTTCTTTTGGACCCTTTGGCATGGTAGCGCGCGGCGACCCGAACAACGACGCAACAGGGCATCCTTAGTTAAGTGCGGCTTGCATTGAGTTTGTGCTAAGCAGCAGTTATCAGGGCTAAAAGGCAAATTCCCGAACTAAAATGATGTTCTGTCTCGGCTCTCTAGCCGGTGGGTTTCTTACGTTAGTGTGTGATCGTACTCGTGGATTGCCGCCTCGGCCAGCTGGTCCCTCACCAGCCATTGGTCGCTTCAGAACTACGCCTTCAAGAGCAAGACACAACACTGGTCCCCGCTGCAACGGTAGGACGATAGAAGCGAGCATTAGCATGTGTGGGGAGAACCGCCCTAGTCAATCCATATCTATTGTCACAAGATCATGGCACAGGGGCTGGACCCGATCCACTATTGCTATCTGCTTTGACGCAACGAGTATTACGCGGACTTTTGGTGAAGAACTTATGGGGCGAATTTAACAATGTGTTCCCATCACAGATATAGTTGGCATCGTTGTAAAGCACTAGCTACGCGACCCAATACAAGTTTCCGGTCACCTTAGCGATCCTATTTGTCTTGCTATTAAAATCTGGCTGCCTGCTGTCGGGTTGTCAAAGAGCTTAATGTTTTGGACAATTCACCATCACAAGATTCAGCCACTTACTGAACCAACAGTGAGCATTAGCGTGGATCTGTCCACGGGTCACTTCAAGTCGCGAATTGTACAGGTCACCCAAGGCACTTTGCTGCTTGTCATTCATATTTTCAATCGTGCATTCCATTTGAACAAGAAATTTTCATTATCCTATTCCGTATCGAGCTGTGTCCCGTCCTTGATCATAAAATCATAAGCACATAAACATATTGAATATGTCAAGTGTAGGCCTGACCCTATGTCCATGCAGAGCAAATTCAAGACTGGTTTGCAGCATGTCCTCCCTGAGCACCAAGTTCTTGGGCCAACTTGCTGCCTTCCTTGAAAGTTCCATCTGGGTTACGCTAATACTAGTCAGAAAATGTGAACAAGATGTAACTGTGCGCATAACTCACTCCATCTTTTTCGATCTGATGTTCATGAGCTACATGGCCACCGACAGCTCCGAGTTCTTGAGCCAACTTGCTGCCCTCCTTGAAGGTGCCATCCGGGTTGCGACCTGGCTCAGATTGAGGCTGTAGCTACAGTCAAGGCTTGACCAATACAACAATCATTTCTGTCATTAGATAGCACGAACCTCTGCATTACCTCCGTGGGAAGCTTGTCCACCTTTGGCTGCAATCTCTCGAAGCTGATCCTTGGGGAGGTTGGCAAAGTTTGCGGGATTGGAGTCAGCCATGTTGTTGTATTAGACTTGGTGTTGGGTTTGGTTTTGAAGGTGGAGAGTCTCTTTAAGATGTTTGTAGAAGAGTGAAGTTGATTGTAAAATGGGAATCCTTGAGCGCGGACAAGGTGCGTCCTTATATATTCATTGCTTCTCCTGTGGGATTACCTGTGACGCCATGTTGCCTAGCAAACAGGTGAAAGACCATACACGACAAACAACTAGAAACGGCACATCCATGCCAATCAGTCAGATGTTTGGCTCCCATTTGCTCTGGGCGAAGTCAGATTCCATGCGGATCTGTCTGGCCTTGCGCGATTCCCTGCAGCCTCAAACAATGACATGGCATTTCTGGCTTCTGACATCATACCTTGTTGGGATAGGGGAACGCGACTGCACGTGGACCCCCGCACAATACCGTTGACACCATTGGCAGGCCTGTAGTCCCTTATAACTTACAAGGGTAGTTGTTGACTCCGATCACGATCAAAAGTTTCTTGGAAGCCGTTTTATGATACATGAAGGAGCAGGTGTGCAGAAGATGGTCTCACGTGCCGACGCGCACGCGTACCGACTGAAGCTCTGGCCCAAATGTGGCCCCTCACTTCAACTAAAGTTACAGCTCGCGTCTCGCTGCCTGGGGATCATCACCCTTCTCCCACACCGTTCTTCACTCAAGTACAGACCTTTTCCGCCTTTTCTTCCCTTGATCCCAATCAATTCTATCGCCACCATGTCCCTCAAGCGTAAGGCAGCCGACCTCGCCACCGACGCCAAAAAACCCAAAGTCAACAGCTCCATCACCGCGTTCTTTGGTGCTCCCAAACCTAAGCCAGGAGGAGCGACCTCGACTGCCGCCGCAAATTTCGACAAAGATGCCTGGGTGGCCAAACTCACTGATGAGCAGAAGGATTTGCTGAAGTTGGAGATTGACACTCTGCATGATAGTTGGCTGCCTCATCTAAAGGATGTGCTCGTGAGCGCCCAATTCTTAGAGCTGAAGCGCTTCCTCAAAAAGGAATTGGCCAGTGGAAAGACGGTGTATCCGCCCATGAAGGATGTGTACTCCTGGTAAGTACTATTTGTCTCACTAATTGGTTGTACTGTGCCGTCCATTGTACGCATGGTGAGGAGTCACTGTTGCATATTGTGGATACGCCGCCTGTCTCGGACGGCGTACTACATTAGTTTTATGCAATCAATCGCTGATTAGAAACGAATTGAAGGTCTCGTCACACTCCTCTCAACACCGTCAAAGCAGTCATCCTCGGCCAAGACCCCTATCACGGCCCTAACCAAGCCCACGGCCTCTGCTTTTCCGTCCGACCGCCTACGCCTGCTCCACCATCGCTTCGAAACATGTACATTGCGCTCAAAAAGGACTACCCTGACTTCAAGGCTCCGCCCAAGAACGGCGGTCTGCTGACGCCGTGGGCAGATCGCGGCGTTCTCATGATCAACACGTGTTTGACCGTGAGACGCGGAGAGGCTAATTCACACTCTGGCAAGGGATGGGAGCAGTTAACTCAGAAGGTCATTGATACTGTAGCCAAGGTGAGGAGCCAGGGCGTCGTTTTCCTGGCATGGGGCAAGCCGGCCGAAGCAAGGATCAAGGATGTGAACAAAGAGAAGCATTGCATTCTCAAAAGCGTGCATCCAAGTCCTCTCAGTGCAAGCAGAGGTTTCGTAAGTTTCTAGGCAGCCATCACCCACCGCATGAAACTAATCACTCCTAGTTCGATTGCCACCACTTTATCAAGACGAATGAATGGTTGGTCCAGAGGTACGGAAAGGGCGAGGAGATTGATTGGAACCTGAACATGGATCCTGTAGAGGCCGATCCAGAAGCCGTGGGGACCAAAGCGTAGATAGGGGTTGGCTCTGATCAAGAGTTTTGAGTTGGTAAGAGGATGGCTAGGGCGAGCCTAGCTATCAAAGATCTACCACGCCTTGTCATAACCGGGTTGATATGGCCCACATCATTTGCGCGATTAGCATGTTTAATTATTAACTGGGCTGGGAAGGCGTTGGATACGGCGTTTAAAATGAGTCAAAGAGCAATCTACCTGGCTGGCGTTGACTACTGTCCGTGAGGCGTTTGTCAGCGATACCTGGGACAGTATTTCATCACCAAGACCTTACACTGGCTATAATCCTTGAATTAGTATCTTCTTTGCAAGATCATATACTCGTGCATGTCCACTTTGTTGTTAACAACTCAATTCTGAAGAGCACGGGGTGATTTTCTCTTTACTATACATTACTACTCAGGATGTGCACGTCGAAAACTTATAACGAGAGGACTGTTTCGCTGGATTCCGCCGGTATAATCCAAACATCTAGCGCCTCCTACGTTATGATCCTGGATTACGAGAGTGCCGAGTAAACGGGTTTTGAGAGTAACGTCACTGGAATGTCCATCGAAACCCTTTCCTGACAGACTACAACACGTTCAGATCCCCGGTACTTTGTCCATGGCATCGAAGCTGAGAGTTTATGACCACTTTAGGTTCATTGATTCAAAGTACGGACAATCCGCGGCATGAAGTGACGAACAACTACAATTCCTTTAATTGCCGTATGCCTAAATTTAAGACAAATACGAGGCGCGTTCGAGTGTGGCTTGAGAATCAGCCTCACAACACGCCTCCAGGTGCCAACTAGCAAACCGCCGTAATAGAAAAGGCAAAGAGGTACGATGCTTACATGTACGCATACGCCCTTGAAACCTCTACACCAACACAACATTCCGGATCATCCGACACTATGAGTAAACTAAATCTCGTTTATTTCTCCCGTCCGAGTTGCGAGGTCAAAATGTTCATAAAGATTCTAGCAAAGTCAGCAATCGCCTTGCCAAGTAGGGTTCAGGGCGGAGTTCCTTTATGAAGAGGGTAAGTAGAGATAGACTAGTGAATAAGCCTAGTCTGTTTCCGGTAGCATGTAGTCTACTACTCAGATCTTATGCCGATGTTGAGGACATAGATTAGCCTATTAGACTCCGTACAATCCGATCCATCACCTAACTTTTGATTAATGATAGGTCTAAGCCGAAAACGTCGTGAAATAGCGACGCTGCTTTGTCTGAGCGGAAATCGTCTACTATGCTGGCCTTACATGTTTCCAAGCCCGCTAATATACGAAAGTCACTGCCTATTCTACATTTCGTATTGAAGTTGATAGTGACTAGATCATTTGAAGAGATACACGTCTCGAGATTCAGCTGAAGCTACGTAAACATGACTCGTCAGCCGACCTATGTCTAGAAACTTGAAGCGATTTTACTAATACGGGCAGTGCTGGACTGTTCGTCTGCAGGTGGTGTGAATAGTAAACGGATGGAAGTTCTGATATATAGTATGTAGGTTGTGTACGTCCATATGTATCCGATATCGTAAGCACCCAAGTAACATGAGAAACAATGTCGTCCCTACTTCCACTCCCAACATCCCTTCCCACGATACCATGGCATCCAATCCCCTCCTCACTCACAAATGCAACGGCACAAGTGCATCTCCTACAGGCTGGCAGCATGACAATACCCACCAACAATGCCCTCCTACCAGGACCCAACGAGCCAAGTGTCCCAGATGATGGAGCATTTTATGCTCCAGACTACGTCTTCCTACTCCAACATAGCCCGAGTCAAGACCACTACTTCTTCGATCTAGGCATGCGTCAAGACCTCGAGAACCTACCTCCAATAATCTACGAGCAACTACCGCCCTACAATCCGATCCCCGTTTCACCAGCCGACATCCTGAGAACATACGGCTCGCCCGAACAGCAGCCTGAGAACGTAAAAGCGGTGTTTTTCTCGCATCTGCACTTCGACCATGTGGGCGATGGGGCTAAAGTCGGGTTCACGAATGCGGAACTCTGGGTCGGTCCTACCACTTGCACGTTTGCTAGGCCTGGGTATCCTGTTATTGAGAATGCGACTGTGTTGACGGAGGATTTGCCAAAGGATGGGAGTAGGAGGATTGTGGAGGTGCAGATATCTGATGCTATGCTTGAGAGGATTGGGGATACGAGGGTTGGGGCCGTGGAGAAGGCGAGGAGTGAGGGGAGGTATGAGGCTATTGAGCTTATGGATCCTGGAGATGAGATGTGGGAGCCCGTGGGCGCTTTCGACAGGGCGTGGGATATATTTGGGGATAGGAGTGTGTATCTTGTTGATGCGCCAGGGCATTCGCCGGGACATATGATGATGCTGATTAGAGTTAGGATTGCGGAGGATGGGGAGGATGATTTTGTTCTGTTGGCTGGGGATGGATATCATCATCCAGCGCTTTTGGAAGAGCCATTGAGGGTTGCTCGTAAACCTTATTCGAACAGCTCTATGCACGCCGATCCGGATGTAGCCATCGACACTATTCGAAGAACTAAGGAGTTCGCAGAGAGGGAGAACGTCTGGGTTATCGGCGCTCACGATTTCGGTGTTGGGGAGAGCATTGCCCCCGGAGTGAAGGATATCGAGGGACTTATGCCCTTGAATGACTGGAGAGCCATGGGATGGAAGAAGTAGCAAGATGATTTCTGTAGAAATGAAGACAATGAATGAAGACAAGTGAACGATCCTCGAGCACCAACGAGAGGTTTATTGAAAGGTTGACGATAACTCCAGAATTGAAAGGCAGGAAGCGGAACCAGTCCGGACCAAAATGTGTCCCCTTCCTGAGCAGTGCCGTACGAGCTGCAGAAAGCTTCGAGAACCGAACGTATCTGAAGCATCTTACCCAACATTCTGCCCTCGGCCTTAACTAGGTTCCGAGTCCACGAGCTCTCGAAGCCGGCGCCGAAGGTGTACGTACCACGCATTGTTATACCAACAGCATCGGCATATTTCCACGAGGCGGTCCAGCCTCAGCCCACAATTATCCCCACTATGTTCGAGTACGTATTCCAAAAACCCATGCCTACAATCACCAGCCGCCGTCCAATACCCTTCGTGCCATATCCACTCCCCGTTTCATCCAGGTCACACAAGCATCTGTTGCGCCGGGTAAATCCCACTACAATCCACACTTTAACGCCATTCTTTCCCAAAACCGTATTTCCCAAGCGTCTACCGCCGAGGATTAAGCCCTTGGCCCCAGGATCCGCCCAAAAAGCTTGTCCCAATTACCGCTTTCCGTCTAGCATGAACAGAACCACTCTGGTGCGTCTTGTCGGTGGGTAAGGCTGCATGTCCAGCCGGCCGGATGCTCTGTGCGAGCTATGCATGCGCGGAGGTTCCGCAAGGGGGGAGGGGAGGCCATAGGGTAGACGATTCGCGTCTCAGTCTCATCCTATTTCAGCTTACCCGTAGGATCTCCCGTGAATGGGCGAACCGTAGCCCTGGCCCTGTGCCCTCCCTGCCGGCGACAGTCGTCGTTTGAGTGGCTCAACGCATGAGAGAAAGTGGCGTGATTTTGACCTTTGCACCGATGTCAATCAAACATGTGGGCCTTCAGCCGCGGTGATTCGATTTCTCTTCACCTCTTTGCGGTTTCTGTCTCCTATCTATCAGCTGATGATCTGTTTTCTTTTTGCTCAGAAACTCTGAACGGAACGATATGATTCTGAGACGGGGTTTTGGAGTTTGAATTTTTGATGTGGATATTTTGCGTTCTTGAATTGATTTCTAAGCTACGTCTGAACTATCGTGACATCCGTATTCCGGAGCCGCACGCAGCTTCTGGGGAATAAGGCCTACTTAGGCTACAATAATAGATAACTCGCTGGAAATGGACCAAAGCTCGAAAAGAGAAAGCCACAATTAATGGCATCGAGAGTGAAAAATATATACGTTGTGACAATAATGTCAAATTTTGCATTCCGAGCTCAAATGCATGCTGGATATCCTTCTCTACTAGTGCCACGCGCACCTGCCTGCTGAATATGCAAATAAAGAGCATCTAGAAGTTCTCCTTACCCCATACGAAACTGAATCCTGGTTCAGAGTACATGTTGCACTTGATATGAAGCGTCGAACCAAGGACTTTGGGTCCACAGAAGAAGACTCCTGCTTCGGCTGGCGCATGGATTTTTCTGATGGACTTGAAAATCATGTCCCAGTTTGGTCGACCGAAGTTTGTCGGCGCTCGAAGACCTGTGATGGCGTCTTGCTCGGCGTTCGCATCGTTGATCATAATGTTTGTCGCATCGTCCGCCTTGATCTTAGCCGTTAGATATGTATGGATCTCGATACGGTCCTCCAGATCCTGTGCTTCAATGGCCAGCAAAAGCGACCTGAACCATTCGAATGACCCAAAATCTCTGCAAATCCAGAAGAAGTAGACCTTGCGGAGTCGTGTCTTTCCTTGAGGGTAGTTCATCCGGTACCAGATACTCTTAAGAATGGAGGCAAAAGGCGTTACACCGATACCAGCACCGACCAGAACAGCAACTTCGAATTTGAAGACATCCTCAGATGCGGAGCCAAAAGGTCCATCAATGTAGACTCTTGGAAGAACCCTACGCAATGCAACGTCTTCACCTCCACCCTTGCCACCTTTTTCGCCTCCTCCTTTTCGGTCCAGATCGCATCCTAAGGCTTTTCCAAAGGCCTTGGTAAAGTTTCCGACCATACGGATGTGGACAGAAATGTAGTCTTCCTCGGGTGCGCTCGTGAGCGTGAAGGGGTGGTATTGCCAGATTGAAACCTCCGGGCAGCATAGGAAGATGTACTAGTACAGTTAGCCAAAGAAACCAGATTGTGCGCACATCCCATACCTGACCAGCACGAGTCTTAGTGTGCTCTTTCTTGATTTGGACTTCGACGACATTGCTAGGGTGATGAATAACCTTGGAAATAAAGGTCTTATGGCTTCCACGGACTTCACGCGCGATCCTCTCTGCCAGATAAAGGAATCCACCCAACATCCAGTATTCCCAAAAAACTCCAATACCCGCACAAAACGGCTCGAAATCGGGTTTGATCATACAGAAGGCTCCGTGAATGGACCAGAATACGAAAAATACGATGAAGAGATGGTGGGTGTACCAGAATCGTTCGAATTGGGCTCGGCGCGGCTTCTCCATCGCAGTTAAGACCATGGCCATCAGGGCGAGTAACATAATGTATCCACTCCATCCTGGGCCGGTCAACAAGTTTGCACCAATGAATCCCTTGAATCCCAACTTGTTGACTGCTGCGAATTTTGCCAGGTTGTTCCAATGCGCGATCGTGTGAACCCAGGAGAAGAGTACGATCGACCAACCCACGAGCTTGTGGAAGGTGATGTTTTTGTCAAGCGGAACGATGCCATTCAATGGAGTCCGACGAGCGATGGAAATTAGGTTCCTGCAAACAGGGAGGAGGATAAGGGCCACATCTACATGGAGCACTAATGCTGCCGAACGTGCGATAGGAAACGTTAGTCCGAATATCTCTCGCGATCCTATTGATTTTTCCTAGAAGGCCTTGATCAGCACCAGGTCAAATGCTTTTTCCGGAATGAGCCGTACTGCAAGTCCGTAAGTCATCATACCGAAAATGAAGACCATCAAATGTAGGACGAAGAAGACGAAGACAAATCTGATCGAGTCAGCACCCTGAAGTCGTAAGGTAGGAATTTCTCATACAATCTCCTGTAGCCTTCATTAACCATCCACCTGTCGATTTTCTCTTTCAAGTAGAGTTGGCGCGGTTTTGTGTCGGACATCTCACCCGACATGAGCATTCGCGTCAGAGGCGGCCATCTTGACCTCTCCCGGCCAGTGAGACTTGAATATGAAGACATGGCTGGKGAGGRAAAGGGAGGGGAAATGGCAGCTAGGCCAAAAGGCTCAGTATTAGGTGTTGCCGATCTTCAGAGCCTGCTGAAAGTGGCCAAATTGTATGGGCGAAGGGGAATCAAAGAGTGACGAGATTATCTACAAAGGAGTGTTAATTAGAGGCTGCGTAGGTGGCGCGCCATGGTGTTGAGGGGGAAGAGGACTTACTAACAGCGGTGCCCGCACTGAAGAATGGAAGATACAAGGAGAAGGGACACTTCAGGACCGGTTAAAGAGTGGCCGGCATAAAAACGGAGGCTCTGGAAGGGGAAACAAAAGACTATAAGCACATGCAAGCAGGAATGGTCGGGAGGTGGTGGGGGAGGGATATCATTGCGGTGCCATGTGGATACAGTCCAGGACGCGTGGAGAAGGGATGAGAAAGCTTAACGCAAAGAGCTAGAGGGCAGCAGAAATCGTACCACTTCGGAGCGTTCACAAGGCATGCTGCGACAGGAGGAGATGGGCGGGCTATGAGGGCGTATCGCAGTGACAAGGTGCGGCGGCCAGAGCCGCGCAGAGGCTCGGCCGAGCGAATGGGGACGAGGACATGTCCAGGAAAGGTATAGCCGTACGTAATGGCGGTGCTCTGAAACCCGGCAGGGTTTGGCGCTGAGCTCTTCTTGTAGGCTCGACGAGTGGATTGCTCGTTGTCGTGTTTGAGAGTCGTCTCGGATGGCTGCCCTGAGACCTAAGCGAGTTACAGGTCGGCGCTTGGAGCTGTCCGTTATCTCCCACCGCTCTCCGACCCCTCTGCCCTTCAAAAAGAGCCAGAGAGGCAGAGTATAATCGTACGATTTCCAAAACCCACATGTGAATGCCGGGCAGTTGCTGTCGAGACTTTTTTTCTGCGACCAGGTCGAGGCTGCCCAACGCCGTGGCGGTGTCATGCCATGTCATGGCGAAAAGGTACTGGCTGGTACCAACGCCTGCTGCTACGTATCACGACTACGACAGAAACCAACAATCGCGGAACCACTACGAACTGAACCAGTGGCCCTTATTTGCCTTCGTAGGAAGATATCGTGATGTGGATATCCATTAGACCAACACTTCCAAGTCCCTCCTCGGTACTTGCGCTCCGATTCTTGGGAGCTGATCGGCTTTTTAATGGGTGTGTTGACTCTTAAGCGCCGGGCAGAGAGCACAGAAAAGGCTCCCAGGGTGAAGTGAATGGCTGAACGGCTTATGGACGTTAGCCGGTGGAGCAATGATCGACAGACGGGGTTGTAGCCGGCGCCTCGTGGCTGTTACTCGCAAATGTTACAAAATTCCAATCCTCTGCCACCTGTTTGGCCCATGTGGCCATCATCACAATCCCCTAGTGTGCCCAGACTACGTCTTCCAATACTTTCATTTCATTCTATCAAACATTGGCTGGCCTCATGACAATGCCGTGTCGGCGTGAAAACGACAGTGCGGAAACAAGCGGGAAAACAGTGGCGGCATCCTCTCCCCTACCCCTGCGTACCCCTTTACAGCATCATGTAGCCACCACTCGCTGAGATACACTGTCCAGATATCCACCTGCTTGACTCTTCTGCAAGCCAGCCCACCACCTGAGCAATATCGTCTGGTCTACCTGCTCTATGCTCCACCGGCGTCCATTTCTTCTGCATGTCTACAATGTCTTTGGGAATATTGTCCAACATCTCCGACTCCGTCGGCCCTGGGCTCACTATATTCACTGTGTGACCGTTGGCCCCGAGTTCCGCTGCCAAGCACCGTGTCAGCGCCTCCAGCGCAGCCTTCGAAGAACAGTAGAGCGCCAACTTCGGAAATCCCATTCTCGCACCGACCGATGAGATGTTAATGATCCTTCCGGGCGCTTGAAGATGGGGCACAACCGCTTTGATCATAAGCAGTGCCCCCCGTACATTGACGTCAAATATCTTCGCGAAGTCCTCAGCTGTGGTGTCGAGAAGATCTCGGTCGAATTCGACCGCCGCATTATTGACCAGTATGTCAATTTTACCGAAAGCCTCCAAGGTCGATGCAACAATCTTTTCCGGCGCATTAATCTGGCTGAGATCTGCTTGTACAGCAATTGCACGACTTCCAGTTCCCAGTGCCTCTATGCTGGACACTACATCTGCAGCCAAGTCCTTGCTTTTTGATGATGTGTAAACAATCGTTATCTAGAACAATGATCAGTCAGACTTTCTCGATCCTTCTACAATTTCCTTCGGCTTACATTCGCGCCTCTCCGTGCCAACTCCAATGCCAAGTAAACACCAATGCCCCTGCTTGAGCCAGTAACGATGGCAGCCTTTCCGTGCAGCGGGAGATTCTTTGGAGTAGAATCCGACGCCATTATTATAGAACAAACCGTTGTGAGCGCCGATAGAAAAGAATTGGGAGGGTATCAAAAACGTAGGTTACAGGTCTCAATGGTATACCATGCTTCCCTTTTATAATCAGATGAAAGACCCTGAATATGATAATGGTGGCCTGAAAAGAACGTCACTATGCATTGAGCTCGTATATCTATCTCCTACGACCGAGAGCACCTTGCATCAAAAGGCGCTTGTCGCTCTGAGCATTTGTAAGAAACCAATGAAAAATGTACCTTGCGATGCCACTCGATCGTCATGGTCGTTTGCAAACTATGATCGTTCCGAATACGCTATTTTTGACCGAGATTTATCGGACTAGGGTAGGTTATCCCCGCCATCTCCTCGGCCACCGCCTGCCCGCCTGCTTCGATTTCATTCAAAAGACTGCATGCAAACGGTCGAACAGACCTAAAGTCTCCGGATGATCTATCAATTCATATAGGTATCGAATTCAAGCGGACCTTCACGGCGGTGTGCTTTGTGACTCGGGTGCAGGTCGGGTGCAGGTGGGCTGGCTTATATCACGTGAGAACTGCTTAGCGCGGGGAATCGGAAAAACCTTGTTCGAAGGCCAAAAGGCTATAAACCCCACAGACAGTCAGCAAAGACCCTCATCTTCCTGCTCCAACTTTTTGGCTTTTTTGACAGAAGGGTTCGAAACATCAAAGAGACTCTGACTATTACAGAACACTTTACTCACATCTAGGTACAAGACAAACTTTTCGCAATGGGCGGCCCTGCTGTTGAAACCCGGGAATCCGAAAGGACCCAAGATTCTGCCGTGAGGGGAAAGAAGCGAATCAGTGAGTTTGCAGTCCTCCTTTCTGCAATTTCTGCCAATATTACCTGACCTCGGTGCCACCACCTGTACGGCTTTTAAATCTTGCTTTCTTGCTTGTAGCCGAACAGATACACCTTGCCAAGTAGAGTCACTCATATATCATGCATTCCTTCCTCTCCCAGCTTCAACACTCGACTTCACTGTATATTCTGCTGACATGTCGGCCCAATTCCTAGGGACTCAGTCACTTCCACCTCCAGATCTCCCAAAGCTGGTTGCTGAACAACATGCTCCTATTGCGAACAACGACAAAGACACGCAGCGACTCATTGTCGTCCTATGCAATGCCACACTGGAAACATACAAAGCCTCACACGGCTCGGGCCGGGGCCCAGGCGGCAGAGAGGAGAAGTACAACCTCCTCAATAGTGATGACCACATAGGCGTGATGAGGAAGATGGGCCGAGACATCAGCGAGGCGCGACCAGACATCACCCATCAGGTACGTCTAAGCGGTGACAGAAAAGCTGACGTTTAGACTTATCCACGACAGTGTCTACTCACTCTTCTGGACTCACCGATCAACAAGGCTGGAAAGCTCCAGATCTACATCCATACCTCTAAGAATTCTCTTATCCAGGTGAGCCCGACCGTCCGCTTACCGCGGACGTTCAAGCGATTTGCTGGATTGATGGTCCAATTGCTGCACCGACACCAAATTCGGTCCACCACTGATAACGAGACACTTATTCAACTTATCAAAAATCCCATCACGGATCATCTGCCGCCAAATTGCCGCAAGGTCACACTCAGCTTCGACTCAGAGGTTGTGAGAGTACGCGACTACATCCAGGGCCTCAACCAGAATGAAAGCATTGCCGTTTTCATCGGAGCCATGGCAAAAGGCAAGGATGACTTCGCGGACACTTTCAAAGACGACGCCATCAGTATCAGCAACTACAACCTGAGTGCCAGTGTGGCGTGTAGCAAATTTTGCCATGCCGCGGAAGATGTATGGAGCATCATCTAGTGGCCTGAACCCATCGCACCTATCTTCTCACCACACGCTTCGAGACCAGATTCGCAGTACTAAGTAATAAGCGGATCCGCCAGATCAACGACAGAGCAACAAAACCACAGGAGCGAATTTTGACGGCGGGACAGCACAGGCTTTGGATCCATCATCTCTAGCCTATCTGTCACTGCTTTTCCTTTCGGGCGATTTGGCAAAGTCTTCATTTTTTCCAACAAAAACCACAAGGCTGGCTTCAACTCCCTGAAACTCCTTGAGGAGCAATCAACTTGCTCTGTTTCTACTGTATTCCCAAAAGTCCTGCTTACCGAGACTGTATGCACCTCATTCCATATAGTGAAAGGTGGTCTCATCTGAGTGGCAGTGACAAGTCAGTGATAGCGCGAATCTTTTCTTTTACTCGTGTGGGTTTATGCCGCCCTTTAGAAATGTACGTAATTACGATTTGAACCAAATTCACAAACTTCGATATCGACGTCAGGCCTCAATGTACTCAACCAATGGGTCTGTGCCGCACCTTGGACAACTCAACGCTGACGACAGATTTTGTGTACTCTGTGCACGACGGAGCAAACTGCTGCGACACGCCCGCAGTCGCGTCAAAAGGTCTCCGTACCCAAAGTGTGCTTGCATACGCATGCAGAACCAGCGTGTATCAATCTATACATCTTGGCCAAGGCGCCCAAGAGCCGGGGGCTGGGAACCCTTCCAAAAGCAAGTAAATATACCGCTTAGGGTGGGTATCCCATCGTCAGCCTCAGTCGATTGTTGAAAATGCTGCCAGCTGAGCGCCTCGTCTCGCAAGAGTGCCGTCTTCGCATGCTGTGCAACCCGCCGCATGCAAAATCGTCACAGCGCACTGGTTATGCAGTAGCGGGCACAAACGGGTTACCAAGAGGGCCAACTACAAAGGTCTCGAGCTGCAGTATGTCAAAGTTAAAGTATGAGCATATTCATCCGAGTGGATGGTCTAAGATGTGAGGCTAGAGCCGCTAGATCAGTGCGCGGACACGGGCCGAGAAAAGGACCCAACCCGCTGCAAGTTGCATCTGCCATAGCGTTAGCTGCATAAGTTGAACATGTGGCAGCACGAGGGCACTTTTTGACAACGGAGTCCTTGAAAGCCAACGAGATCGGTGGGGCGTACTGGTCGCTCTCGGTCTGCAATAGTATGGGCCGCCCTGGATTTCGAGTCTCTCGCGAGCGTGACCGCATTTCCGGACTTGGACGACATAAAACCTCAAGGTACTTCCGCCTCTGCTACCTCTCGACTTATTCATCAAGAGCCTCTTCCACCCCAAGTGTCACTGTTAATTCCTTTGTCTAGCAAAGGAAGCGTTTGAATATTCGTTCTTCTCAATTCTCAATTCTAGACTTATTCTTTCTCTCCTTCATTCTCGTTCACCGCTGTTTTATCCTTTGCTTAGCAGAATGCCTGTCTCTCACATTGGTCTCACTGTTTCTCATCTACCAACATCCTGCTCATTCTTCCTGTCTGCTCTTCAGCCACTCAAGTATCGCTTCATTGGACAGCAGGGCAATCAAATTGGCCTGGGAATTCATGATGCGGACTTCTTTCTGTGCCAAGAAACGCCTGGGTAAGTACTCCCGACAGCGCTTCACGCGGTAGTCTTATTAACATTTGAAAAAGTGTAAAAGCCGGCGCTGCACACATTGCTTTCACTGCACCTAGTCGGACAGCTGTGCGCGATTTCTACGCAGCTGCGCTAAACGCTGGAGGTCGTCCCAACGGTGCCCCTGCTTCTCGAAGCGACGAAGACGGCCACTTCAATGCTGCGGTTTTGGATTTCGACGGCAACAGCATTGAAGTCGTATTCAGAGATGAGCCCGACGTCAGAGATGATGGGACCGTCATCGAGCATAGTAGAGTTATCACCTGGCAGCGTAGTGTTGCGGAGAGTGTTCGCGACGACAGAAGTGTAGTCAGTTCCCGCACCACCCGATCAGCATCAAAGCAGGCTCTTGTTCCCGCCGAGGCGGCAGCACCGTCGAAAGCACCTTCAGTCGCCTCAGCAGCTTCAACCGTGACAAAGGCCGCGAATCTGGTCAGAAGTGTTTCTGCCCCTGTTGCTGTTCCTCAGGTCACCGCAGCCCCAACCTCAACTGGTGACGGTGCTGCAAAGAAGATCATCGGGACCCTCCTCGGCGCCGCAGCCGGCGCAGCAGTTGCTTATGCGATGTGCAAGAGTGAGGAGGATAGCGCAAAGAAAGAGGCAGAGTTCGAGGCCTTTCAGCGAGCCAAGGCTTTAGCAGCAGCAGAGGCCGACGCGCAACCCAGGCTATCCATCCAAGACCCACAACCGATCTACGAGACTGCACCAAAGTCGATACACCGCAACATCAGCGACACCGACTCTCATTATTCAACCCCTCAGCGTAGTGTCTACGTCCAGCGTGCAATCGAGGCGGCCCCACAAAGCTATCACTCCCCAACCTATGTATCCGTTCCACCCACTCAGGTTGTTGAGCGACAAGCAATTGAGTACGTGCCGGCTTACTCTGTCGCACCGTCGCGGAGTCAGTTCACCGCCCCTCAACGTTCGGTGACCAGCCCAGAAATGACCACCTTGTCAAAGTCTAAAAGCACGGTCTCCAAGGCCCAGAGCGCAGCTCCGAGTACACTCATTTCATCCTTCGTACCTGACCAAGTTCCGAGGCGAAGTAGCGAAGGAAGCGTTCATTCATACCATTCTAGCAAGTCGAAAGCGAAGTCACATGTGTCGAAACATAGTTCTACTTCGAAACACAGTAGTAAAAGTCATAGCAGAGCTCCTTCGCCTCCGCCAGCGCAATCAAAAGCAGCATCTATTGTCGGCAGCATTCTAGGAAGAGATTCCGCTTCAACGGCCAGTAAGAAAAAGGAGGACGAGTTCGAGATCGAAGACCTGGACTTCAATGATGTGGACACTGTTGCTCCCAGTGATAGCATTTCGAATGCCGGGTCCTCGTCTCGCCGAAGCCATCGCAGTCATAAAAGCAGTAGAAAGTCAGAATCGGGGTCTGTTGTAAGCAAGCACAGCTCATCGTCAAAACATAGCAAGAGCTCAAAGCATTCTCATCATTCGCACCATTCGAAGAAGTCTCGGCGCTCGTCACATCAAGACGAGCACAGAGGGTCACCTTTGAAGGAGGAATGGCATGATGTTGAAGAGCATCCTGCAGTTACCCGACCTTCTGTAGTCTCGGAACCCAGCGATGCGAGTACAGTTAAGCCTTTGAAGACAAGAAGTAGTAGGAAAGACTCCGTTGCTGGTGGACAGTATGACGCCATGTTCAACCCCGTCTCCTACGGTTCTGGCACCGTTGCGAGCCTGCCGATAAGAGGCATTACCCCCAGCATGATTGGCGACTCGCGAGATGGCAAGAAGGGTAACAGAAGTGTCATAAGTTATGCCATGGGGCAGAAGTTGCGTCCGTTCGAAGAGTGAAGGCGTCGACCGGCGCCTGATCTCATCCTTTCTTCCCGGCGTTTGCGTTCTTTTGGTCACATACATCATTTTGCACCTGCATTTGGTCCCACTTCCCGGCGTCAAATTTTGGTTCCAGCATTCGTTTCCCGCCCGCTGAGCTGTGCTTAGCGCCTTTGGCACTTGCATTTATATATCTTATAATCCGGATTAGACGGTCACGACATTAGGTCATTCTTTGGTTATTCTATCCCTTCTGCCATGGAGAATTTAAGTAATTTGACTGAATTTGGTCCCATGCCTTCATTGAGAATTAACTGGCGATGTCACTTTAGTAGCCAACTCGCCGTGCTATTACTAATGATTGAGACCGCTAATGAGCAATAATTGAGAGATCTCGTTTAAAAGTTGTAAGTCCTTGACAAGGCGTGGGCAGGTCCGGCCCTGTCGTGATGTAGATGTCTTTCTTACAGCGTATCTGAAAGTGACAACTTCCTGCAGTTTTACTGATATAAGCGGATAGCTACGGCGATTTCTCCCAAGCCGTATCGTGAGGATGAAAGAAATACGAGCATAGAGATACTTGCGAGAACGTAACGGAAGGAAGCTTTCATCGCATTCTCGGTAGATGAGTAAAGTCGTAGATACTGGTTCATCTTCTTTCTAGCTGATGCTAGGTGTCCCATTGTTGGTGATGACTGCTCTTATGCCTAATCCGGTAGGGAATCGCTCGGAATAGGAGCAGAACATGTTGTCGTATAGGTAGGTAGCTAAGGACTGTAAATTAGAAAATATGACCAATAGCCATACTCGGAACTGATAGAGCTTCCATGTAGGTACGAAATAATTTTCCGTACTTTGCTTCACCCTAAATATAAGTGTAAGTGAAGGGGTGCTTGCAGGGATAATCTATAGCTACTACACGCTAGCACGTGAATACGCTGTGGGGTTTCCGACCGTCTATCACGATTATGAGAAGAGCGGGCATTTCATAGTAGCCTTTGAAAACTTTGATTGCTACATAGTGTTCTCATTCGTTTTCGGATGCGACCTACTACCTTTGGAAGTGCAGCGGCAAATCTTACCTTTTTGGTGCTCTCACAGTGCTCTTCACACACTGGATGACCGACGCGGTTGCCCTCTCGCTTAGCTACCGACGCGTCTGGAAGTTCCGGGATTAACATAGGCTTCATCGCGAACCTCCAGATAATTCTACAACGACAATAGCGACCACTCCGTTTGACGACGTACAGCCATGGCACCCGAGCGGCCATCTAAGCGCCCTCGAGCGCTGAATGACAATGTGAAAGCGAGCCAACGGGTACGTTCTGATAGCTCCTAAATCCAGCCCATCGCATCCCCGCTAATTGCCAACCAGAGTAAACGACCGCGACACTCCGATCCCAGCGAAAGCGGGCAAGAAAGCTCATCCGATGCAGCATCTTCGAATAGCATGGACGATGCCGTTTCCGAGGACGGTCGGGAATCAGACCCCGAAAATGACAACGATTCAAACTTCTTTCGCGCCACACAACTGGTCACAAAGCAGCTTAGGGATACGGAGCAGAAGCAAAACATGCCCTCAGAAAGTGGTATTATTGAAGAAGTACGGTGTACCAACTTCATGTGTCATGAACAGCTCACCGTCACCCTTGGGCCTTTGATCAATTTCATAATTGGCCACAACGGTAGTGGGAAGAGTGCGGTCCTCACTGCCTTGACATTATGCCTGGGTGGGAAAGCCACCGCTACCAACCGTGGTCAAAGCCTCAAAAGCTTCATCAAGGAAGGAAAGGATTTCTGTGTCCTTTCTGTAAGAATAAAAAACCAGGGGTCTGCCGCATACCGGCCGGATACATTTGGTCGCTCAATCATAGTTGAACGCCATTTCAACAAATCCGGAACATCTGGTTTCAAATTAAAGGATGCAAATGGTAAGATTGTTTCAACTAAGCGACAACTTTTGGAAGACATCATCGATGCTTTCGCGCTTCAAATCGATAATCCTATGAACGTGCTCACCCAAGATATGGCTCGACAATTTCTCAACGACTCCTCTCCAAAAGAAAAGTACAAATTCTTCCTCAAAGGGACCCAACTTCAAACTTTAAGCGATGATTATGCTGTCATAGAATCCGATCTTGGGACCCTACAGGAAAAAGAGAAAACCGTTGTTGCAGACATTGATATTCTCAGAAAGAGGGCTGAAGAAGCCGTGGCGCGGGCCAAGCGAGCAGCAAATCTGCAAACGATGCGTGAACGAGAGAAACTTTTCGCAAATCAGGCAGCTTGGGCGAAGGTTGAGGAGGAAGAATCGGAACTAAACAAGATCGATGACGAAATCGCACATGTTACACGAACAATAGAGAACAGGAGGGAGGCCGCAGACAAGCAGGCAGAAGAATACGAGCGCGCAAACCAAGCCTACTCGGACGCCAATCAGACCATTGAAGACCGCCAGGCTGAATTGGGACCGCTTCAGCAGGAATGTGACGATTTCAAAGCACAATTCGACGAGAACAAAAATGTATTAATCCGGGTGAAAGGTACACAACGCGAGATCGGGTCTAAGCTTAAGAATAAGGAAAAGTCTATAAAGCGATACGAAGAGCAAATACAAGAACACAGGCAACGCCAGGCAGAAGCTGATGATGGCCGACACGCGCAGATGTTGCGTGAACTTGAAGATGCCAGACAAGAGTCCGAAGACTCGAAAGTGGCCTTATCGCGGCATGATGAGAGTCTGCAAAGCCTGAATGAGAATTATCGGTCGGCACAGCGCCAGATGTCTGCGGCGGATCAAAAAGTCAATTCGAAGAGACCCGAGATTCATCGATTGCAGACTGCAATACGCGAACTGGAGCAAGGGCAGCGCAATTGGACAGAATCATACATGAAGCCTCCAGTTCTTGAGAAGCTGCTGAAAGCTATTGATCAAGAATCGCGCTTTCGATCGCGGCCAGTCGGCCCAATGGGCCGATACGTCAAGCTACTAAAACCAGAGTGGAGTTCAATTCTAGAAAAGCAAGCAGGAGCGGCTTTGAATGCCTTTGTTGTTACGACCAAGCATGACCAAAATATCCTTTCTGATCTCATGCGAAGAATGCAATAGTACGTCTTTACTGCCAGCATCAATTGTAAGTTGTCACTAACTGTGCTAGTAACTGCCCGATTTTCATTGGCACTGACAAAGACATTGATACAAGTCCAAATGAGCCCGAACCTCATCTGGACACTTGGTTGCGTGTTCTAAAGGCATGGACTCCTCGCCTTATGATTAAACGTGTACTGACTCTTATGATAGTTCGACAACAAGCTTGTCCGTAATCAAATGATTATCCACCATTCGATTGATCAAACTGTGTTGATCCCTGATCGCAAAACCGCCGAAGATTTCATGCACAACGGAGGCCCACCTAGGAAGAATGTGAAAATTTGTTTCACAATGAAAGATCGCGATCCTCGAAAGGGTCACGCCATAACTCTCAACCCACAGAGTGGTTCAGTCAGCATAGGTCCTATTGGAGAATGGCCACATCGTCCTCGAATGCAGGCTGACAAGGAACCGCAATTGAGGTTTGTCTATCACATTACTTTTTCTTATCTTTCCGCTTCTAACGGACCTATAGAGCAGAAAGAAACAATCTACAAAGAGTCCAGCAAGAATTGCGAAACCTCGAGGCAAGCAAGAGGGAATGCCAGGCACAAGTAAATGCCTGTCAGAACGATCGCGACAATCACGAGAAGAGGAAGCGACAACTCACGGTGGAATTCCAGCGTACTCAAGAGAATGTAGAAAGGCTGGAGGCTGAGCTAAACTCCGCAACACCCGATGCAGAGCTGATCGAGTCATTGGAAAAGTCCCTCCAGGAAGTCAAGGAGGAATTACAATTTGAAGAGGGTCAATACCAGGATATTGTAGTCGAAATAGACAAGCTGCATGAGGATGCACACACCCTGAAAGCCCAACTGGAACAAGCCCAAGAACGCGTTAGCGAGCTCGACTCTGAGGCCGCAAAAGCTAGCGTGAAGGCGGACAAATTGAGGGTGCGAAGGGAGCATGCATTGCGGGAAAAGAATCGTGCATTGGACCAAGTCTCAGCGGCCGAGAACAATAAAGACGAGTGGGAGACAAAGCGAAGGGAGCAGTCCAGCATCGTGGAAGAATTGAGTTCGCAAGCTGGACAAATCTGCGCTCGGGTAGTGGTGCCCAGTGCGGAGTCATTCGCATCTTTGACCAAAAAGTTGCAAAGACTTCAGCGCGAACGCGAAGAGAGTGAGAAACAGTACGTGACCCCCTCCCTTTCTGAATATGTGTGCTGATTTCCCAGACTCGGTGGATCCGAAGAGGAACTCCTTGACCTTGCTCAGAGGGCGAAGCACAAGCACAAGGAAGCCAGGGACCAGTTGGGGGAGATCCAGAAAGTGACACAGGTAACAGTAGTGCACACTGTCGATGGGCTATTTATTAACATGTTCCCAGTGGCTCAAGCGGTCCTTAGTACAACGCCAGGAACGATGGATGAAGTTCCGGCAACACATTTCTATGCGAGCCCGCATCACCTTCAACTATCTCCTCAGCGATCGCCAATTCAGGGGTAATCTCAAGGTGGACCATGTTAATCAGGCACTCGAGATTGTAGTCCAACCTGATATCACAGTCGCCAGTGGCGCCGGAAGGCAGACCAAAACACTTTCTGGAGGCGAGAAGTCATTTTCTTTGGTTTGCTTGCTTCTGTCCCTTTGGGATGCCATGGGATCTCCAATACGATGTCTCGATGAATTGTGGGTTTTTTTTTTGGTTGTAGCCTTTGCAAGCCTCAGCTAATGTGTGCTAGCGATGTCTTCATGGACAATGTCAATCGGGATGTCAGTATGAGGATGATAATCGGTGCTGCAAGACGGGCCATCGGACGCCAGTATATCCTAATAACGCCCCAAGCGATGAATAGCGTTCAGAGTGTGGGCGATGTCAAGATTATCCGGTATGTATTTCCAAGGGTTGAGGTGACCGGCGGCTCAGCTAACAATGTGCGAAATAGAATGCTCGACCCCGAGCGTGGCCAGACCGCACTCAACCTGGCGAACTAACTAGGAGGGCAGGGCAGTAGCTGCATTTTCCAAGGGTAGACATATGGTTCTGTCGGGGTTTTGGACGGCGTTTTAATTCGGGGATAGATGATGCATGTGTATATGGCGGGCATGTCACGACATTTTGAGTGGCGTTTTCTGCGGGATATTATTTCCTGACATTGGTATTTTGGAAGTGCATCTATCTAGCTAGATACATGGGTTGTATCGATATAGGAGCGGCTCCGGCGTTCGGCGTCTGCGTCTGCGTCTGCATCTGCATAGCCATGGATACCAAGGTAGCTGTTAACACAAGGAGGAGGACGGTTGATTAATTGGACATGAGATTCGGCTGGGACTGCCACTGCCGCCGCCGCCGCCCAGAGAAAGTGTACCCATTGCCAGGTGCCAATCACCCAGTTGCCAGTCCGTGTTGTACACAGGCCATCTGCCAGCAACATGGAGGGGCGCTGTGCGATTGGCCGGCGCTCGGGCGGGCCGTGCAGTTGCAGTGCGCAACACATCAGTAGTGGTCTTCAACAGCCCTGGATGCCGTACTTCCTTTTCACAAAACACCGACGAGACACGTACTCTTCCCGCCGTGCTGCCTTCCTCTCGCTTCCTACGACCCTCCATGAGGGTCTATGCCTTCACATTGCTCGTGAGACGTGCAAGTCTCTGAACAGCATGGAACCACGCCCGCTCTCCGCACCCAGCACCCCCAGAACATCCTCGCCAGCCCTCCCCGACGACGATGTCCACAGCCCTGCGTCTCCCTCGCACCCCGATGCGCAAACCTCACCAGCTGCCAGCGTGCAAGATGCCGACTTGGAGAGCGCCGTAGACGCTGGCCTGGCGTCCCCACATCACCACCCTCCCCGGAAAACAATCACAAGGCTCCTCAAAGGGAAAGAGAGAGTACGGAAAGGTCCCCTACGGCTCCTGGATCTCCCTGTGGATATCCTCAAGGAGATAATACATCAGGTAAGAGAAAGGATCAAGGGAATACCCGCCTCCGAGCTAATCCTAGGACCGCTGTAGCTCCCTCACACCAACGATCTCACCTCACTTGCACTCTGCCATTCCGCCCTTCACCGGCTAACAATCCCTTGCATTTACTCCCGGTTTGATATAGTTTGGCCCGACGAGAACACGCATACCGAACCTCGGACAGGTGTGGATGCATTAACTTACGGGCTGGCCACCTTGGTCATGGGGGATGATTGTTTCCCGCATCAGTTCCGACAACGTCAAGCCTCGCACTCCAGCCATACATCACGCACAGGCCCCAAAAGTACCACCGCAATCCCATATCCATTGCCGCGAAGGCGCTTCGGAAACTACTATGCCCAGTTCACCAAAAAGTTCTCCCTGGGAAATGGGCCGCCGGCTTGGGTTCAGGAGTATATGATAACAAAAGAAGGCGGAAAGATGCTAGGGACTCTAGTGGCACTAGCCATCGCTCGAATGATCAATCTTGAGACTTTCGTGTGGGATATGCCCACAGGCGTTCTCCGAGATGTCTGGCTGGCATTGTCTAGCCTCGCCAATCGAACTGATGGAGATGAGTGTCGTCTTGAGAGGCTATGGATTCGATGGCACGACAACACGATTGACGTTCCCATTCCCGCGCCTCCTCCACCAATGATGCTGAACAACGTGCCTCCACCACCGAACACAACCCATCCGAGCGGCGTGGGCGTCGTGCAGGCCCCTGCTGTTGCCCCCGTCCATTATCCAGCAACCTCGGCCTCAGCAATTGAGCGGATAGAGCATCCGACCTTCTCCGTCATACCCCCGTTGAAGAGTTTGAACGTCCTCGACATAGATGAACTCCCTTATTTAGATGAGATGAGCATCCTCATTGCTAGATCTCAGCATAAGCTGCGGGAGCTTCGAGTGGGTATTGCGCCCCATGCACATTCACAACAGCGTGATTGGGTCTCAGCATGGGAAGGCGACGGAATTCAGCAAGTTGACTACAACACCACATCCACATCGGCCAGTTCCATAGGCGAGAAGCGACTGGGTGGTGTGCTTGGCATCCTCGTAGGGAGAGTGCATAACTTACGCCAGAATGAGGATGTTTCGGTGCAATCGTCAAACGTAGTGGAATTGGCACACAGGCCATCAGGTCATGCCACTCTAAAGGCAGGTCTTCCCGACACATCGCATCCGCTGTCACATGCTTCCCACCCTGACCGAGATTCCGACCCTGTCGACCACACAGGTGCAGGAGAGGGCAATACGTCAGTGCAAAATGGCAATTTCCTGACTAGTATCGCGTCACCTCACAGCAATAGCTTGTTGCCAACCGCAGATGCGCCTTGGGTTTCAAACCCCAGCTTAGGAGAGAAGTTCTCTTCCGATCTTAGACTGCCTGCTTCGCATGGAACATTCGCGGACCACAAGAATTTCGATGAATCGACTAAGCCTACCTTGAACGGTAAATTGAAGTTGGAAGTTCTCGAACTTGAGCGGGTTCCTCTATCCGTATCGGTTCTACTGAAGGCTTTCGATTGGACCCTTCTAACTACTCTCACTCTACTGCATTGCAACAACCATGAACAGTTGTGGAAGTCTCTCCGCCGCACCTACACTCCAAGATCAGCGATACCAAATGGTTCGCCATCCTCATCCAAAGCGTACAAAGCATCATACACACTTCGGTCCGAGTATAGTCTGAACCTCAAGAAAATCCACACCAACACAGTGTCCCCTTCTTTGATATCTTTCTTGAAAGAAACCCTTGCGCCTAATAGTCTAGAGGTTCTATTCCTTCAAGAAGGCAGATCATATTCATCCACTGTGACCGTGGATGCGATTTACCGTGGACCTTTGAAAAGACACCGAGCAAGCTTGAAGAAGCTGATGATCGATAGCAGTGAAAAGGGACCAGATGGCCACGCAACGAGTAGTTCGAGGTGGCGAAGGTGGATGTTGACTCGAGAGATTATAACTTTTATCACAAGCGGCCGTATGA
The DNA here is from genome assembly GCA_001007845.1 of Nigrograna mackinnonii. Lineage (NCBI taxonomy): Eukaryota > Fungi > Ascomycota > Dothideomycetes > Pleosporales > Nigrogranaceae > Nigrograna > Nigrograna mackinnonii. Next base: position 124,733 of record JGVQ01000295.1, on the reverse strand, counting down.
GCGGTCTTCGGGAGCTCGCTGTTTCTCTCGATTACAAAGATTGGGTAAGATTTATTCGAAGTTGGACCTCTACACCATTCGACTGACGACTTTGTTAGCATCATTTCTTACAGCGACTTCCCCTAATACCCCATGTTCGCTCTCTATATATTCCCTTTATTGCTGACCATGCACACGGCAACAACATCGATCCGCGGGAGCTAGCCATGCAAATTCTAGACATCGTGCATCTGCGGCCGGAAATTGAAATATGTTACATGGGCATATCCACCAAATGCTTCGAGATTTTAGAGAATCGCCCGTCGAATTACGACCTACGGAATGATAGTATTGGCGGAAGTGATGGGGCTACAGGTGGGTTGGGAGGTGGTTACGCTACCCATGATCCTTTGATGTCGGATGAAGAATCCGATGCAACCGAGGATGAAGAAGAGGAGGATTTTGATGCTGGTCTAGGACCCGCGGGTGATGGAGACGATACGGATTCCGAGACGTCCGAGGATGTACACGATGACTCCGACGATGACTCTTTCCTACAGGACGATCGAAAGGGTCCAAAGCTGCGTATAAGAGAGATACTCTTCTACGAGGAGCGTATCGAGACTCTGAAAAGTCGCCATGGCACCCTCAAGCCTTGAGCCATGGCACTGAGTTCTCCAGAAAATACGCATTGAGGCGTCGGTGAGCATTGATTTTGTGGGTGGGAGAATGATTGGGCGCCATGGGACTGCCTTTAGCGATCTTGCATTTCAATGGAATGGTCTGAGCGATGAAATTCTGGGAGCAGAATGGCGCATCTGGGGGATATCACACTTGGGAATTTGGAGCGGGCCTTGAGGCGAGTCGGTTGCATCGCCAGCAGGCGTGAACCGGCGCCATACCCGCCAACACTTTATTTCAAAATCTATGTAGTTCTAAGATATTACTGGGAGCACTCGGTGAGGTACGACGAAACCAATTCGACTTCATTCTTTATGTCCATCTACTGCGCTTCGGCTTGTAATTCGATATGGCTTCCAAAGAAAGACAACGTCTAAGCCTGAATGAAGAACTCCACAGATTCGTCGGTCACGTTAGATCTTCCACATATATGTCCGAGCCGTTCGCCTGCGTTCCTCGGCACGTTGTGCAGTCCACCTGCATGCAGGTGCTGAGGCGTCGAGGCCATCGCGTACACGTGAGAGCGCGTATTGGGGCCGTGCACAAACTTTCCTCCTTCACCGAGTCCCGCAGTTATTGACGCAAACCAACCAACACCCCACCTCCACCAAACTGGTCTCTGGATCCACCCTCAATCGGTCGCGGTATTTCAAGTTGTGACTCCTCCTCCCAAATCACTCCTGGTCACTGACTTCGAGTTGCTGCAGGCTCCATTGCGCATCGTCAACGTGGGGCTCGAGATGTTGATCTTGAGACTTCACCATGGACCATAAAACACGGGTTTTTGCGTCCGTCTTCCCTGTACCTTCGCTCTCGCATACGACTCCCACCCCAATTGCTACCCCGGATCTTGGAAATACTGCGGCCGGACAGTCGTTTGGTAGTCCGTTTGCGAGCAATGCGACTGGACAGGAGCGTGCGGTGAAGCGCAATCTTGCGTGGAGTACTGCAACCCGATTCCTCAGCCTTCCAAGCTCAATCGCGACCAAAAGCGACCATTTCGAAGCACATCGAAACCTAAGATCTCACGATGTCGAGGAAGCATTGCAATACCTGCTCATCGGAGAAGGGAAGAGTGAGGATGGATACGAAGTCGAGTTGGTGGAGTGGTTCACAAATGAGGCGAGACTGCACTTTGCACACCACGTTCGTCCTGATCTAGCACAACTATGGCAAAAGGTATGGTGTACCCATTAGAACCATGTCAATACAAGACTAACTCTGTCTTAGGAGATTCCGCTCAGGCAAGCCTGGAATGTCCTCGACCAGACTCAACAATTACTAGAGGAAGCTCAGCATTTCTACCTTCGACCATTCGACGATCACATAATTCCTTTCTTGGTCAAGGACACTAACTCTGCGTCCATTGGTCCCTCGAACTCTACACAAACTGCCGAACGTAATGAAGTCGATCTAATAAACTGGAAGTTTCGTCGTGATATCCAGGCTATGTTCGCACATTCACTACCTCTACAACGTTTCTCGAGGACGCTCAGTTACGTCTTATATGACGCAGGCTGTAGGCTATTCCGCATCCATACAAGGCTAGACGACCAGAATCCCAGCTCAAGTCCCGAAGGGTTGCGAAAACGTATGACTACTCTTCTCCTAGGGCTAGAGCGAGTCGGACTGGGAGGGGAGAATGCCCAAAAAGCATTTGCGCATTCCGTAGACGGGCTCATGGATACGTTCATCAATAGTCACTATCTGAAGGTAGATTGGTACTCAAAGGGATCAATAGCGCCGCACCTACGAGCATGGATAAAAGATGGCTTTTGCCCCTTCATAGAGCTCGTACTAGAATGCTTGAGGTGTAATCCCAGTAGTGTACCGCCTACTGAATTGCAGTCCTGGCAAGAGATGGCTTTAAGCAGGCTGGGAAGAGCTAGGGTCGATAATCTCTTCGATTTCGTCATCAGTTGGGATAGAAGCTTGGGCGCCATATTGGACACCAAGGCGAGTCGCTTGCGGGAGGACCACAAGTCATGTTACTTACAGTTACTACAGGAATATCTCAGGCTCCCCGGCGCAAAGCAATACCTGACATCGAACTTCTCACAGCAGATTTCAAGGCGCCTCCTCCATGCTGGTGCTACAACAACTTATATCTTGAATGTGTATATCTACATCATCCGCGCATTCCACGAGCTTGAACCGAAGGGTGTTCTCCTTGAGCGCGTTGCACGGCCGATACGACGCTATCTCAAAGAACGGGAGGATACAGCTCGGATCATCATCTCGAGTCTTCTGACAGACCTAAATGACGAAAGTGGAAATAAATTTGCACCGGGAAGCGAACTCTCATATGAGATTGCATTCGAAATGCAGAAGCCCTTTGCAAACTTCAACCAAGAAGCAGATGAGGAACTCAATTGGGGGGACATGAACTGGCAGCCGCACCCCACCGACGCATCTCCAGACTACAAGAAGTCTAAAGTGGAGGATGTCATATGGTTTTTGCTGACTCTCTGGGAACGGGAGGACTTTATCAACGAATTGAAGAATATTCTCGGTGATCACCTACTGCGCTGTCAAGATCCAGAGTATGAGAAAGAGATCCGACTGCTGGAGCTCATCAAGGTTCGCCTAGGAGACGATAAGCTTCAAGCCTGCGAAGTCATGCTTCGCGATGTTCTGGACTCTAAACGTATCAATGCTGCGATCCGGGCCACGGATACCTCTAGTCGTCCTCCAGACCAGCAAATCCCCCATACACCAGAAAACGCAGGCCCACGAACTCCACAGCCTCGCCGTCCTACTACATCTGCGCCATCGGCCTTCCCCTCAACGCCAAATTTGAAGCCCCCAGAGGGACCCACGCTTAATGCGCAGATTCTCTCCTCATTCTTCTGGCCCCTTCTTCGCGAAGACGAATTCCGTGTCCCTATCCAGATTCAAACTCTTCAAAAGGAGTACGAATCACGCTTTGAGCGGATCAAGGGTATGCGTAAGCTACGTTGGATGAATGCTTTGGGGGATGGTGCAGTAACTCTGGAATTCGAAGACCGAACTGAGGAGTTTGACAAGCTTGCTCCATGGCAGGTCAGCGTCATTCACGCGTTCCAACCGCAGCCAGGCGAAGAGTGGGTTGCGGGAAGAGGAAAGGATGCTAGTGTTACAAGAAACGTGGAACAACTAGAAGACATGCTGGAGATGGATGAGCAACTTGTACGACAAGCCATTGCTTTCTGGATTGGCAAATCCGTGCTCCGAGAAACAGATCCAGACACGTTCGCGGTCATTGAGAAACTCACACCATCCAATGTCGATTCTGACGCTGCAGCTGCGGCTCAGGAGATGGCGGAGGTCCAGGCACAACAAGCAGGCGCAGTAAGGAGTCAAGCAGATTTGTTGGCCGAAAAGAAGGATGTTTACATGACGTGCATTCACACTATGTTGACGAACCAGGGCAATTCCCCTGTGCAGAGAATTCTAATGATGATTAAGATTGTCATCCCCGGCGGCTTCCCTTTTGGGGCTGACGAGGTGAAGGCACTTCTTGGAGAAATGGAGAGAGAAGGTAAGGTTGTCTCTCTTGGTGGGGATGTATTTGGGATCAAGAGATGAGAAGGTGAGGGGTATGTGATGGTTCTGAGTAAACATGAGCGGAGTTTTGGTGTTTGCTATCGGTGCCACTGTCCAGGAAGCCCGGGCAGATATTGGAAGCCGAACGACGGAATGATTGACGAAGAGTGGTGTTTTGCTATTTGCGAGCATGGTTGGAGGCATATGCATTGAACTGAAGTTCAAAAACACCTTGCGATGATATCCCGCAAGCTAGTTCGTAGTCTATGGATGGACTGGACATGTAGCAGCTACATCATAGTCCAAGATTCCATCACGATATAGTCTAATGAAAAAGTCTATCCAAAAGCCCCAGCTCTCCAACAGAAACTCATCTATATACGCCCCTTATGCATCTACACCCCCACTCATTCAACCCACACAACACTACACATATCTCCCCTCCCCCACAAAGGAAAAACTGAAAATCTAATACCCCAACTCCCCAGCAACATGCTCAATCGCCTTCACAAGCCCCTCAACAGTCCCCCTCCTCGTCCCGCCATTAACAACGACTCTGAAAAACCTCCCCCTCTCCCCCGGCGCATAATCAATCATAAACCCCCTCCCCACAAGCCCCTTGGCCACATCCTGCGTAACCCTCCCATTCCTCTCGCCATCCAGATCCAAAACCCCGTTTCTGGCGAAGTGGAAACATACTTGTAGACACGGGTTGGGGTCTGGCGATATGATTATGAAATTCGGGGAGGATCTTAGGAGGTGTAAGAGGTGTGAGGCGGTGGAATAGGCGGATTCTATGTATGCTGCGTAGTGTTGGGGGCCGTGGTATGTGAGTGAGAGAAAGAATTTCAAACTATCGCCCCGACGACCGCATTGCGGGGTTAGATCTGCGAGGTCGTGGATCTCGTGGGGGTTGAAATGCTCCTCGGATGTTGCGGTATCGTTGTGGAAAAGGTATCCGGCTGGTAATGTCATTGCGCGCCAGAATTGTCGTAGGTCGCGTGCCAGGAGGAAGGAGCATGTCACCGGTACTCCGAGCATTTTGTGTGGGTTCATGGTTATGGAATCTGCGAGTTCAATGCCGGATAAGTGGGTTTCTTTGTGGGAGGGGGAGAAGACTACGGCGCCGCCCCAGGATCCGTCGACGTGCATCCAGAGGTCATGTTTCTTGCAGATCTGAGAGATTTCGGGAAATGGGTCGAAGGAGCCTAGGACTGTTGTGCCGGCCGTGGCGTTTACGAAGAAGGGCGTTTCACCCCGGGATTTTGAGGCTTGGATCAGAGAGTCCAGGGATGAGGGTATCATGCGGCCAGCAGAGTCGACAGGGACGGATATCACGTTTTTGCTGCCTAGGCCGAACATTTGGGCGGCTTTTTCGAGGCTGTAGTGGCCGTGGGAGGAGGTGAAGAGGGTGAATTTTCGGCTTCCTAGGCCGTCGGTTTTGGTTTCTGGGAAGAGGGTGTTGCGCGCGATGACGATGGCGGTCGAGTTTGAGGCGCTGCCGCCCGGTTGCGAGATTCCGCCAGAGTTGGGAGAGGTGTAGCCGAAGAGTGAGGCTAGGTAACGGGTTGTGTATTTTTCGATCAATGTTAGGACTGGGGAGACTTGGTAGACATGGACCTAGGGGCAGTGAGCGAGGGGTTTCCAATAGAAAGGGGATTTGGTATGAACATACGTTTGTATTTAGAGTTGCCAGGAGTAACTCAGATACCAAGCCGACCTATTCATGAAGTCAATTATCGAATTATTTAAATATCACATCAAAATAAGGGAGAGCACGCACAGCATTAGGGGAAGCATACAGCTTATCCATAAACCCCTGATCCCACGTATTCACCGAGTACTTTAGAACCTTCTGCACCACCTCAAGCAACCCATCCTTCCCTCCCCCTTCCTTCGGAATCTGCAATTCCAGCAAAGACTCCAGCTTCAGCGGGGGATGGTGCTCGACAAGCGTGGTGCGTGGAGCACCTCCCGGAACCACGAGACCATGGCCTGTATGCTTTGTCTTTGCATCTTCATCTGCAGAGCGTATGAATGGGAGGATCTGTTCTTGGATAGCGTCGAGGAGCTGCCAGGTCAGTTAGTGGGAGTGCTTCTTCAGCCTTGTGAAAAATGTTCGTTCCGAATTCCGATGGTGGGGTACAAGTGTTTCCGCACCTCTTTAACTTCGTTGGCCCTGTCCAGGGGCGGCTCGACGCCGTTGCTATTACCGTTTTGTGACACTTCGAAAGTCATGGTCGGTGTCTGTCTGAGCCGTTCAGTGTAACGCAGCAACGGATGAGCTGGATTGTGACTCTTTTAACAGGCGAAATGTATACGGACGTAATGCGTCACCGCAACCGGGATGTCGACATCACCTTATAATGCGAGCTTCTTTCAAAATTGCCGGCAGAAAATTCTCACCGCATCCATTGCCGAACACCAAAGGTATCTAGGAACAAATACAATCCACTTCGCCGGTCCAACGCCGTCTTACCGAGGGAATTGCTTATTCCCTCCGAATGACACTAGACTCTGATCTAAATTCTTCCCTGGGGGTCTCAATGCCTAATAAAACAAACGCTCCTATTGGGCTGCCACTGCAGCCTTTTCTTTACCCTTATCGTGGCCTGTCTTCGTTGCCTGCTTTTCCTTTTTAACATCCTTCTTGGCTTGTGCCGCTTTGGCAGCATGCTTCTGTCTTGCCAGCTCAATTGCCGTAAGATGTTTGCCATTTTTGAAATTCTTCGGTACTCCCCCATTACTCTCCGGGAACGATTGGAAGCCCTCGTTGCCAGCGGTATAGCGTGATTGCTTGACCCAGTCGCCCCGTCGACGCTTATAAAGGTCCATCGACCAGTTTCGCCATACTGCTCTACCGACGTATGACTCCCGCATGGCAGCCTCGTTTTCCGCTAGTTCTTCCGCGATTCTCTCACGAATGAAGGCAAGCCCCTGAGTGCCTTGCCATATGGCATCTATAACGTGGGATCCCGCTGGGTCCAATGCAAGCTCACCAACATGGCCATAAAATTGCTGGATGACTTTTCGTCGAAAGATGACGGAGGCATTTGGTGAAGTCAGAGCTGCTTGCAGCGCTCGAGATGCCGCGGGATCTCGGGCAACTGTGAGAGATAGGGCTGTTCCAAGTTTCGCCAGTGAATCGAATATCAGATTGCCAAGCGGTCCTGGGACGGACATCATGGCTTGCGCTAAGAGGGATCCATGGACCTTGTCTGGTTGGAGGCTGTTATGCTTTGTGTCCGGCTTGCCGTCTTCTGACGGTGCCTCGCTTCCCAGTCTCAGTACACGCGTCACTTCGAATCCGTTAGACCCGCCATAGGCCGTTTCAAGTTGCGCCTTGATGGGGATCGGGTTCACTCCTCGTACCGCACAACGTTCGATTAGTGTTTTTAGGATGGCGGTTCTGTTGCGTTCGACTAGGCCCGGAATCTGTTCTACAATCTGATGCATGGCGTCATCCAGATCGTCCTTGTTTAATCGCTCTAGAATTTTGGCTGCAACGTAGGCAGCGATCTCATTACGTGCCAGACTACCCATACGCTCTTTGAAAAATTCACCATAAATGGCCCTGAACATCTTTGCAGGAGCATGTTCAATTATAGTCTCCAGCAGTCTCGAGCCAATCGTGCTGTACACGAGACCGTTGATGAATGATGCGCTTTCTGTGCCTTCGGTGATCGGATCGTCGGGCAAAAGTCTGCGAATGATCGAATTTTCATCTTTGGCTCGTGATTTACCAAAACGGGACAACTCGAGCTGTAGCAACAGTTGTAAGGTGGGGTTCCCAGTAGGATGTTCTGCAAGAGCCCGAAGGTAAGTGCTATCCAAGCCTGAAACACTCTCGTCTATGGTCTTTTGAAGGGCGTCTAGGAATGATTTTGGAACGGTTCTTTTCTCCAGGACCAATTCAGTCTTCTCCGCGCCGACAACAGTGATTTTCTCCTTTCTCTTGCTCTGAATGGTGGACTTTGTGTTTTGTTTCTCCAAGGGCATGCCAGATAGAACGATCAAAAGTACTCTAAGCACATGCGAGGCAAAGCGCTCTGTCATAAGAAAGCCAAAATATCCTTCCAGCTCTCCTAGTGTATATAGGAACATGTTCTCCATTGAGATTACAACGTCATTAGGGTCGGAAGACGGCGGTGTTTGTGTAAGTTCTGGTTTGGCATGTTCTGTACTAACGATGGGAGCGGCTTGAATGAAGAGGGCCTCGCAGCAATGTGAAGCGAATCGGTGTTGGACGAGATGTAGAAAGCTTTAGAAAAAGTCAGCAAAGTACCTAGCAGAGTTATCGCCTCACTTACTGGCCACTAAATTTCTGGAAAAGACCTTTCAGCTGCTCCGGAGTCGAGAGGAGGATGAGTCGTTCCATCAAGCGGGAACATGACTGGCTGTTGGCAATTTTCAATTCCTTGCCATCGGCTTCCTTGTAAACATTTTCCAGGAACAGAGCTCGCTCCTCCGGGTCCCCAAACTGATTCACCTCCAGCATGTCGTCGGCACGCTTGAAGTACTCCTGCTCGTCCTCATCGAGCATACCGTAGAAGGGCGCAGCTTCCGGGCGAGTGACACCTTCGAAGGCTTCATCCTGGTAGGGTAGCTCTTCTTGGTCGACAGGCACATGCTGTACGTCATCCACGCTCTTCCTGCGCTTCTTGGAGGTGGAATCCTGCTCGGCATGGTCCCGTTTGCGTTTTTTCTGTTCCTCGCGGCGGCCGCGCTTCCTGTTCTCCTTGGGCATGGCTGGGGGGGGTGGGTGTTGGGGGAAAGAGAGGTGTTGTGGTGGTGAAGGATGCGAGGGGCGGCGGAGATATTTTTTTCTAGATCTCGGTTATCTGCGAGCGGGCGGCGAACGGTGGAGACGAGCTCTTAGATGAGCAGGGAAGGGATCCAGCAAGGGCCCGGGCGGGAATAAATAAATAGTGCTGGACAGGACAGCAGGACGGACATGAGGGTTAGGATGCAGCGATACGAGCAGTCAGACGATCGGGGCTAGGTCAAGGCAAAAGGCGCGTAGAGGAAGAGAGTGAGAGTGAGAATGAGGAAGCATGAGACACGGCAGGATCATGGCTGGCAATGGTTTTCGGATTGTGGTCTGAGAAAACATGGCAAGAATGGGCCAGAAAGCGCATAGTCCCGCATAGTGTGCACGCTAGATGGGCGGAAGTGGGAGTTTGGAGAGATCGATCGAGCTTTTTGGTCATGCTTGGCCCAACATCTGGCGGGTGGCGGGTGGTGGTGGTGGTGGTGGTAGTGGGCGGTTAGTACATTACTAGACTACTAGATGGCAGTCAATGCCCTAGGCAGGCGTTGGGGGTGCGAGGGGCTGCAGTGCGAGGGGGGAGGATTGCAAGTGTGTGTCTGTGGGTGTGTGTGTGCCTGTGTGCCTGTGTGCCACCACGGCGCAGGGAGCGCGCAGGGTACGAAGGCTGCGGAGGGTGCAGACACTGCGGAGGGAGCGAGGGTAGCAGACGCCACGACATGTGCTTTGGCGACATCGTCCCGCACCTCCAGCACCGTCACTCCGTCACCCAGTCACCCAGTCACCCAGTCACTATCACTCATCCCTTCACGTCCAACCAACTTCCGCCTCAAATTGCTCGACGCGACTCGTACTCCCCCTCTTCCGCCGCCGTCTTCTGCATCCACGTTGCCTGATCACCGCTCCTCGTACTACAAATACAGCTAGCCATAGCAATTGCCATTCCCTCATGCGCCCCTAGATCCCCCCCACCACCACCACCAGGATTCCGCACCATGACCATCCCCGACGCCTTAGACGAGACTCAGATTCGGGTTGCCGACTATCTCGACGACAAGCTACAATCTCTCGGCGACCTCGACTCCCTCGATGCTTTGCTCGCCAATATCCACACACAGCAGGGTCTCCTCAAGCAACAAGTGAGGCAGACCCCTCCCCTTTCATCTTCCTACCCAATTCAATACCGCTGACCGTTCGCCCCTTCTTCCCAGCTTCATGATGCCCAACGAGACCTCTCCGATGCCAAACATGCCTCCACCCATCACCACTCCTCCCTCCAGGAGCATGCCCGCGCCTTCAAGGCAGATCAGGCCGACATTGACCGCCGATTGATGCTTATAACCGCTTCCGAGACCAGTGATGAGGCCGTTCCCCGGTTCGAAGCTGTCCTCGACACGCTACAACGCCTCGATGTGGCAAATTCCTACATCGAATTGCTCCACGAGGTCGATGTTTTGAGGTAGGACGACGCCCATCGTGCACTTGCCGGGAACTCAATAGTCTGATTTACTCCAGCAAGGAAGCACAGTCCCAGCTACAGGCATCCAATGAGGCGGCCGTAGAGCCCTACAAGCAGCTTCGATCTCTCCACACGCGCCTGCTGCAGCTGCAGGACGATGCCGAGGGCGCTGCTCCGCAATTGATCCACCATGTGAACAACATCACCCTGGGCCTGCGCTCCCAGATCCTGCAGGCCTTCTCGTCCGATCTCGACCAAGTGCTCAAGAAATTACGATGGCCCTCACCAAAAGTCGCCATCCCAAGCCACCTGCAAGAGGAATGGGACACTGCTGTGACCAAACTGCTTGATCTGCAAGTGCCAGAACTTGAAGGCGCCGACTATCCCAGAGGCCCGGGTGACAAGATAAAGCTACCTGCAGTACTATTCCCCCTCCAGGTGCTAGTGGCGCCATTGGAGATGCGGTTTCGATATCACTTTGAAGGAGACAGGCCGACGAACCGCCTTGACAAACCAGAGTATTTCCTGGGACACATTACCACCATTTTGAACGACTACAGCGGATTCGTCGCCGACCATGTGCAACCGTTGCTCCTGAAACATTTCCGGGGAACTGACCTGGCGTTAAATCCAGTTTACATCGACGCAACGTCCGCCTTGATTACCGCCCTGCTTCCCATGCTGCGTCAAAAGATCGCTTCCTTGCTTCCGCAGGTGGCTGGCCAGCCGCAGCTGTTGAGTCACTTGATGCACGAGCTCATGACCTTTGACACGACGATTAGAGAGGAATGGAGGTACGACGGAGGGTTCGGTATCGAGGGTTGGAAGGGCCTCTCTTGGGAGTCTCTTGTCCAAGGCGACTGGTTTGGGCGGTGGCTGCAGGTGGAGAAGGACTGTATGGCACCACGCCCCCTAAGCGAGGCCATACTCTTGATCAGGTACTGACTTGCAGCAGTTGCATTGGCCCGGTATCAAAGCATCGTCGAGGCACCCGATTTCGGTGATCTCGACTACGAAAGCGTCGATCCAAAAGCCACCAAGCCCACCAAGGGGGCGATCCGCGTCAATGACTTACTAGAAACAATCACGGGTAAGGGTCTCTTGTGCTCAATCTCGCCAACTCACATCTGATCGACATGATAGATCGATATCGACCCTTGGCGTCCTTCTCCCAGAAGCTGCGCTTCCTGATCGATATTCAGATTGCCATCTTCGACAAGCTGCACGAGCGCCTCCAGAGCAATCTGGAAGCCTACCTGACCATGACCACGTCTTTTGGGCGTGCCGTGGGCGGGGTCACCAAGGAAGAGCAGGAGAGGCTGCTTGGAATTGAGGGCCTTGAGCGTCTTTGCAAGACATATGGTAGTGCAGACTACCTGGAACGGGCAATGCGGGATTGGAGCGACGACGTGGTCAGTATCCGCCTCCGCCTCCACACGATCGGGAGATCAGCGTCCCGAAGGCTAACACAAGGCCACAGTTTTTCTTAGACATCTGGGACGAGCTGCAGGATCGCGCTCGCCAGGCTAGTAACATTGCCAACATGTCCATTGCCAACGTCGCCGAGCGCACGTCGAGTGCAGTGGGAGGAGAGGGAGATGGCGGTGCTCTATTCGATGAAACGGCCGGCTGGTACTCCCGCCTCCGCGTCCGCAGCGAACAGATTATCACAGACACGTTGAACAGCAATGTGCGGGAGGCGCTACGGCCCTACCGGAACATGTACGTGACCACATTTGGCAATATCACGGCAGCTCTGCCAGTGTACTTACTTTATGGGCTGCAGCAATCCTTGGGCGACGCTATCCTCAGCCTCGACAGACGCCACCGTCTCGTCTACCGCTGAACTCGACCCACTCCTCACTTATTTGACCACTACCTTGGGCTTTCTGTCCCGCACTCTAGCTGCCGCCCCGCTGCGCCGCATCGCGAGAGCCGTGCTAACGACCATCTCAAACACGCTTTGGGATAACGTTCTGTCGCGCCACCGTTTCTCCACCAGTGGAGCTGCCCAATTGCATGCTGATCTGGCCGCCATATGCCGGGTGGTCGACAAGACTGCTGGCTCGGGGGTTGCTGAAGCCGGTTTGAGAAAATGCCTCGAAGGTGCACAACTCATAGGTCTTCCGGTCAAAGGTGGCAAATCTCAGCTCAAGAGCCCGACTACGGGGGACGAAGCTGAAGGGGATTGGGATGCCTGGGGAGGCGAGGACGAGGAAGATGCAGCGTCTATGAAGGATGATCGTACGATGGATGGAGAAGGATTAGGCCTCTGGGAAGTCGAGAAGCGCCTCTTCGCCGACAATGCCAGCGCTAGGGAGGTGCTGGAGGAGATGGGCCTGGAACTAGTGACAGAGAATGATGCCAGGGCGGTATTGAGTAGAAGGATCGAGTTGGCGGGATAGACAAAAAACGAATCTAGAGATTGAGGGCTTCGACTGCCAGAGGAATGATCAACGAATTGCCAAGCAGAGTCCCTCCACCTAGATGTGAGAATCTATCTGCCTCCTGTTGTGATGGATGATGCTAGGCTGCACAACTGAAAAGGATAGGAAACGACATGCTGTTTCCTTTGCCCTAGCAGATCTAGAAACCTCACTCTCCATCCCGCCATCTCACCCGGCCAACACAATGACCATCTAACATCCCCCAATCCCGCACCATGGCATATACCTCACCCCGTCGAACCAGATTTCATGCATCCAGTACTCACCTTCCCCCCTCCTTCCCTCCTTCCACACCCCACCCCAACCCAAAACCTCCATCTCAACCCCGCTTCCTAAGTCCCAGAAGAGAAATGCAAAGGGTTCTCTACACATTGAATACCCAGGCTTTGAAACAGACGGCTATATCGACATGTATATGTTTTTTTTTTTTTTTTTTTTTTTTTGGATACTGGGTTTGAAGTTCGAGGTTGGGGTTATGCGGTGGATGATGGTATGGTATGGTATGGTATAGTATGGTATAGTGAATGAGGGATTTTTTGGGGGTGCTGGATATGTGGATGGGTAGGGTTGGTAGGTATGTGTGAAGTCTGGGGGGGATATATATATATACATAGATAGATAGATAGATAGCGTGGGATGAATAACATGTTTGATATGTTGCAACATGATGCGGAATTGGGGATGGGGTGGGGAAAGGTGATGTGTTGGTTTTTCTTAATAGGGGTGGGTTGCGAGAGAGCGGGTTTCAGGGTGTTTGTGGGTGTATTGGAAAGGTGGTTTGAGGTTACTGTTAGACTGTTGGTGGTGAAGGGGTGGGATATGTTATAGTCGGATCGCGGAATTGGGAATGTGTGGTGGATTGATGGGTTGGTGGATTGGGACTTGTAGAGGGTAGGAAGGGATGGTGTGTTGATGGTTTGCACTTCTTGGGGAATGGTGGTAGGAAGACTGGTTAGATAGGGTTGGATACTGTTCCTCTGCCAATTGCTCGGACTGCTGGTCGGTGACATATTGCTTTTTGCACACAGTGGTCGACGTGGTTCGCGACTTGCTATGTTGTAATGTGAATGTTGAATGCAGTGGTTTCTGGCTGGGTGGGCGGATTTCTTGCGGAACATGATATCAACATAGGAATTAGTCTCAGCAATTGAAGTCCCTTGGGTAAGAGTTTGCGTGGGGAGGACTTAGAGGGGTTGAAGCAGACGCACTCAGTTCTGAAGGGGAAAGGTGAAAATCTACAATATGACTATGCTAGGTGTGGCTGAGATGTGTGGATGGAAGAAGAAGAAGATAGGGGGCGTGAAAGTCGGGAGTAAACGAGTCTACAACTCGACAATCTTAGTTGTCGAACGAGGGTTGAAAAGTACGGGAATAAATGCAGAGGCCAAAGGTCGAATTGGGAAGGAGTAATGTCAAGACACAGAAACACTTCCGTCTTAAGCGCCGGTGCAAGATCATTAGAAAGGGGCATTCGACTTTTCAACGGTTCAACATATTTTTCACAACGGGTGTAGTAGGTAGACGAGGCGGCAATGCACAAGATCTCAAGATATAAAAACCATCAATTAATAAAATTATCCATCACATAATACACTTAATCATAAAAAATTACTCATACAAACTCCGCCCATTCATCCCATCCAACCTCTCCATACATCTCCTCACCTTCCCCCAAACACTCAATTCGACCTTTTGCGCAACATCTTTAACCTCCTCTTTCGTACTTGTTTTCGCATTACTGTCGTCTTGAGTGGCGTGGGTAGATGAAACGGAAGCTGAACGGCGGGGTGGTGGTTGATGATCCGGATGGGAGTTGGACTCGTGTGATTGCTTATCGCGAGACCTTGTCGGGAACGTTTTTGCCCGTGGCCTTTTCGAACATGTTTCGAGCGCCATCCGTCTGGGGTGTTGTTAGCTGGAATTCTTCACTCCAAGTATGTATGTATGGCAAACTACTGGGGACTTTGGATAAAACTTACAATCTTCTCGTTCAAGTTACGGTTCTTCTCGGTGTTTTGACCCCATTGACCGCCAAATTTCTTCTCAACGGATTCGAGACCCTTGTCGAGGTAGTCTTTGTCACCTGGGTTGTTGGAAGAGGAGGATTGGTTGGGGTTCATTTTCGGTAGAAAGTGGGTTGTAGTAGTTTGGGGGTTGGTTTGGTAGTGATAGAAGAAAGTGTGGTTGAGATGAATGGGACGGAGTGTAGTGGATTGAATGATGAGAAGTCTAAATTCTGCGGTGGATGGAGGGAATTATATACCCCACTTCTTACACAATACACCCAAAAGTAGGCACAGTAGTTATCCCTGGAACAGTGATGCCATACCCACCCGAAACAAGTCTAGCTACGACACCCAGGCTACAAATTCCAACCAACGACGTACCCCCATGCCCCCCGCGCATGGTTTCTTACAAGCTTCCAGCTTACTATATTCCCGTTAGCAAGGTTCGATCCCAAGCTTTTGTCCGGCGTAAACTTGGCTCACGCCTTGCAGATAGTACATTGGACCCTGCTTGGCTGGCGTTTGGTCTTCAAATGCATGTACGAGCCGTCCATTGACATATGAAGGTGAGATATACCGCACGAATTCCTTTGTCTCCATGGKTTTTAMAAGCCACAATTACATTACAACCGCCATCAACCTGCTAACCTTCGCCCAAAATTCGTAATGAATGAACATCCTCCGGTTCCAGTGACGTCTGAGATCTGACCTACCCCCCGGCCCAATGAGAAGCACGAAGATCGGACAATCCCGAAAAGGAAGGGAAGTGACGTCAGGCGCCTGCCAAGATCGAAGATCCAATGACCTCATGTTAGGGACAACAAGATACCCTCACGGCATGCACGGTTGATTTTTCTGCACAATCTGTTTCGAGCTCGTAGTCAGGGTCCGCTGTTATACGGCTTTGCTGCTTGTTTGGGGAGTGATGGGATTAGAGGCGGTGGCGTTGGAGGCGAGGGACTTGGCTTGGACCCTGACGTACTCGTAGCTATCTCGCCCACGACTTGTTTTGATGTATCGATAATAGATACTTTATATAGGGTTTTGCGTCATGATTTGCCGAAGGGTTACTGAATGCATGAATATTGATACTGTTTATCTGATTTATTGGATATCCACTGTGGCAAAGGTAATGCATTGGCTCCTGCTATGTTGCCTTGAATTTACCATCCATTTTATATTTGGTTGTAACTTGACTTACTCGCAAGACTCTTCAGCTTGCAGGTTGAGATTCTCAAAAGGACGGTAAATGAGCTTGCAATTTGGTCTTAAATTTGCCCTCATGTTCTTCTGCTCAGCTCTCTAATCGTGCTCGAGATTTGTTCCTGCATAAGAATTGCTTTTTCGGGTGCAGCACATGTTTACCGACCGTGCGTTATGTTTGTCAGGGGCTGCAAGAGATGCGAAGAAGATGATAGCGATAATGATGAGAGCAGCAGGCGAATATTCAAGAATCTATGTTTGACAATTTATTCCACCTTTTCTCTTCTAATATTGATTGACCTTGAGGAGTACGCGACCCAAACCTCGCTCTGAACTCACAAAATCAGAAAACCAACCATTCGACGCACCGAACCACCACTCTCTCGATCACCACCCACAAAGAGCCATACAATCCACATTCCAATCCCTAAAAAGCATCCACAATGCAACCAACCCGCCGCTCTAAACGCATACTTAACTCGCGTCCTCCTAAACCAACTTCCCAGCCCCAAATCCAAGTCCACCGCGGGGCCAGCAAATCCCACCCACTAACCCAATCCCAACAACACGCCCTCCTAACCGCCCTCCACGAAATCCTAACCTACAAGCACAAACCCATCACAAAGCCTACACTCCCATTAATCCATACCCTAGCCCAGGGCCTCGCAAACACAAACTACGAGAGGAGCGAGGCAGAAAAAATTCAAGTAACCGAGCAATGGGTACAAACATTCCTGAAGGAACACGGGCTTGATATAACGTCGCTGAATGCTCGTGGTGGAGGTGGGAAGGGCGGGAAATCTGCGCGCGCCAGGCTTGTACAAGCGGTCACTGAAGCTATCAGGAAGAAAGAAGAAGAAATTGGCGTCCACAATTTTCCGGAGGAGCAAGGTAGCATACGGGAACTACTTCTGCAAAGATTGGTGGAGTGTATACCAGAGGGTAAAACACTTCGGAAGAAGGATTGGGAGAGGCTTGGGCGGATGGTAGATCGAGAGTTAGAGAGGGCTGATCGGAGGTTGGATGTTGAGTTGGAGGAGCTGAGGGGAAGGCTGGGGAGGGAGTTGGTAGAGTTAGAGCGACTGAGGGAGCGGGAGGATAGGATGCGGAGGGCTTTGGAGAGGGTGAGGGGTGGTGAGGAGGAGGAAGAGGAGGAGTATTTTTAAGACCAATAAAAGTTAACTCTTTATATGATGGATATTGAATCCCATTCTCACTCACCATCAACCAGCCAGCCTCATATTCAACCCCCCAGTCTCACACCCAAATAATCACCAAACTCTTTAAAGTCTACCCTCAACCCAACATCCAATTTCACACACCAAGCAAACTAATCTCACCATACGATCTTCTCAACCAAATCACCAGATCACGAAGAACACGAAACGAGATACTAAAAAAGAAATTGAAATCATATCACACCATTCAACCACTCACTCACGAGCACCACGGCATTGTTTTGCAACGCGAAAAAGAAAAAACAACAAGGTACTCGTTCTCGTGCAACTCAGGTACTCAGGTACTCTCACCCAACAATACCGAGAAACCGTCAAAAGGGGCCGAGTCACCAAATATTCATACATTTGATATTTAGTGCTCACGACAAAAGAGAGAGTACCATAATGTCCACAATCACTTAATGCAGGATTAAGAATTCCCAAGTTCAAAAAAAAAAATTGGTTTCTGCAAGTGTAATCCATGTACACGAATTTCTGCTACGAGTGGCTGGGTCTCATTGCAAGTACATAAGACAGTTGCGGTACCCCGCCCTTACTCTCGCTCTCCCGGTCCTCCAAATCAAAAAAAGACACACACATCAATCAATCGTCGTCCATGGGGATATCATCGCGCAATGCACAAACCATAGCCAAAGACAATCCAATCCAATCAAGCGCCTGATGTTTCCCTTCCTTCCCATCCCAGGTTATCCCATGCTGATTCGTTCGTCCAGTCTCTAAAGCATATCCCGAATTCCATGACGACAACGAAAAGAGAAAGGGAAGAGTCTCTGAGGATCAGCTCCGTCTACATCCAATCCGATCCAATTCCAAAATTCCGGTTCCCACAACGAGAGCAAGGAACCGGTAGAAGTGGGAAGGGTATCTCAAAAGTAGGGTATAAAGTTCTGCAGCTCAAATGCAGTGAAGCATAGCTGGCGCGAAGAGTAAACGTGGCCGTTGCTAGTCGATGCTAGAACAAGGAGAAAGGTGGTACTTGGTACCAGATACACATGCTGTAACGCTGTAACGCCGATAATGAGATGGACCCGTAACGCTGTAAAAGACAAAGATACCGCTGGAACGCAAGACGATAACAACAACAACAAACAAGGAAAACGTACAAGTACAGTGCGTCAAGTCGCAAGCCAACTTCGAGTAGAAGCTAAACGTGTGTTCATCCCAGATGATGAACATATCCATAGGGGAATGCGTTTGTTAATTCCCAAAATCTTTGATAAGACTGTGGAGGAGGCTGCAGAATCGAGCGTGCAATTCGACGAAGAAGCTCTCCTGCCCCACAATCTCAACCAGAGTCCTGGGTCGCATCGCATCGCGGCTAACGCGAGGGTAGCCGTCAGGGTCCACCTTCTTGGCAGACAGGAATGATGAAACCGGGGTAATATTGCGGGTCGAAGGCGAAGTAGAGGTCGATGCCGACTTGTCCTTTGGTGGGAACGTGAAGGCGGGTATCGACGATGTCGATGATCCAAGTGGTGGAGTGCTGGGGATTGCAGTGGTCGGCCGTGAGTGCGATTGGCTCAGAACCGATGCGGCTGATTCACGCTCGAGGACCTTCTCAGCGAGCGCCACGATCCGATTCGCGATGCCTTCGAACACTTCGGTGACTTTGACCATGGCCCTGCTAGCCCTGCGACTGTCACGACCGGCCATGGCGATCAACGCATATGTTCGTTTTGCTCCGCGGGACCTGGGATCCTGAAGACGGAAGATATACGCAATGGTGTACCCCGCATGCGGGTCACCAAACATGAGTGGGCCGGATGGTTTTCCACAGGGGAGAGCCTCGCATGACAGAGTGCGGATGCATGTGCGTCGTAGTAGAGAATATGTTGCGGGTGACTGAGGCTGACTGGTAGAGATGTAGTTTAGAGTATGTGTGTGCATGCCCCGGCTGGCCATGAACATCGGGGAGGAAGGGACCGAGTCCGGATACGACTGGTTGCTATCAAAGGACTTGGATTGTTCAGTATCGCTAACATCAGAGGAATCGGGAGAGCTGCTCAGGTCGTCACAAGACCCAGGCCGGCGTACAGCATAGTTCTGGGAGCTTCGTAGTACGGGACTACCGTTCCGCCCACGGCCATCCTTTGATGGGCTTCCTGGAGCGCCAGTCGGCAGTCTGTCGCTGTACTTCTTGGGTACCAGGATGGAACAGTTCTCGCACACGTCGGGGTCCGAATCAAATGTGCTACTAGGTCTCCTACCACCAAAGCTACTGTCAGAGGATGAGGTAAAGCTGGGGAAGTATGGGTTATGTGAGGGGGAACGCGGGCTGGTAGGCGGCGTCTCGAAGGGCGAGGTCAACTGGGGGATGCGTGCACCACCCAGCTTGAGGGTCGGCTGATCGTACAGTCCATTATAAGAGTAGGCCGACGCAGGCGCTTCGTCGGTCGGGGGAGTAACGCAGGGGTTACAGGTGGTGCATGGTGAGGTCGAGGCCTGGGTGCAGATGATGGACGTAGGGCCGTGGACCTCGCAAAAGTGCGCGAGCGAGATCTGTGGAGAAGAGGTTGTTAGATACGGTTTCCCAAAGGAGCGGATGACGCGCGCGCATACGCGGATTGCCTGGGGGTGGTGTCCTGGATCTCGAGTCCCAAGAGCGCGGCGCGAAGCTTGAAGGCGCCGGGGGGTAGAGGGACTTGACAGGCGCGGAGAGGGCTTACCGTGAAATCCATTTCCTCCTCTTTTTGGAGTCTATGGCCTCATGATTGTTGTGGGAGACGTAGTGGTGTGGAGGGAGCTGGTGGCTCAGCTGACAGAGGTAGAACCCCTGGGGCGGACCGAGGGGATGGAGTTGGGAGGCGGCGGGAGTGCGGCAGGAATGCGATGGTGTGGCGGGCTCGTGGTTGTGAGTGGCGAGGGAGGTTTATCGTCGCCAGGCACAGCAGGGCAGGTTTCAAGAAAGGGTAGAAGGGGTGGTGTATGTCGCGTGAGAGGTTGTGTTGTGGTGTGGAGGAGAGCGGGAGTGGCAGTGAAAGTGGAGGTGGGTCGTCGAGGTCACGGGCGCAGTAACGAGGGACGTTTGCGACGGGCGAGTGACGTGAGGGCCGTTATACAACAACGCACTGGTCAGCGCGGGGAGGATTGGAACGGCAGAGAGAGATTTTGACGAGATATTTCTGGTGAGCAGTGGGAAGCAGCAGTAAGTAGAGTAGTGAGGTAGTGGGAGGATTTAGAGGGGGAGGGTCGGCGGGATATAGGAACTCGGGGCGTTGAATAATAACTATGGGACGTATTGGAGCGGAACTGCCTCACCATCGGGGAGGAGCCAGAGCAGAGCCAGAGCCAGAGCAGAGCCAGAGCCAGAGCCATCGCATCAGGCCCAAGGGGACCCTCCCAGAAGAAGCCCATGCGTGTGCATCGTCTTGGCCCAGCCATCATGGAAGAGCCGAAACGATTTAGCAACGCCCCCGGTGAGCGCCAGGACAGGGGAAGGCCTGTCTGACAGAACCCACAAAAGTCCACCGCGGGCCTGGCAACTGGCCGGAGCTCTCAATGGCGGTGAATCGCCAGCAGTTTGATTGGACAGCGGGACTCTGTGATGGATGTGCTGAGTTCAAGTCGGCCCTCTATGGTCGGATAGCAGCACTCGCGGTAGGCGGGAGTGCGACGAGAAGGATGGGAAGCATGATGCTCATTGCTCATTGCTCACCCTCGGCCTCACCCTCACTACTTCGTACAGCGAACACTGCATTATCAGTGAGCCATGGCAATAACAAACCTTGGTGCCTCTATCGACATGTGGAAATTCATCATGCAGTCACGCTTATTCTGAGTATCTATGCCTGTGTCACCAATGTCGTACGTCGCTGCCGTGACCACTTTGATCTCATTCTATCCATAAGCCTACTTACAAGGTATCTACTATCTACTCCACCGTAAGTACAGCCTACTGTGTACGGTGCACGGAGGGGGACCCACGATAGACGACACACACGCACGCATGTCCAGTTACCTTGTGGTTACGCGAGCACCTCCCGCGCCTCGCCTCTGGCCTCTGCATCTGCATCTCTGACCCGTCAACGTCAGCCCCGGCCGTGGTAAAACTGCCAGAATGCGAGGTCTGGGGGATGGTCGATGAGCAAAGGAACGCAAATTGCATGTCAATTGCTCAAACCAGCATCCCCAATGACGCAGATAGCATCATCGCCAGGAAACTCATCGAGCGATTGCGATTGCAGTCAAACCCAACAAAGGGGTTCCGATCTGATGCTGCCCTGTCTGATTTCCTATCCTGGGGCTGGGCCTTTTCCTAGTCTGGCATGTTCATGTTCATGTCCATGCCGGGCCATGTCCATGTCCATTGTTGAGTCGAGATGATGATTTTCCTGCCCCTCGGCCCAAAGATGCTATGCTAACCCTCGCAGAGTTCACAGGCACACAGACACAAAGGCATGATGGCTAACCGGGGGTGTTGGGACTCGCGCTGCACTCAACGTCATGTTCGTCTTGTTCTTCGTCTTCTTCCAAACTCTCTTTTCCCCTCCCCCACCCCCCATTCGATGCCCATCACACCCTTAACCAGATTCCAAAACACCCGCCAGTCCACTCGAGCCCCTGGGATGCCACGATGCCACGCTGCCACGGTGCGCACTGCTTCTTTCAATTGAGCCGCAAATCTCACAACCCCTTCCTCTTCCACTTTCTTCCCTTGTTCTTCTGCAGCTGCTTTTTGGCTGTTCACCCACAGGCACGCGTGCGCCGCCCATGTGCCAGGTCCACTCTATTCTTTCTCCACAATCACACGACAGTCGCACAGCAACCGTCGCCTCCAGACTCGACCAACACTGCACAGTGCGCTGCACTGCACGGCATCGCTCAGACTCCAGAGCCCCGCCACGCTTGCCAGGAAGTCATGGCAGGCATATGCTTGCAAGTTGCCTCTGCCTCTGCCTCCACCTTGCCCGCCTCTTTGACCGTCTACCGTCCGGTTGTCTAGGTGGAGCTCCCTTCGGCGAGTAGGGCGACTAACAGAGCTGAATAATGGCCGCCCATGATTTGCTTTTTCTTCTTCCAGATGGGGCTCTCGTCTTGTCTCGTCTTGGAATCGAGGGCGGACCTCACCCTCCGAAGCTCTGCCTATTCGTCGCCCTCTGTAGTCCGCGTAGTCCGCACCGCCCGCCCAGAGTCCCAGAGAGTCCCAGAGAGTCCCAGAGTCGCAAATCCCCCCAAATTCCTACTCGTCGGATACTCACTCTCCAGGGCTGCCCCATGGTATGAGCAGCATGTGACTGCCTTCCCAACCAAGGCAACCTTTACCTCTCAGAAATAACTCTCCGCCGGACCTTCTTACCAAGTGGAACCTGGTTCCCTTCTCTTCCCGCCCCTCTCCACCAACTACACACCACTAAAGTACTGTAACCATTCCCACAACAAACACTATACAGCCCACCACTAGCACTACGACTATTGCTCACCGGTCGCCTGAAGTCGCCGTCGCCGTTGCCATCTCTTCCTCGCCCGCTCCGGCTTCGGGTACTCTACGGCGACACGCTGCCCCAAACCCAAAAAAAAAAAAACTGCTGCAGGGTCTTTCTTCCAGAAAAACCAGGCACCTTCCATTCTGCTTTCTCCGGCTCCCGTTTTGCAACATGGACTCGCGGGAAAATACGGTAAATCTGGGGGGGTTTTTTCCTAACGCTCGCCCCTTGCACTTACCGCTTTCATCCTCTTGCTGCGACAACCGTGTCCTCGTCACGATAGATTTTGATCTTCAAACCGCAGGAGAAGCATAACCGACACCCCCGAACTGACCACTTCGCTGCTCCTTCTAACAATAACAACCGCAGGTCCTTCCCCGGATATACAAGGTCCCCGGCCGCGGTCCAAGGTTTCACAGCAACAGCAAAATAAAGTGTAGATCCAGGCCCCTTCAGGCACTCAGGTTCGCCTTCTTACCAGCCCACTCTAACGACAAGGACACGACTATAAAACACTGTACAAACGGCTTCAGGGTCCGGCCAAGCCCACCTCGGGCCCGCACGGGGCTGGCCACTATGCATTCAGCCCATCCATTGATCGACCTCGCGATACTAATATGACGCTTAACATTCCGTCCAGGGCATTATTGAACTGGCTCGAGTATACACTAGCTGGTGCTGCACTTTCGCCTTCGACCCGTGGACTATTGTAGTTACGCGGCCTGAATGGTTGGTGCCCATCTAATCCGAGACTTGATGCTCGCGTTCCCAATACCCAGGCATTGAGCATGGCTCAATTTTAGGTGGTCTCGAAATACACATTCCACCATGAAACTAGCCAATCATGACCACCTCAAGCCCATTACCGTCAAACAAGGGGACGTGCTGCCCTATACAAGATCAAAGATCCGACGCATATACTTTTCCTTGGATATTCCCGCCCGCCCGGACTGACTGACTGACCTAGTACAAGACAAGTCCGGCATTTATTCTCGAAGCCACGGGCTTATGAATCCGCAAGCCGAACAAGAAATATGATCCTTACGTAGAAACATGCCTTGGAGGTGAGGTTCATTTGCATAACCAGGATTCGCATATGCAACGTTACACCGTGCAATCCGGGTACATTTGACATGGTCCTGAATTCTAGAAGAAAATATTATCCTAGAAAATAAGTGTCCGGCTCGCAAGAGCAACAAGCCGAATTTTAACCCTTTGGCAGCAATATGACTGCATACTTGCTCCTGACTGACGTACGTATATGCACGTCTATAGGCGCGCGGGATATAGTCTTTTCCCCAGCCAACGACATGTGAAGCCAGTCACACAGATCTGGATAATATCGCCGTATTCAATATAGCTACCCTACGAGCATGTCACCCCGGATCTTCATGTGCAACTCACACCCCTTCACGCGTGTGCATGCAGAATTCTCTGCTTTTTTTCTTGCTTTGCTATTTTCATGATCAGCGGTCCGACGTCTCGTCCCCCAGACTCAAGACAATCATCGCTATGCTAGGCATGTGAAAGTATAGTTCTCAGCATGCATCATCGATCATCTACCATGCGCACATGTTCCCTCGTCGCAGAAATCACTTTGCCTCTCGTGAGGGCCGTTCCTGCAAACCAATTTTGCACAGGTGTACGTTACTTCTGTAAATCTTAGTATACTACCATCAGTAATACTGGCAAATACAATACTCAGTCAGAGGCTTATGCGCTGCACCTAGGTGTACCTCTCCGTACACCAACTACCGCAATCACCGTACCAGCGAGACAAGCCCTAAGATGTAACTAGACACCAATTCAAACTAAAAGTATACCTCCTCCCAAATCTACATGACATGTATCTATTCCCCGATACAGTGATGAAGAGCAAAACTCTCTCCCCTTAGTAGGCATACACATAGCAAGTAAGATAGGTGTAGTTCTCGTAGTAGCTCATTGTCATGGTTCGGTCGGCACAGTCAAAGGACATACTATACACATGCCTACGAATACAAGACAGCATCTATAGTAATCACTCATATCATAGACTAAAAGTCACCACCGACTCTAAGCAGGATATCTATACTCTTACTTAAGAAAAATTAAGAAGAAAACCCACTTTAACGTATTCATCACACGCGCATCACTAGCATCCAAGAGTAGCTAGTCATTACTATCCAGCCCGTCGAACCATCCCATCCCATTCACCGGTGATGTTAACACATACTTATATCCAACATATCGGCGATTAAGAATAGGTGGGGTGGGTATAGAATCCAATACTATGTAACACATATAAAGATATACATAGATAGATGTATGTTTCATAGAGGAGAGAGAAAACGAGGGTTTTATGTATATAGATGCATGCATGGATGGCATACTCATCACCGTTATATTGGGTTATTTACGTATAGAGTGTCAGTGTATTCAAAATTCATTCTATAATATGTTCGTATCCTCGGCAAGAGCTTGAAAGATGGGAAAGGTAGAAGTAGATAGTATGTACGCATAAGTTTGTTCTATAGGGTGTTCGTATTCGAATCCTCGACAGGAGCTTGAAAGACGGGGAAAGGTAGAAGTAGAGTGGGAAGTTGAATGTGCTTAGCGTGTTCTAAGTAACTTATCTTTAGTTAAAAAGGGTAGGGTAGGGTTACGTATCAAGTAGAAGGTTCTTAGACCAGCTTATTAGATATTTGAAATTGCATTGTTTATTTTATCATTTTCTGTTTGTTTGTTTTCTTTTTGCTTGGTCTCTTCTTTTTCCAACCATCAATGAGAAGAGATATATTACTCGTACTGGTATCGTTGACCGATCGTAACATCATCACCACCCTTTCCCTTCCCTTCCATWCCATTCCATTCCATCAATGCATCCATACATACAATCATTCAATCATCTTACATCCAGACATAGAAGATATAATCCTACACCCTCCCATACAGTCCGGTTCCAACGGTACCGCCGTTATCATCCTCATCAGCATCCGCCTCACCTTCCACGTCCCGTCCCCTCAGGATATCGTACCCTACAAGCTGATCCACGTACCTCTTGCTCCACCTGACCTCCCAAAATTGCGCTCTCTGGGCTTCCGTGAACTCCCTTCCTCCCCTGCCTACGCCCCAATGCCCATGGCCCGGCGTGTTTACAGCGGGATTGGGATGAGGGTTTGGGTGGTCGTTCGGATTAGGTCCTATTAGATCCAGCATAAGTGGCTCCCAGATCAGATCAAGCTTCGTGATACCGATACTCGTACACGGGATTTCGTCCAGGAGGGCTGGGCTCACAACGCCTACATCGCGCCATTGCGAGCGCCAGGTCGAACTCTCATGTGGCGATAGGCGCGTGATGAATGTATGCAGCACTCTGCGCCTTTCATTGTAATTCTTACATGCCAGAATTTTGGCGACCTGCGAGATGCCGCCTAGTACAAGAACGAATGCTACGTCTTCGTCGCAAACGGGATGGCACGCCCAACCCCTGGGTACCAATTTCTTGACTGACCCTACATGCCGTGGAGGTCGGAGTTTGCACTTCAAGACCGAAAGGATGAAGCTGTACATGTAGAAATACTGTAACCGGAGGGGTTGATCCATGCGTTTGAAGATGGCCCTCTCTTCCTCGGTGATGGCACCTGAAGTTGAGATGTCGTACCCAATGTGATACCGAGGCCTGATACGGCCGAGATCTCGCTCCAGTACTACTCGCCTATGCTCTTCGAGAAAGTATCCCACTGCGAACACAAGCGGAAGCATTTTGTCATAGACGGAATTCCACGTTTGCTTCTGCCTCGGACATGTGTGCTTTATCGGATCACTCACGATTACATTTGCGAGTTGCCGCGTCAAGCGAACTGACGCTATGTGGCGCCGACGCATGGCGAAAAGATATGGAAGGTTTGCTTCGTCGGGTCCCGGCGGGGGATACAGTTTTACATGCAAGGTTCCCAAGCGTCGATGTACCCAGAAGCGGACGAGGGACGGCCCACAAGTGGATATGAGATCGTTGAGGGCATGACTGGTTAGGCGAAGGGAGAGGAGGTCGGATATCGAGAGTGAGCTCAGAATGTGAATGTGGAGTTCGGAAGGAAGGCGCAGAAATGCAGCGAAGAAGGGGCTTGTGTTGCTAGAGGATGGTCAGACACGGCGGGATTGAATATGAATTAGATGCGCTGAGAGTTTGCGGCCCATCATTCACAAAATGGAGTGGAGAGGATTGTAGATTGGATGTCTTGTACCTTGTCCTATCCTTCCCAAACTCTTCCCCTCTCCTTCTAACACTCTTCAACGACGCGATCAGTCTAATCTGAAAGTTCTCGGCAGCTCTCCCAATGCTCGGCCTCTTTCTACCTCGACCCGGCGCGTCTGTATGAACGGACTGGTCGACAAAGAAGCCCGGACGTAGAGACCTGTCGGGCGGCGAGGTATTCCTGCGGAATCTCTCCATACCTCGGAGGGGGATCGTCGGAAATCGATCTTCGCGAGCGGCGGTATGACTGGGTTTGTTGCTGCTTGTACGAGAATGCTTCTCTTCCTGTTCGAGGAGCAACCCGTCATGCGACGAAGGGGCCGTGAACGGAGCTGCTGTTGCTGTTCCGAGGCATAGACGTCATGATCGTGTACACAGTATGCAAGTCCTTGGAGGTGGCTTTCTTCTTTGCTCAGTGCTTTGCCCAAGTAGATAAGAGGTGGAGCAGCAGTGTCTGTAGATAGACAAGGGCAGGTCAGGTCATGTCGTGGCCAGGCAGCACACAGGTCAAGTCGCGGTGTAGCACGAGACAAGGCGAGATTAACAGTTGAGATCGAGGGGTGCGTTTGGAAAGGATGCAGAGTAGCCTGGGCATTTTGAGCATGGACAGGACAGGACAGGACAGGAGAAGACCCGACCAAGAGCAGTCAGTGCTGGGGGTGGAGGCACTGGGAGGTCAGAAGGGGGCGAGCGCGTCCTGCAAGTGGTGGACGGACTCTGCACCTTTCGCGAACCCTCGTGGCCGGGACAGGGCAGGCCTGGCAGGGTAAGCCAGCACAAACACGACATCTGGATCTGCAGTAGTCTCTGGCAGCGCTGGCCCCGTTTGGCCACGAGGGAAGGACGGGAAAGGAGAGAAGAAGGCTGGACGCGCCGTTTCAGAATGTCAACTTTGCCGGCTCTGGAGGCGTCCGCTAAAAATAGGGCCGAGTTGGGCTTCCCATCTCCTGCACAAGAGGAACTGTCTCCGTGGGGAGCA
Source organism: Nigrograna mackinnonii (assembly GCA_001007845.1). Taxonomy (NCBI): domain Eukaryota; kingdom Fungi; phylum Ascomycota; class Dothideomycetes; order Pleosporales; family Nigrogranaceae; genus Nigrograna; species Nigrograna mackinnonii. The sequence continues at coordinate 96,788 of JGVQ01000295.1, read as the reverse complement.
AGGCCGAATGAGATCTGGAGTTCCTTTGTATGGCAATCATGTCTCCTCCAAGGTTCCATGTGAACGTGAGATCCCCGCGAGAGTTGCTCTTTTCCATCCTCGTCGACGTCGCGTATCGTTGGTATTGTATCATCGTATCGCAGACATGTATCTGAGCTTATCCCCATCGCATCCTCTTTGGAAATCGTAACAGGGGTACGGTCCCGATCGGTCTGGCTTCTTGGGCACGCATTGCTCGCTGTTGGTCATCGAAACGAGCGGTACGTACATATCTCGTCTCTGTACCTTGTGCATTACATTAGTCCTACACACACACACACACAAACACAGCCATGTACATATGTATACGGCACTAGGAGTAGCCTGAGCACCGCTGGCCGTGCTGGGCTGCGACACGTTGACATGACACTTGGGCTTGTGTGTATCTGCGTCCAGTCTCTGCGCCCATCCTGAAATCTGAGGTCTCGAGGCTTTGGAGGTGACACGGTGTGGCGGTCGCGTCTAGCCCGTCTGGCCACTGATATATGAGGTCTGCTGATGTTTGCATCGCATCGTGACTTGTGAGCGGGTCGGACGAGGACATTGCGAGGACTAGATCTGGAGCTTTCGGAGACAGCAATGGCTAGACTGTGGGATTAGGTGTAACCTCGACCCTCTTCGGGACTCGGGGAGCATGGGACAAGGGATGGGCTGCCCGCTTTGTTAATATGTTCGACCGTCGTGCTACGATGCACGACAGTGACGTCTTGGAATGTTGCTGGTGTTATGCACATGCACATGTCGGAATCATGCCCCCTGGTGTCTCGTTGATTGTGCCAGGTGGGTGTTTGTGTTTGTGTCGTCTCCAATCTCGGAGTTGGGCGGTCACGATGTGACGAATTGAGTTGAGTTTGCATGTGACCGTTTCGTAGTATCTCAAAACTATTGGTCAACCCGTAGAGCATACCAACATCGCCTGTACATGTACGGAGTAGATGCTAGAGATCGTCTAGTGGCATTGAAGAAAGCCGTTGGTTCGAGACATTTCTACACTTAGCAAACCTAAGCTACGTTCTTCACTATCACGGCCGCAACCACCACTTCTTCTATATCAACTGTATCCTCTCTTCCCACTTCATGCCTCGGTGACACATCTCCCCTTTTCCTTCTGCCCAGCTGCAGGATGCATGTTGTCGTGAACAGTCATATGCACCTCCACGATTTATAATCTGCAGTCCTATCACCATACACCACCTAGTCGAGAAGCGGCAAAACGTTCCACTGCTACCCCTCTCAAGTGGGGTATCTAACTAATCTTCTCGCATCCACATTATGCAATCGTCACGATGATGGAGTCAGGCGTGCGCCGTGTAGGAAATAGCTATATCCCATATCAATGTCTCACGACGCCAGTGAATCCGTTTCCCCGATGCACATACACAAGCACAACATCCCATTCTCCCTAACACAATACAACCATTCACAGCAGCAGAGACAAGCACAAATAGACAAGACACGCAGAAAGGATAGCATGCCTGTTAAACCAAAAGTACTGAACCCCAGTACCATCGCAGCAATGTCCCCAGAGACATTCCCAACAGGTCTAGATCGCGGGCTGCTGACCTGGAAAACCCTCTTCTCAGCCCCGCAGACTCAGACTGATACCTTTACTGTTGGCATCTGCACTTGTCCTGCTCCTAACTCGCAGTCGCAGCCACAGTCACACAATCTAGCGTCTTGCCCTAGCCCTTCTTCACAGGGGCTTTGTCAAGGCCATCTCAAACCTCACCATCATGCCCAGCCTGAGATATACTACATTTTATCTGGGCAAGGCGTAGTGTTATTGGAAGGAGAAGAATATGAGGTCCAGCCGGGGAGTTTGGTCTTCATACCCGGAAACGCGTTGCATGGGATCAGAAACTCCGCCTCAGAAGGTGGAGAGGAGTTGAGGTGGTTGTATGTATTTGCTGTTGATGGTTTCGGGGAAGTTGGGTATGTTTTCAAGGGTGAGAGCGAAGTCGCAAGTGGTGACACCTTGAAGAGTAAACTTTAGATATGGAAATGGGTAGCTTGTAATTAATGTGTCCGGCCGATGCTTGCCGCAACCATATATATAATCTCGAAGGAACGGGGACCAGATGTTCTCATGCATTCAACCAAGGGTAGGCATCACTTTCACAGAGGGAAGCTAGTTTCAAGTGTACAGGTAGCTTACGTTTCTCATAAACCTTCCCATTTCTCGTCAGTGACAAGACTCAATGAAAAGCGCCGGTATAAACCTCCTCGAGAAGCTTCACCGCGTATTTGGACAATTGTCCCTACTCTACCCACTCAAATCAACCAAATTGTATTCATTTCATGTGAATATCACTCTACCTTCTCTATGGCTCTTTTATACCAGCCCCTCAAACGCCTTTGCCGTATCTATTACGCTCTCTTCGAACCCAATCCAACCACCAACAAAAGCTTCAGCTCTTGAGCTGTCAACAACCGCTGTCACTGCTGGATTAACCTGATAATCCTTAGTATACCCCTTCCCTGGCTCTCCTTTCACAATCCTGTCTCTGGCCTCAGGGAATGCTTCACGCAGAATATCAGCAATTGCCTGCGGGTGACTGGCATAGCTGCTGGCAATGTACCGCTCGCCGTCTTTTCCCTGAGGGTTCTCAACGAAGTGATGTAGCAGGGCAGCTACATCCCTTACATCAACGATATGTGGCAAAAGAGTAGAGGGCGGTGGATGTGGTCTCCCAGAGAAGATGGTCCAGATTGTGTGGACGGTTTCTCCAATTTCAGATGGATCTTTGGGGTAGACTAGAGGCGGGCCAATGACGAACCTACATTCTACTATCAGTCTTCTACGTCGTGTATCAATAACGAGAACAAGTGCAAAGAACTTACACAGGATTGAGAGAAGTCATCACAAACGCTGGTTGCTTCTCACGCTTGAACTGCCAAAACGCCTTCTCCGCTACCGTCTTGCTTGCACTGTATATCATTGCTCCAGGCGTTTCTTTGCCTAGCCGTGCGACCTCGCTCTCTGCAAAGTCGTTCCAGTCTCGTTCGGTGAGGGTGTTGGGTATCGGTTTTTGGTTTACAACGGCGGCAATCGAGGATGCCAGCACGAAGCTTTTCAATTGGGGACCAGCCTTAAGAGCCGAATTTAAGATACTCTTCGTGCCGTTAAGGGAAGCGTACATAATGGGATCGGGGTCGGTGTAGAACATTGATACGGGTGAGGCCAAGTGAAGAATAGCGTTAACACCTGGCATGGTTCATGTTAATTCATTATATCTAGTGTCACATTCGATCTGGGTGATATAACAATACCTTTGACGGCCTCATCGAATGCGCCTTCGACGGTGATATCAGGGACTTGAACGATTTGGAACTGTCCAGTCCTTGCATATTCCTTCAAGGGCCCATCAATTAGATCTATAGCTGAATTCAATCTTCGAACCGTGCCGCGAACAAAGTATCCATGGTCAAGGAATCGTTTGGCTGTCTGAGCAGCTATGTAGCCATTCACACCAGAGATGAGAACCACGGGATTAGACATCGCCTTTCTTGGGAAGGGGGAAAAGGTTACGGTGGTTGGATATATCTCTTCTATAGTCGCGACTTTGCTAGTAAATTGTATGCGATTGGAAGGAGCACAGAGCACTTAATTATATGCCAGCTTTAGCATAAACGATAATTGAGATTTTCTCATACACATCCATTCATAGCGAGCCCTACAATCGATTCTGCATTTGCAATCACATTCGGGATTCGGCATTTGAACATGGCATGTTTTAGGAGATTTTATGATTAGTCGCGACAGCGATATAGGTGGACGAAAAGGCGCCAGATGCGTATATTTTCGTGATTACTCAACCCACTCTCCTATCTACGGGGCGCATGGAAGTGAACGCTAACATGTCAGAATAGGAGGCGCACTAGCTGGACGTGGAATAAGGGGCCTCCGCACTATAGGTCGTTCATTAGGGATCAGTAAACATTATCTAGACATGCAGTGGACCATGGGCATCGGAAAACGTGGCTGAAGTTCATAGAGGGACGTAAAGGGAAGAGCAAGGAAGACGCTCAGCTGAGTGGGTAACATTGGCAGGAATTCAATGAACTCATTGAGAAGAATAACAGTACTAGAAACATACAAAGTTGGCTTCTTCTTCTATTCTTAAATCCTAACATACCAACAGAGGTGAATGTCTCAGCATTTACAATAGTAGAGCACGTAACAAGCCTTCTCGGGTAGCATTAGAAAAAACGTCAGAATATAGGGTCATAGCATTTAAGTGCAGTGGATGGAAGAGGAGCTTCCCATGGGTCTAGTCGTGCACCGATCTGACGTGCGTTCTCCTGACCGTTTCTCTATGAGCAAAGACTGGTCCAGGCCATCGCTCTACAAAGATGCTCGAGGATCAAAATTAACAAGGCCTTAGTGATGGTTAGAATTCAGGGCACCGATATCGGGAATGGACTCAACTCTATCTGAAAAGTCAATAGCCTCTCACATTAAATATCTCGAGATGACTCGACATTATGCCGCCCTCGAATTGTAGACTTAGCTAGAAAACCAGCTACGCAGCCTGGTCTTGGGAGAAGCTAATTGTCATGTTGGTTTGGTGTCAACTCCTGGCCGCCTGCACTCCTGAGTCTGTACTCTGTTGTCCATGATTCATGAATCCTTCATTTAGCTTCTGTAAGAGATCAGACATGATATCGCTGGTCTCAAGGACCCTCGGTAGCGCACTGGAGGTTTTCTCCAGAAGTCTGCACGTTCTGGAGCCGTGAGCATACTCTGAATTCTTGAATTATAGGAGAAGCAAGTCTATAGATCTCACGATCTTCGGATTGAGCGCCTGGAAAGCTGAAAGCGAAGACTCCGAACGCAATGGTTGCTAACCTCTAGGGAGTTCAGGCTACTGGCCTCTCTTAAAATATCGGTGAAAAGACCCAAGCCGTTAGATGCACAGCGAAGCTGGCCATAACTTGGCCTTTGTGCGTCATCAAATAGCTTTTTGCTGACACCTGGAAGATCCGGAGTTTCAATACCATGGGTGGGGAGGACTTATCTTGGTGGACCCACCCTTGTAGATTCGCCTGAGACAACCATCTTTAAGATTCAGGGCGACGTACTCTAGAAAAAATCGGAGCCGAGCTTTCGTGGAGTCACATACCAAAAGGGTGCGTCCAAGTACATGTTTATGGAAATGGCGACCAACTGCTTTTTTTAATTGAGCACTTGTAGTACAGTCTTCCCGTGGCTCCGACAATGCCGAGGGAGGCTTGCAGGCTGTGACGGCAGTAGAGTACCAGAGAAAGCGGCTACGGAACGCATATAAACTATCAGCTTGGTTGCAAATTAAGCTATACTGTAATGAACCTTACTATAGGGTCACGATGAAAAATTTGGTGCCATACGACTCTTCATATCCCACGCGACAACACAGACTTGAAGTGTTGTTTGAGTCGCTTACCGTCGGCACCTGAAATTTCAATTTAGCTGACATCTCTCGTAGAGGATCAATCGATAATCGACCATACCTGTCAGCAAGCATCTTGTATAGATACTCAAAGTATCCGTGCCCGCTGCCAAGCTCGATACCTTACACGCAATCATGCCTGATACGGACGTTCAGAAAAAGGCAGTCGCATTCTTAGGATGCGGTGAGACCACGCCTGGTGTCTTTCACTCTATTTTCCAATGCAACTGACTTCTGTGCAGGAAACCTAGGGATTGCAATCCTCCAGCAGCTATTGAAGGCTCAAGACCCAAACTTGTCCTTCAGAGTTTCCGTCGGGAGCGAAGAGAGCAAGACACGACTTCAATCGGCATTGCCCAAAACAGTACGGGTACTTGTTGGTGAGCCCGTCAAGACTGTCCAGGATAGTCAGCTGGTAATCCTGGCTTGTAAATCATCGCAGTACAGGAATGTCATTTCATCACCCGGTCTTTCTAATGCCCTTGAAGGCAGGACTTTAGTATCTCTTCTCGTAGGGGTCAGTGAAGCAGATATCCAAGAAGCTCTAGGAGGGATCAACTGCACAATACTTCGTGCGATTTCCAATGTGGCCGCAGGTGTAGGCGAGAGTATAACTCTTCTCGCCAAACATCCGGACGCAAAGTCATTATTAGCCGCACAGGAACTCTTCCGTCATGTTGGATCAACTTTCTTTGTACCCTCCGACAAAATTGAAGCCGCGGCTGTCGTTACGTCTTCTGGACCTGCATTCTTCACTTCTCTACTAGGCAGTGCTGTCAAATCTCTGACTGCTCAAGGCTTTGATGGGACTACGGCTCAGACTCTAGCAGCAAGTTCTATGAGGAGCTCCGCTGGCCTTGGACTGGCCGGCTACTCCACGGAGCAAGTCGTCCAGAAAATTGCTACAGAGGGTGGGGCAACAGAAAAAGGTTTACAGGTCATGCAGGAATTAGACATTGGAGCAGGATTGACAAAGGCCCTCGATGCAACGTTCGAGGTAGCGAAACAGCTCGGCAAGCCAAGTACCAATACCAATGCTGCTAATGAGAAAGCAGCGAATCTGCCGCAGCCAATGGCTCTGGAGAAACCAGAATCAATGACCGCAGTTGTTTTGAAAGATGTCAAGAATGTCGTTGTTGAGAAGAGACTCACACCAACGATTGAGAACCCCGAAGATATTGTTATCAAAGTCAAATTCGCAGGTTTATGTGGGAGGTATGACTCTTGATTCAAACATGGTGATGATAAAGGCTGATAAGAATCAGTGACCTTCACTTATTCCGAGGAGTTGAAGAGTGTGATAAGGATTTCATCATGGGCCACGAATTTACAGGCACCGTCGTAGAGGTTGGCAGTGCGGTCTCTAAATTTGAGAAAGGTGATCTCGTCGTTTCGCCATTCACTACTAGTTGGTGCGTATTTTGACCATCTTCTAGCACAAGCTAATGTGCCAAGTGGTGAATGCTGGTTTTGTAAAAATCGTCTGTCGGCTCGCTGCACTTCTAGCAAGCTCTATGGGTCACCAGTACTGGGAGGCGGACAAGCACAATACGGTAAGCCAAGCGATGCTCTGCAAGGCTTGAGATTCATGGAGATCAGTGAGAATTCCACATGCCGATACAACAGCCTTCAAAGCACCTCAGAACATTGCTCCGCAGAATCTTATCTTAATGGGAGATATTTTCCCTGTGAGTCCACCCAAACCTATTTAGATGAACAGGAGGAAGAATACTAACGATAAACTATAGACTGGCGTAAGCCCTCAAGCCCCTCCTTGCTGAATCAAAGAACCAAACTCTAACTTCTCCAGTATTTTGCTGCTTCTAACGGCTTCGCCGGCTTGACTTCAGCTCAGATCGCCCAAAGCACTGTCGCAGTGATAGGTTGCGGCCCCGTTGGGCTCTGTGCAATCGCAGCAGGTCTCACTTTCAAGCCCAAGCATCTAATAGCAATAGATAGTGTCCCCTCACGGCTCGAAAATGCCGCTTCCTTGGGTGCTTTGCCAAAGAACTTTAAATTAGAAGGTGACACGCTGATCCAGGATGTTCAGAATGTAAACGAGGGTAAAGGAGCAGACATAGTGCTCGAACTTGTGGGCGCTCCGTCTGCATTGCAGCTTGCGTATGATCTGATTAGGCCTGGTGGGATGATCAGTTCAATTGGAGTGCATAATTCCGAGTTTCCGTTCACTGCCACTCAAGGTATGTCCATCAACTTCTCTGCCTTTAGTTATGTGCTGCAAAAGTGTGGAGATCATCCGAACTGAATGGTCAAACAGGCTATGACAAGAACATTAGGCTGCAAATGGGCCGCTGTCCCGTACGGACTATATTCCCAGAAGCGCTGGAATGTTTGAACAAGTGTCAGGATAAGTTAAAGATATTGACCGAGACAATTGTACCGCTGAGTGATGCGGTGGAGTGGTATGATAGGTTTAATAACATGGAGGTTCAGAAGGTTATTTTTGATGCGGAAATGTAAAGTCCTTCCATGGGGTATTTGGGAATGGGCTGATATCTTGGGTTATCTAGTACTATCGTTATGCGGTAAAGAGTTAATGCAAGTGTAGTAGAAGTGCATCTATAGAATCTCGAGGTGTTGGATCAGCCATTCTTCCTCCCTGGAACATCTGGCTAGAGTAAAGTTAGCTTTGCCACTGAGTGATCACAAAATAGGAGAAATGTCGTACCTTGAAGAACTTTTGCTTATTCGCAACCTTCTCCGTAGCCCACCTCTGCGCAGCTTTAGCCACGGCCTCACGCTTCTTCATCTTTTTCTCCGTCACCATCAACGCCCGCCTCTGATCTTCCGGAAGACCAATTAGTCCCAGTTCCCCACGTACAGCTACCCGGGTATCATGAACGCCCTGCGATCGCTGCTTCTGGGCTCCTTCCGGTTTTTCTGCGTTTTCTCCCTCGGTGATGGCTTTGAATGCATCCCTCTTCTCGCGAACTCGCGAATTCTTCAATCTCGATTGAGCAAGTCCAGGTTTAAATCGCAACTGTACGGTATCTGATCTAGCATTGATGACGGAACCGGATGGGAGTCTCATTTCAGTGGCTGAGACCTTGACAGCAGAAGCCCTTAATCGTTGCGCCCCGTCATCATCCTCATCCACATTCTCACCCTCCGCGTCACTACCCTCAAAGTCCCAAAAATCCAGTAACTCCGACTCTCCATCAAGATTAATCATACAATGCCCCTTATCTCTCATATGAGTCTGGGCACCTTCTGAAGAACCTCGCTTAGCACCACAGTACAAGCATTCATGGTATTCGAAAATAATAACAGCAAGATACCCAAAGAAGCTTTCCAAATCGGTCAGCTGATCTGGTTCCGGGATGAAAAGACCATGGGTAGATGACATGTGCTCGACATTAGCGTCGAGGGATGAAGAGTCGAGATTGCAGAAGAGACATTGTGTCGATGGGGGCTTCTCGTCGACTTCATCGCTATCATCTTCGTCTTCATTCTCGGACACGCTCTCGGACTCAGTCCTTGAGTTGAGCGAAAGGTCGGTAAATTGGCCATGTAGGGTTTTCTTGTCCGGTCGCTCCTGAGTTTGAATATGTTCCTCGTATTGCTCTGCAGTCAATGTTGGTAGCTCGGCTATGCGGCGTTTGAGATTGTATACGCTGTTGTTGTTAGTGTGATATCGGGAATCCTTGAAGCTCGTGATATTGGCTCTTACTGCCAGGGCGCGCGCATATGCGATCGTTGCATTTCGCTGGATGAGAATGCGGCAGCGCATGTGTTGCAGGTGAAAGTACGTGAGTTTGAGGTCATATTGACAAATGGTGTTTTTGGCTTAGGGATGGGAGATAGTGAGATGATAGAAAAGGGAGGAAGCAATGCTCGAGGGAAGTTATGTTAATTGATAGTTGTAATATTTAGGCACTAGCCACTCCCGCCCCTGTGCCACAAATCCAAGCGCCCCATAGATTATGACTCCAAAAATCCCTACACTTTCGACCTTCCTAAACCAGGAATGCTCGACATGGGTTGTTCGTTGATTGTGTGAGTCAGGCCATATTGGCGTTCTACTATCTGCATGAATATTCGCTGACTCTATCTATCAATATACCTAGATACCTTTGGGCATGTCACCGCTGAATTCAATCGAAAGAGTGAGCTTTTGTACTTTTTGGTGAGCTACAAGATGTTGTAGACGCACTAGCACGGCTTCTAAGATCGACATAAGTGTACGAAGTCGAATTTTCGTCATACAATAGTGGACTCAAGCTGTTTATCGAATAGGATCTGTGTAGAGTTCTTTATATCCAATAAAGCCTTTGGTTGCGGCACGCTTTCTGCAGTGTCTGCCGTATCAACCCAGTCCCTCGTCCCTTTACCACGCATCATTCATATTTTTTAAGTGTGGCTAGAATTGCTATTTCCAGTTTTTGGTATTGTTATCTAAACTACACTATACTAGACTTCAAGTTGGGCACTTGAAGCGGTTGTCCATTGCCAAAATTTGACTTCCAAATATCGCTCCAACCTCAAATAGACCATCGGCAATCCGGAATGCAGACACCACAAACCCTCACGCCTATATCATACACTGTCATTATTCTTCCCAGGCTTCCATGTCCAAACTTTGTTCACCCCTTGTCATTGCGACATACTCAGTTTCCAACTTTGGTCACCTTCACACCTCTTTGGGTAAGGATACTCGTCAAGGTCTTTGCGACCTGTCTTCTCTTTGCTGCACTTTGCCTTATGCCTTGCAAATCATCGCTCTCCATCTTGTCTGCAAGCTTCAGTAGGTCTCCTGCATTCTGACTCGGGCTACCTTCGGGTGTGTAGAACAACCCGTAACCCTTGCTCGGCGTTACGTCTGGTTCCGGAGTTCGAACTGAACGGTTCAGCTCCGACAGGCTCATCCTGCTCCTGTTTGTTGGTGGTGTGGCAACGGGAGACTCGCCGCGGAAACGACTACGCGTAGACCTAGACGGGGTACCAAAACGAGAGGATGATGAACCGGGTCGGTTACCTTCCAGATTCAATTTGTAGAGCTGGGACTCAAGGAGAAGGATCTCGTTGTTCTTTTTCTCCGTCATCTGAATCAGCCTGTTGATGGTTTTCTTGACGGCATCAACCGTGGGCACGGCTGCCAATCTTCCATTCTGTGCGTTGGACGATGCGAGCTTGGACTTCAAAAGGAAGGCAGCCTCTTCAGCTTGACCCAGCAACGACAACAATCTGGCGTATTCGCCACGTAGGGCCTTTTGCTGGTCCGCAAGTTCCTTAGACAAGGTTGCTTTGCGCAAGGCCTCTGTCTTTTCAGGGTCTTTGCGATTGATGATCTGGCGTCGAATCTCATTGAGTTTCGTCAACAACTTGGCTTTTTCGTGAAGAAGACGGGTAAGCTGCGTGACTTTGTCGAGGACATTTTGGACCCGGCCAGCCTCTAACTCGTCCTCCATCTCATCTTCCAGATCTTTCAGATCTTCAATCTGTGCGAGACTCCAATTATCATACCACGAGCCCTCTTCCCCTTGGTCGAGGGCGTCCTCGAGGTCGTCTTGGGATACTTCAGATCGTTGCTCATGGTATTTGATGAATGAAGAAAGAGCTCGTGCGTTCAGGCCAACTGTGTCCACCATACTGTTCATGTCTCGATACATGATCTCAATCTGGGCCGCGGTGCCAGTCTTGGTGACTGCACCAGTATAATCTTGGTGGGCAATAAACTTGTCTAAGCTTCGACTAGGCACAATCTCGCTCTTAAGCTCCTCACGAATACGTTCATCTTCGTCATCTGATAAATCAGAAATCTCGGGTTGCGGGGTGGGCGGTTTAATTTGCTGTATGGACGAAGAGAGGGGGGCGCCTTGAGGAATGACCTGCTGCCTTCGAGTCCCAATCGCGGAGGTCGATGCTGCACGAACGGGGCTTGGAGACCGTAAATTTTCCTGTGTTCGACTTGAAGGAGCAAACATCGTAGGCGGTTTCGGAAAGCCAGCGGGAGTCGCAGATTGTTGAAATAGAGAGGGTGCGGCTTGCGATGGCTGCCCAAAGCCCGCTGGCTTGGGTGTCTGCCCAAAGGGAGGTGGCTTCGAGGACTGTCCAAACATTGTGGATGGCGGAGCTGGAGACCTCGATGTGCCTCTTGACTGCTCTCCAGACTGGGATGATGGCCCTGATTTCGCGGTGGGCGGAGTAGGTGCTGCAGGGAAGATGCGCGGTGATTGATTGACACTATCTTGGAAAGTCCAGCCTGTCTTTTGTTGGGATCGCGACCTACGAGCTGCATCAGAAGGAGACGGTTCTTCTTCCTCTGCCTCTTGCTCCTCTTCCTCCTGTTCTTCAACAGATAGGTCATCTCCATTGTCTTCCAAAGGAGACGAGGGCACAGAGGACTCAGGTGCCTCGACTTTGATCGCAGGGCTGCCAGCTAAGGGTGGAAGGTCATCCTCCGCAGGTTTAGACTGAGCTGTTGAGACGCCGGGTGGCAGAGGTGCCTCCTTATAACCTTTTGGTGGTTTCCAGGTCATGGGATCGGGTGGAAGTGGGGCGTCCTGATAGCCCTTTGGAGGTTTCCATGTCATGGGGTCTGGGGGCAAAGGTGCGTCCTCGCTACCCGAAATCTTGTTGGTAAGAGCCTTTGAGTTTGATTTTTGTGTTGCAGGTTCCTTGGCAGGGGTTGCACTCGAGAACAATGAGCTTGGGGGCTGTTTTGGTGGAGATGCAGGCGTAGTGGATATATCCTGCAATCTTGGCTCCTCTTCTTCCTTCTTTATGGGAGTAGCAGGAGGCTTAGAGGTAGTGTTACCGAGAGCAGAAGCAAATCCATTTCCAAATAAGGATCCATCCGAAGAAGCTGGGGGCTTAGGAAGATCATCTTTCGCTGAACCGTCTCCTTTGAAAGACGACGAAAGCTTGAAGCCGCCGGCAGGGAGGCCGAAAGGACTCTTTGCTTGAGGAGGTACTTGTGGTGTAGGTGTAGCCTCGTCCCGTGTCCTGTTTGGTGCATCATCCGCATCACTCATGTCCGATTCTTTGTTAGTCGAACCAAAGGATGAGGTTCCTTGTCCAAAACCTGATCCACCTTGCTGTGCTGGGGTCGTGGCCCAAGAAGGAAGTGTGGACCCCCCGCCGAAACTAGAACCCAAGGTAGCCGTAGACCCCATACTTGTTTGGGTGGTCAGGCCCTTGAATGGTGAAGGTTCGTTCGATACGCCAGAAAATGCCGACTTCTGCTGTCCCATCGTAGAAAATGGAGAATTACCGCCGCCAGTGCTACCGAAACTAGAGAATGCTGATCCCGTGTTGGAGTTGCTCGCACCCCCAAATTTAGCGAATCCTGATGCACTCCCAGCTGCACTGGAGAATGGGTTTTGCTGGGCGGTTGATGATGAACTTTGTGAGGAAGCGCCCCAAGGAGACTGACTCTTTCCCAGCCCGCCAGTCGCCCCAAATGCATTCCCGGCCGACATACCCACCGCGGAAGTTGACCCAAAAGCGGGCTGAGAAGGCTTTGCGGAGGCCGAAGGTGCTCCAAAAGCGGGCTGAGAGGGTTTGCCAAATGTAGCCTGTCCAAAGGCGGGTTGAGATGGCTTGCCAAAGCTCGAGGGTGCTCCAAAGGTAGGTTGAGATGGTTTGCCGAAGCTTGATTGACCGAAAGCAGGTTGAGATAGTTTTCCAAAAGCAGACTCACCGCTCGGGGTGCCAAATTTAGGAGTGGATGATGACCCAAATGAGGCAGAGGGCTGTGCAAAAGGGGAAGTAGTCTGCGGGGGGGGCAGCGAAGTGGGTTTGGAACTCGATGCTGGCGTAGCTGGCTGTTCTTCTGATAAGGTCACCAGGCCTGGATAACCGGTCCCTTCTCGAATTGATCTATCATATACAATCCACCATGCCGATAAAAGACCCTCGTAGTTCAGTGCCAGAAAAGCTGGAAGTGGAGTGGGTGATTCTGGGTAGTCTTTATCCATAGGGATCGGTTCGACAATCTTGTCTTTGCTTGACAAATCTAATGCCTCGCCAATGAGAATGGTGTCCTCCCCTTCATCATTTGGTGGCAAAGCAGCTTGTCGGTTGTCTAAGGGTTTGGTGATAGTGAAGTCATTCACTACGTCCTGCTCAGGAGCGATAGCAGCGCTGGTGCTTGTTAAAATACCAAACTCGATGGCGTTAGATGCGCCAATGATGAGCATGTCATCCAAGTCGGGCTTCCAATTGCGTAGCCTTTGGACGGAATGCCGTAGTGGTAACTTTCTCTGAAGACCCATGCTCGGGAAGATCAAATCGAAGGGTGCCTTGGAGTAGGAAAAGGAAGTTCTACCCTTGTCCGTCTTCACGATATGATAAATCGACTCTTGATCTGCTCCCATTGCATCGTCTTCTGGGGGCCCTTCTTTTGGAGAATGTATAGTGAGGAATTCATCATTGTTTAGCCAATGTATAGCGGTAACTGGGCGGAATTAGCATGTGTGTACATGTGTGGGGTACGTAAGAGTGTCTCACGGGAATAACTATCCTCCACAGATGGGGGACGCGGGACGGCACCCATATGTTTGCCATCGGTCATGTACATGACTGCAGATCCGTCATTCAGACCGGCTACCACAGCCCTTCCCTTCACACTCCATGACACACAGGCAACATTGTCTTGGTGCAAGGTGGTCAAAGATCCATTTGTGACGTCGGCGATAAGTAATCGGCCATTATCCAAGACTACGGCAAAGTACTGTCCCCAGCTGGGACTAGGATTGGGAACAAGGGCCCTTATAGCAACTTGTTCTGTTCCAATTTGCACCCCGGGTTCCGATTTCTGTTGCAGGAGATCTTGTACGCCATATACAGCAAGACCTCCACCACTCTCTGCAGTAACCACTAAAAAGTCTCCGTCGCTGGAAAATGCGACGTGACGAAGTTGAGGTACCGATAGAGAGACGTTGGGTTTGAAGCTCGAGACGACATTACTGTCGCCTGATTCTCCGCTATAAGCTTTGCGCACTTCATCTGTGGAAGCTATGACGAGCGAGTCTGGACCGGCGGCGGCAAGGAGGCCAACTTTGGAGGCGACGGCTAGAAGAGATGCGGAGGACGGAGGTAAGTTCTCTTTGGACCACGATGATGGTAGGATTTTGATCTTCTTCTCGCCTCCAACGGCGGAGAACCCGAGACACTGTACATTGTTAGCGAGCTCTTGTGTATGTAGTAATAAGTTTGATGGCGGTTACCTCTGGGTTGATCTCGACCAATTCTGCGCCGACATTGATCGACGGGTTGCTTCCGCCTGCTTGATTGAACGCGAACGCCATGCTTGCCCGAAGGTATTCTGGACGTATCTCACGCGACGGTGTTCTGCGGGCTAAAGGTCGGGCGTTGGCATCGGAGGATGTCCTTTGTAATGTTGGAGAGGAAGAAAAAGAGCGACTGAGTCTCGGGGGACTCGGACGGAAAAGGTCGAAGCTTTTGCTGAAAATAGTGAAACTGCAAAATCGCCTGGCGCTCTTATGAGATAGAGCGACAAGCACCAAAAGTGTGGCCTGAAGCTCGTCACTCGTTTGTCGGCCGTGTTGTTGACTTCTTTTGGCGGAGGTGAGCTAGCGGCGAATCCATGCGGGTCTGTTTGGCAGCAAGCGCCAAGACACCGAGCTCCCCCAGGCAGCTTCAAGCTTCGTAACTGATCCAACGTCCCTCCACACTCTAAACCGCATCTCATCGCCCACGGCTCTCTTGCTATAATCCCCAAACCTCCTCCTCCAGTTAAGCTCCGAGGCATAAGAAGAGTTTAGGGCACGCCAGCTCTCACATCTCCCTCACCGTCAGCACGCGCCGAACAACGCACCATGCCAGGCTTCGACTTCTCCAACCACAACCGCAATGCGGCGCTTCACGCTCAGGGCGTGCCATTGCCCAAAGCCACAAGCACGGGAACTACAATCGTCGGGTGCTTATTTGACGGAGGCGTTGTCATTGCAGCAGATACACGAGCCACCAGCGGCCCTATAGTGGCAGACAAGGCAAGTCAAATCCAAACTGCGCAACTTGGAATTACCTACAACGAACCTGGATCACGCAAAATTCTGACAATACCGCATAGAATTGTGAAAAACTTCATTACATTGCCCCTCAAATTTGGTGTGCGGGAGCAGGTACCGCTGCTGATACCGAATTCACCACCGCCCTCATCTCCTCCAACCTTGAGCTACACGGCCTCTCCACAGGCCGAAAACCTCGTGTAGTTACATGTATGACGATGCTCAAGCAGCATCTCTTCCGATACCAAGGCCACATTGGCGCATATCTTGTTGTTGCAGGTGTCGACCCCACCGGCTCACACTTGTTCACGGTTCACGCACACGGATCAACCGACAAGCTACCTTACGTGACAATGGGATCAGGATCCCTCGCTGCCATGTCCGTCTTCGAAACAAAGTGGAAGCCCAAGCTTAACAGAGACGATGCAGTCAAGCTATGTGCTGATGCGATTCTCGCTGGTATCTTCAATGATTTGGGATCCGGTAGTAACGTCGACGTGGCCGTCATCACCGAGGAGAAGACAACACTGCTACGCAACTTCATCACACCAAATGTGCGTACACCTAAAGAGAGGAATTACAGGTTCCAGAGGGGTACAACGGCCGTTTTGAACGAGAAGATTATCGCAAAAGAGGAGATCAGCAAGTACGTTACTGTACATGAGCTGGAAGATGACAACGTGACGGCTACAGCGGAGACAATGGACGTTGATCAGTGAAAGGCGAAGTAGGCTCGTTACATGGTGAAAGGAGCAACAGAATCAGTGGTACACGGGCGTTTTGGGCATGGAGAGCATGTACTAGTAACCCCCCAAGTTTTGGGACTGATCCAGCAATGTGAATTTGCGGAAGCTAGGGTAGATAGAAGCGGACACACTGATTGCGAAACAATCACACCTGAAGACACTTATAATTGAACGTCTTTGATTGTATTGAATGTAGCAGAACACAGCTCGTACAAGCTTTTATCCTATCGACGCCATCCCATCCATTTACTCCACTATAATCTTCCCTGGGTGTAATACCCGGATCCTGGCACACCCTACCTGCACCTCTTCTCCACAATGTTGGCACCCTGCTCCTCATATTCCTTCCTCGAGATCCAGAGCTGGTGGAAGCTACCTAAACTAGCCAGAATACTGCCACCGATCCAAGCTGCGTACTTTCGTTCCACCACCGGGCCTGGAGCAATCAGCTTACTCCTCGTCGATGCGTAGATGGCGTTAATCTCCTGATTCAAACGGTCGTTGAACTTGTAAAGCAGTGTAGAACCGCCAGTGATAACAATGTTCCCTAGGAGCAAAGGTCGCTGGTCTGCGTCGACTTGTTGAACCGCTGCCTGTACGAGTCGAGGAATCGTGTGTTCATCTTTTGGACGGGGGTTATCCGAGTCCACAAGGGCAGCACTGGCATCAAAGAGACCTTCTGCGACTCTGTAGCGGTCTGCGCTGAAGACTTGGTTCCAGCCATCGGGCATTTCGAAGGGTCGCCCAGGCTGGTTCTTCGCAACTTCCTCATTTGCCCCACTTGTGAAGCGTTGAGGGCCTGGCCATACTTCTACAACAGATTCCTTGAACTCGGTGAGCACGCGCTCTTCCTCAAAATGGCGGAAAGAGTCGAGAGGCGGGATATCGAAGGTTTTGTAGGCAGCTTGCGCGGGCGCACCTGCATCCACCTGAGTCTTGGAGCTGACGAGATAGTGAGGCGTTAGTGGTATTTCAGGCTGCGCCTGTTTGAACAACAAGCGTATTTGGTTGGAGACGAAGTTGCCAGCTAGTGGAGATTTCTGGACACCTTTTCGGAGGACCATTCCGTCCAGAACAGGCGTGACAGATGTATGTGAGGCACCGACATCGATGATTATGCCCGATGCCTTTCCTGACGCAAAAGCCGCAAGAACTCCAGTCTTTTGCACGTAGAAAGCGGGTGTACCCCAGGTCTCCATCGCAATTTCAATGTATTTTTCCCTCGCTTTTGTAGAATTCCATCCTGGCTCCGTCATAAGCAATGGGCTGTCCTCAAGTGGCTTCTCTAGATTTTCTGTGTTTTCCACATCAACATCCATTGCGTCACCATTTTCAGCATCGTTCAGCCCATTCTTCGAGGGATTGCTCGGCTTTGGCCCTGTCAATCGCGACGTGATTGCATACTCCCAGATCTTAGTAGCTGTATCCCAATCCTCCACGATGCCATCTGATCCCCAAGGATTCTTGATTTGAAGATTGCCTAGTGGATTGTGTATCGCATTTTCGCCGAAAAGGTATTGAGGGCCAGAGTCGGAGTCAATCTGGCCATAGAATGAAGGGCATACGGACTTGGGTACGTCTTCGCCCGCGAACCCGGCGCGAGTTGTGGAATATCCAGGATCAAGGACGATCGCAGAAACCTCATCTTCAGAATTGTCAGTGATATGCACAGTAGAAGCATGTTGCAGGAGCTAACCCCCGGCGTATTCGCCCGCATTGGGTGCGGTCGAAGAATTTGGCACGTTCATCGCGTAGCTCTATAGCCTGCTCGAGGTAATCCTTGACTTTTCAATGTGATCGGAAATCGGATCGGCGCGTGAGGATAGGAGTCGGGTGCGCCTTGAGGTCGCGTAAGGGTTGATGTTGGGGGTTGGTGTGGAAGGGAAGCTGTCGCATCGCGAAGCTCAATATTTGACAGCCTATGGTGAGCCTCCCTCCTCAACGTCACCGCAACCCCCCCAAGACTCTCTTTCGGCGACCCAAGCTCCACCACGGACATTGCACTACCTTAATATGCTCGAGTAATTTCCGCGCGCAAGATGGTGCTCAGATCTCTAGCGCAGCTCTTCTCGGTGGAGACACTTGACACTCGTTTTAGCATTCCAGCCTCGACACCCCCGAGAGAGGCTCTGGAAGAAGCTGCGGTTGATCCCGCAAAGCCTCTGCCTGTGTCGAACGGCCGGTCTAAGAACGGAAGCTCAGCAGCTGCCACACAGCCGTCGCGATGGAATACTCTGGAGTTTTATGGCTATTACATCTCGATCGGATTATCTATATTTTTCATGATTAAGCTCGTGGTCGATGTCTCTCAAGGTGCGTGAGCTTGATATGACAAGTGTCAGGAGGGGAACTAAATAATATAAAGAATCACATCCAAACTACTCCGAATTCTCATCACGCCTTTCCGATGGTTGGATCCCGGGCAGGAAAGTGGTACGTCCTTGAAAACCCTGGATACCGTTGTCGATGCTAAGTTCCAGCTCAGGATAACACGGATGCCCAATATTCTGCCTTCCGACAGAACATCCCATACCTTTTCATTGTTGTGCTTCTACATCCTCTACTTCGGAAAGCATACGACTCCTTCTGGAGAGCCGACACATATACAAAAGTACGTCCTTCTGCAGGCCTAAGCGGCCAGCTCACGCACGGCTTGAGCGCTGTCTCGGCTGCAGAAGCTCGTTTGGAGCAAAGACTCTCCTTCGA
This sequence comes from Nigrograna mackinnonii, assembly GCA_001007845.1. Lineage (NCBI taxonomy): Eukaryota > Fungi > Ascomycota > Dothideomycetes > Pleosporales > Nigrogranaceae > Nigrograna > Nigrograna mackinnonii. Next base: position 77,873 of record JGVQ01000295.1, on the reverse strand, counting down.
TATTCCCTTCTCTTTGCTATTCATTGTTGCATTGCATGGGTTCTCCGCTTTAAAAATCGTGACGATTCTGTATGCAAACTACAGCATAGCGAAGAAGATCCCTAGAAGCTACATGCCTGCGGTTACATGGATATTCAATGTTGGCATACTATTCGCTAACGAGTTATGCCGAGGGTACTCGTACGCCCATATATTCTCTGTATTCCTTCCTTCACCAGTCTCGGAAAAGGAGCCCGTGTCAAATCCAGGCCAGTTACTTGATAATTATGGTGGTCTCATCCCGAGATGGGAGGTTCTTTTCAACTTTACCGTGCTACGACTGATCAGCTTTAACCTTGATTACTACTGGAGTCTGAACTCGAGGACAGGCAGTCCTCTAGAGGTGTGCCCTAAAGTCAACCCTTTCACGAATAAAGCTAATGACGTAAAGAAGAAACAGCTCGATCCGTCAAATCTTTCTGAGAAAGACCGCATCTCGATTCCTGCGAAGGCCGATGACTTTTCATTCCGCAAGTACTTCGCTTATACGATGTACTCTCCATTATATCTAGCAGGACCCATTGTCACCTTCAATGATTACATGTGTCAGTTGCGATACCGCCCACATAGTATTACAACCAAGCGGACGACTATGTATGCGATCCGTTTCATAGTTTGCCTCCTCACTATGGAAATCATGATTCACTACATGTATATGGTTGCTATATTTCATGTAAAGCCAGACTGGAATAATTACACTCCCGCCCAATTAAGTATGCTCGGTTTCTTCAACCTCAAGCATATTTGGCTAAAGTTGCTTCTGCCATGGCGATTCTTCCGCCTCTGGGCACTGCTTGACGGCATCGACCCACCAGAAAACATGGTGCGCTGCATGAGCGACAATTATTCCTTGACCCAGTTCTGGCGGGGCTGGCACAGGAGTTTCAATAAATGGAGCTTACGGTATCTCTACATACCTTTGGGGGGTAGCGCCGGGCCAGGGTTCTGGGGCAAGGCAAGAACAATTGGCAATTCCTTGACCGTCTTCACCTTCATTGCGATATGGCACGACATTCAGCTCCGTCTTCTTATGTGGGGCTGGTTAGTGACAATTTTTGTACTCCCAGAACTCATTGCAGCGCAAGTTTTTCCTGCGAGGAAATGGAAGAATCACCCGAACATATATCGATGGATATGCGGCATTGGCGCCGTTGCTGAGGTTCTCATGTTGATGGTGGCGAATCTGGTGGGCTTTGCCTTGGGGCTGGATGGACTTAGTGATCTTGTAAAGGGTATATTGGGCAGTTGGTCTGGTCTGGCATTCTTCTGGATTGCTTGCATCGCATTGTTCACAGGCGTGCAGTTCATGTTTGAATTGAGAGAGGCAGAGAAACGGAGGGGAATCAAGATGAAGTGCTAGGGGTTGAACGGATAAATAGTGTAACTCATCACGGGCGATGTACGGTATTCCGTGACGATAGTTATGTTTCTTGTATGCGTAGCATATATACAGATTGTGCCTCACAATTGATATAACTAGTACGATAGCAATTATAGGACAAAGTATACTTACATCAGCCGGCAATAGAAGGGTAACAGTATAGCAGATTGGAATTGGATGACGCATTTGAGACATGATAAGATAACTGTATTGTGGGTGCAGGTCAGGTTTAGGTGCCCATTTCACATTTGGCCCGTGCCCAAAGACCCAAACCAACCTAAGTAGGTTGCTATCCTTAACGTGACGAGAAGCAAAAAAACGAAGAAAAGGATTCAAAAAGATCCAGAAGGCCAAAAACAAAAAGAAGGGTATCAAATTAGTCGTGAAGAGCCGGCGGATCCAATACAAACAAAAACAAAAATGCAAAAAGTATGGGTTGAACCCAAGGGTATGTGAAAAATTGGAGTAGTGCAGTCTTGTGCGGAATTCGCGGCCACTTCTGGTAAAAGGCAAGAAATGGGATCGTACAAGTTCTCGCACTGCACAATAACTTTTGCAACTTAATTGAATTATAAAGGTGAGTAAATCTGTTTTCTACACATCTGCAACTAAAGTTAAGCGAGCGAAAAACCTGACTGCGCACGGCGCGCAAGGCAACAGAGAGAGGGGAAGTGACGAACGCAACCGCCTGCCGGTGGCAAAGGCGCCCGCGACTGCCTGGTGGTGGCCTTCACATGCTAGAAGAGCCTACAACAATGCACGTCCTCCAAATATTGTGACAAGATCTTGGGCAGCAGTATCAACAACGCTACCAAAACAGCTCGAGGGGAGATAGATTGTGGAAAAGCGACGCTTATGGAATGTGCACAACATTCACGCCCCGCGCCCAGGCTTAGAAATGCACGTGTCATGAACCCTGCATCAAGTGCAGAGGCTTGCCTACGCCTTAGCTGGTGGCCGCATCCACTTCCCCCAATGATCTATTCCATCCCAACCTCATCACTGCTCCACCAACCCAAAGAGCCGTATCTATTCATACCGTCAAGCCCAGCAAAATCGCTTGGTGAATCATGCCAGACATCCAATACACAAGTCCAGGGGACTAGTGTCAGATCTGGTGTCCTTTTCCCGTGTCCTTGCCCGCTCTTCAGAGCAACACCGCGACGTTTAGTTGATTGCACGCACGAACTACACAAAACAAACGCTTGTAACCAATATGGATAGGACTTGCTCAATCTTTACACCGTCCAACAGTGTCTGTGCAAAACTGGGCACAATCCCATTGCATCAGGCCTGTTGGATCCACGTGGCACACAGGTAGCAAACTACTCTTTGCGGGAACTTACGACAGTACAGTCCGATAACGCCGATAACTGTATCCTTCGCGATGGTCAGCAGGTCCTCGCCGCCGTAGTACGTAGAATATCATCTCTTTGTGACGGTAGGTAGAAGGACAGTTCTTCATTCCACTGAATGCATCGTTTTTATTCTTTCAATCCTTCATGTTCATATCATATCATCTTCGTACTCAATGACAGCACCTAACCCTGCCTATAATTTCTTCAATGAGAGCTACTTTTCGAATGCTTAGCCTGTTGGATCTTTATTTTACAGAGCAGCATGGAGCCTTACTCTGGGGAAAGTCACACTGCTCTGCAGTCCTTACACTAGTAAAACGATACGGTTAGCGATGTGTGGTATCGTCCAACGAGGAATATCTAGCCTCGATCTTTCTCTCTTTCGTGTTAACTTCTTTTACTTTTGTTCATGCTCCAATGCATCTCTGAGTCTCTTGAGCCTAGTCAAAGTTTTATCAACTGTGTTCCGCTACGCTACCCACCCCGGATATGGATATGATATACCGCAGAGCTTTACACTTTGGCCGCGCTATGCTGTAGTGATTTCAAACCGAACCTCGTGGACAGTAAATTCGGAGCGCACAGCGTCTTACGCCCGAGATGCAAAGGCATAGCAAACCACACGGCTCGTGTTGCATACATCGTTGCATACATCTCTTAGTCTTGTCAACCCAATCTCTAGAGCAGTCACAAAGCTTGTATTTCAGTAAGAAAATTGGTTGTTACAGTGTACAATGTTCCTCTGATTCGCGGATTGATCCTTGTCCCTGAAAGGATATGCAAGGCCTTCTCTACGTTTCATCATTTCATGAAGGAGTATGGCGTACATGGATGTTTCAGTAGTGTGTCCTCTCTCTTAACCTCCCTTTTTCATTAAATAAAGGCTTTGACTCCTCCCTCTCTATCAATCGGGGCCTCTCCGATGGCAACATTGTCGTACCTTGCGCTCGACTGATGGTAATTTCACAGTCGCTTCTATAAAGGGTTTAGTCGCAACGCATGGTCCGTGCGCATTCTATAAACATCGACTCCCTCCTTGCTTTCCTTTTACTCTACCTTTCCTCGAATACTTTCCCTGTCTCCTTTCCTTTCATTTCCTTCTTCCAGTCTCTCCTTAACTCTCGGGCAAGTCCCATCAGTCTTTCATTCAGTCCAGCCGCCAGGCGCGATCCCAGTCGAGGTAAGCAGTGGACATTCCTCCAAACCATTCCGTTTGCCTCATATTCGTTCTGCCCTGCCAACCTACGCCACCCGGTGTTACACTCTTCACATACCTCTTCTCTAATTCGCCTTGCTTTACCCCACAGCATTCCATAACATTCGCTACAAGCCGCTCGGACAGGTCCTCTCGCTTGCGAGCTTCTGAGAGCCAACCTCTGTAAGTGGCCTTGAAAACATGAACATTCGCTCCATATACTCTTCTGCATGATTCGCACCCACCTGTGTCCTCATATTGTATCTTGAACTCTCCCCGGCGCGTCTTTGGCTGACGCCGCTGGCCGGCTTTTTCTAGTCTTTTATTCAGTCGTATATATTTCCCTAGGTCAGAAGTACACGCGACAGCGGTTTCGTCAACATGAAGCTCTCTGGAGTTTCTACTTGCCTTGTCGTCGGCGCTATCTTGACAGGACTAGGTTTTGGTCATCCTCATGGTAATTTGTCAAAGCGCAAGAGCCATACAATCAACTGACTCCAATCGAAGCACTGAAGCGCGACTTGGTCACCGAGGTTACGTTCACTACCGTTACCGTAGCCAATGTCATTGTCTACCTCGACGAGAACGGATCCCCGGTTGAGACCACCACCGTAGAGTTGGCTCCTTCTCCGCCTGCTGTGAGCGCCATGGCCGAGACGTCTGTCATTACGTCAGTCGTGGACTTCTCGTCGATATTCGTTGCTCCGGGACCTGTATCACCCGCGAATCCGCTGCCTACGCCCTCGTCTGATAAGAAACCGAGCTCTGGCGCATCTCCGAACGTAGCTCATACTTCTGCTGCTTCCCCTTCGGAGACATTCGTTGCTCCTGCGCAACCGTTCCCGCAGGCTGAAGAGTCATCTAAAGGCGTATATGATCAACCAGCTCCGCAACCGAGTGAAGGTCCTTCTTACGGCCCACCTGATGGACGCTTGCCCCGCGGTGTTACCTATGATCCGTTCACTGGCTCTGTAGGAAACGAAGCCTGCAAGACAAAGGAGCAAATGTCTGCCGAATTTGACAAGATGAAGGACTACGGTATCATCCGCATCTATGGCATGGGTTGCGATGTCATCCCAGTCGCAGTCGAGCACGTCGCAGCTAACAACCAGAAACTCATGGCTGGTGTCTACATTACAAATGACGGCAACAATGAGAGTCCCGAGACAGTTATCGGAGTGCTGTCTGATGCCATCAATACATATGCAGGCGGCAATTGGGACATTGTCAGCGTCTTTTCAGTCGGAAATGAAAAGGTCAACAGCAAAGAAATGACAGTATCAAGCGTCATCGACAACCTCGACCGCGCTCGTACTGCTCTGCAGAACGTAGGGTACCAAGGCCCGGTTGGCATCGTCGAGACGAGGCCCGCTATCACCGAGAACCCGGCCATCTGCGAGAAATCAGATGTGGTGCTCGCCAACATTCATGCCTTCTTTGACCCTCATACAGAGGCCAAAGACGCCGGTACCTTTGTTCAAGGCCAAGTCGATATGCTCAAGCAGGCATGCGGCAACAAGCGCGTCATCGTCACGGAATCTGGATGGCCCCATTCTGGAGAATCCCACGACCTAGCTATCCCATCCCGCGAGGCGCAATCGCAAGCTCTCGAATCACTCCAAAACTCGTTCGATGGTGACATTTTCTTCTTCAACGCCTTCGATTCGCCATGGAAGAGCGATCACGACGCCACCTATGGCTGCGAGAAGTTCTGGGGCATCATGCAGTAGTTGCATACCATGACGGGACGCTGGATATTTCTGGCTTTTAACATCATCATCCAAGAAACAGCACCAGGCCTAAATCTTCTTCCGCTTTAAAAGTTTTTCAAAAATTCCTCAATAAAAAACATAACTCGAACCCTTGGATCTTCGCAGACTCGTAGTATCAGATTCCCCCAACGATCGGAGAATTCTGTGAAATGGTGTCGCGATCACTTTAGCACCCCCCTTTTGGATCCGAGGGTTTTTTTTGGCATTTTGAACCACACACACATTTTCCCCCTTTAACATGAAGGACAGACAGGTATGATATGTCTTCCGGGGAAGAAAAGCATTTCAACAAACGTATCATGTCATACAAAAGCATGGTATATCACGATATAGCATTGCCAAGTGGTGGCTATGACTAAGGGAATTATGAAATGCCATGTTCAATGCGTGGCTTTATTAGGAGAACAACATTTTCCTTTTACCCTCAATGTAGTATAGATAACAGGTTAGGTCTTCAATGACTATATGGGTTCAATGGTTATTAAGTGCTTCATGTTGGCTCGTGTGTTTTATGTGATGTCACTGAGGTGATGGACATGCAAACATATGTCATCTCCCTGTGAATATGAATTCAATCGCAGTACGTGACAGAGAAAAGCAGAGCGGCTGGGGATATAATCATTCCATTCCATTGAGTGTATCTATCGGGGATGTGCCGCCCATTCATTTCCATCAATACCATTCATTGCACCTACCCAACCATCCCATTCATTTACCCAGCCATCCACCCAGCCATCCATCCATGATCGAAATATGCAAAGGACGACACCACTAAGTGAACGCGCAGACTCCTCCCATGGTCGCATTTGCGGGCCTAACATGTGTAAAAAAGAATGAAGGATCCGTCATGAAGATGACCCTTCCACCGCCGCCAACATTCCTGCATAGGTTCGAGTTCGAGTCGTAGGAAAAATGGCAGGGGTTATCGACGGGTTGCAAAGATATCGGGAACAGATGGGTTGTATAAATGCTAATCGAGAACCCATTGGAGGGACATCTTCTAGTGTACCATGACATCCGGGTTGGATTGAGGTTGCTGCTGTTGCTGTTTTTGCTCGCCGTTGGGCTCGGCTTCGTCCATTTCCATATCGTCGTCTCCGCCCTCCTCGCCCTCTTCTTCTTCCTCATCATCTTCACCCTCGCTATCCTCGATATCGATTTCTTCGCTGCCGGCTTCGGATGCGGCGTCCTCTTCGGCCGCAGGTCCAGCCGTCTCTTCACCACCAGCCATTTCCGCGTCTTCGCCCTCAGCAGGCTTGCCTTCCGCTTCGGGCTCAGCCTCCTCTTCTTCCTCCTCCTCCTCGAGGCCATAAGTATCGCCATCTGCCGCGCCGAGATCGGCCTCTGGTTGGTCCGGTGGGAATTCTGGGGGAGCAGATGCTTCCGAGTCCCTATGTTTGTCAGTCACTATCCACAGAACCCAATGTCTAAAATGAATGCGAATGTAAGCCATACCACTTGATGGCGAAGCGCGTCACACGCGGCTTCTCAGCCAAAATGCTCCTTCGCACTTTCTCGATGATCGGCTTGGCTGGAGGTTCAAGCTGGAGTGCCTCATCTGTGTACTCGTTGTTTACATAGTATCCTACGCGCACGAACTCTCGGTCCTCATAGCTGCAACTCAGCAGAATGACAGTTACGCCGATGATCTCACTGTTTGGGATTCGCGACAGGTCAGGAGCGTCGGCCTTAAAGACGAACTTGTTGATGCCGACGGGGATGGGACCAACAAGGACGGAGTCAAGTTCTTGGTCGTATTCGTTTCTTCTTGGGTGTTAGAACGCCCATTCTAGTGGTAGTCGCCGCGGTGCTCGGTACTTACGAAGTGGCAGATCCGACGTATGTCAACTTCCATTCGAGATCTGGACGAAAGCGGTTAGCGCGGAGAATTGCGGTGTGGCAGGCGGAAGAGACCTTTCTGTAGCTGCTCCAGGCACTCGAAAGTGATCTCGAACTCGTATGGCGCGTCGAATTGAGCGGGATTGTTCTTGACCTCGACACCGAGCAGAGAGACGACAGACATCGTGGAGATGGGTCAAGTGGGGCTCGATGGGTATAGGTAACGGTTGTCGATGCTATCGTTGGGAAGGTGGGGGTAATAGTATGTTTGGAGGAGCTGGTCGAGATGGTGTGTAGTAGAAGAGGAGGGTGTCGTGGGAAGCGGTGTATATATTGTTGTGAAAGCGGTGGGAAAACCGCGGCGCCTAACTATCCTACCCATCTATCCCTGCACGTCGCGCCTGGCGACGACGCGAACTCGAGGGAATCACGTGAGAGGCGACTATAGGAACTCCCCAATCCCTGCCCTACCCCTTTCATGGTAGATAGCAACGAGATCTTTCAACAACATTTGACCTGACAACAATGTAAAGTTTGGCTGGATCTGCCACGTGCCTTGTCACAGCTGCATGGATGAATCCAAATAATGTCCCATAACTCATGTCTAACTTGTCTGGCACATTTAGCTATACACCTACAGATCGCAGCCTGAAGAAATTCGTCATTTCAGTCATGATTTAGCCTGGTACTAGACAAGCATTGCACAAAGATCAAGCCCCCCATGTCTCACATCACAAAGTTATTGGTTTTCAAAAGTCATTATTCCAATCCCTTACAGTACACACCTTATGCTACCATAGAGAGCCATAATATACCATACCCAGAACAGAAAATGTCTAGTTGAATAACTAGGGGCGCAAAGTATCATACAAGAGAAAAATAAAGAAGAGTATCCAGGACCCAGTCCCCTAGAATGGAGTGTGAATGAGTTTACCTCATATATGGATTGCCATACATTATGTTCCTGGTATTTCTTACAAGGTCAAGGTACAGATCACTCGTAGCTTGCCTGCGCCCAAGGGGACCCGGGAATCAATCAATGAGCCATCGAAGTAATCCGGAAAGTAGTGAGACGCATGCTAATGATGATGTCAATGCCCATGTCGCCCCTTTTCCCGTATACTGGAGAGTCGTTAGTCCAGCTCTATCACTTCTTGTTGCTTCTTAGGCGCTGCATTGGCATTCATTGATTTGCTCTTGTTAGGTCTTCCCTGGCCTTGGGCCGTTTGCGGAGCCTTTTGTTGGGCGTTAGGTTTCTGCGGTGCAGTGGGCTTTTGCTGGCCATTCGGAGGTCCTTGTCCGGACGGTGGTGGTTGCGGTGGCGGAGCAAGGCCGCCATTCTCAATGGTAGGCTGGTAGCCGCCTTCTATGGCACAGCTCAGGACCGTACGATGTAGCGTCTTCATCGCATCCGAGATTCCATCCACCTTGGCCAAGAGACCAGCACGGATCCCCAACCATCCTTCGCCTTGAGTTGTGTACAAGTTGTTGAGAGCCGTTCTCAGGGTATTAAGCCGCTTGTGACTAGGAGTCCTCTCGGGACTTGGCCTCGAATCTTGGGCCTTCCTGTCATTGTCTTCAATGTGCCAGAATACTTTGTCATTCTTCGCTCTTATTCGCACATCGAAGGAACAGAGAGGGTTTGCGTATGTGATTCGGTATTTGGTGACCTGGTGAACGTGTACTCTTGGATTCTGGATATTTCCGGGTGTATCATTCTCTAGCTCAGAAAGCGTTGACAACAATGGCCTTGTAAGCATGAGCGTTGTACAAAATCGATCCAACCCCGTTCGGTCAGCCCCGGGTAAGGTAAATGGGCTTCTATCATTAATGATCTCGCCAAGAAGCCGGAGAACACGATTGTGTGGATTGTCAGGGTGCAACTCGACCTTGATATCGTTGTCTTGGGCGAAGTTGACAGTAGCAGTGCACGACTGGGCGTACTGAAACCTGACTTGCTGTAGAGATGAAGATTTGAGTCGCATCTTACGCTTCTGGAGCGTGGAGGCAAATGAACGTAATCGATCTACATCGCGCAGGCGCCCAGAGAGCTCGTCTATAATATGTTGGTTAAAAGGTGTGGACAGAAGAATTGAAAAATTGCCGTTCTCGCTGAAGGTAAAGTTGGACTGTGGAGAGGCAGACATCAACTTCTGCATATCGGCCGCCGCAGACTTGACCATAGTACCATAAGCGACATGCGAAATGTCGCGATAATTGTTCTGAAAGCCTTGAAACGTCACGTTTATGATAGGTTCCAGCCATGGGCTCTCTCCTGATTTGGGAGGAAGTAGGTCCGATGCTCTGAGTTCCAAAACCCAGCCGCGCAGAGCGGCCTGAGGTGTCGAGAGTTGTTCGGTTGACTTGCGTACCGTCATCTCGGGTGTCAAAATGCCCGGAATCTTTCGCTTCTCGAGTTCGCGCAGACTGACACAGAAGGAGAGCTGTTGCGCTGCAATCCGCTCGATACTTGCAAGAGTTGCCCGGTCGATTGGAGACTTTGGACCCGTCCTCTCCATTCTCAGTTGCTCGGCAAATTCAATCGATGTACCTCTCGCCCCAAGTTGAACAGTCCACCAGGTCTCTCCAGATGAGTCGAAAAGTACCGCCAAAGCCCAACCTGCAGTCCAGCCACGAGGCCAATATAGTGAAAATTGCAGGATATCCAAGTTCATAGTGGCTTGCTTGACCACATCCGACCGAAGCGCAGGCCGTGATTGCGATTGCCAGCCAAGCTGTTGAGCGTGTCGATATACAAGCTCTTGCAGGGATTGAGCAAGGAGATGGGTAATAATTGTGCCAATCTGGGCGGAGTCTTTTGCTTGGTTGATTGCATTTTCGGCTCTAGATGTTAATGGAGTGCATGGCCGCAGCACGTATCTGCCAGTGATGGACTCCAACGAAACTGTAATGCTGTTGCCAAAGTTGCCCAGAGACACCTGAAGTGTACAATCACAGGGCTCGTCCTCGGATAAGTTTGGAGTACCTGGCATTTGGGACGGTATCGATTCGCGGGCACTCCGTAGAAGATAGCCGGTGTGGAGCGCAACAACGCGCTCGAGCATCCTTTCCAGGGAGAGGTTATCAAAATCAAGGTTGAGATTGGCATCTTTGACCTCTACACCATGGCGGAACCAGCGAACAGTCAATGACGGAATTGGTGGCCCACGCCATGAGACCTTGCCATTCTTGGGTTTGTTACTTGACACTCCAAATTCAATCCAATTCTTTCGACCTGGGCGATCCGTCCAGTACTGGATGATCAGTAGTCGGTGCACAGGCTCGATCTTGATTGACGATGCCCAACCGGCTCGCGCGAGTTGGTAGGCTTGAGCTTTGAGGACGGCAATCTTGTGGGTAAGTATAAAGTTGTGAAGAAAGTCGAAACAACCGGACAGGCCCGACTGCTTAAGGATGTTGTCAAGCTGAGGCTTGAAAAAGTTGTTGAATCGAGTCCCAACAGAAATAGTCGGCGCGGGAGAAAACAATAGTCGCAGGTCGATGAAATGCCACTGATCCGATGTGTCTTCACTGAATGTGAGAACATCAAGTTCGAATTCGGAATCCACGACGAATGTCGCCCTCCCAGACGCAACGCTCCATTTGCTCAAGTGACGAGGAAGTGATTCATGTACGTTGAGTCGGATGGAGAGGGTTGTGTTTAGATATCTCAGAAGCTTGAGTGCCTTCTCTGAAGATATTGGTTCTGGAGGTATCAATCCCATCTGTATCAGGTCAGACATTTAGCGTTAAGGAAATAGAATTAGCCTTTGATGAATGCACTTACGTCAGGAATCCAGTTCGCCTTTCCTGTAGACAATATCTGGAGGGCAGTCCGTATATCTGGATTGGGTTGCCTAGCATGTGCGGTGAGGAGCTTGATATTCAGCATTTGATTATCCACCTCATCCATCGCGAAGCTTTGGCCTCGTGTCCACTGGAATAAATCTATGACTTTCGAAATATCCTTGGACGACTTCTTGCCCCAATCCGTGAGAACGAGTAATTTGATAAACTTGGCCCTGCTGTCTTGAGCAAATTTCATGAGCAGGAGCTTCTTCCGCTTATTCGCCTCGGAGTTGTCCTGCGCTCCATTGGCATGACCGCCCACCCCATTTGTTAAAACACCATTGGGCTGTTGATTGACTTGTATGTCGGCCATGTTCTGAAGAAGCTCGTTAAGACCATTGAAACATTCATGGGAACCGCGCCAGAGTAGTTTTGAAAGTGGATGGTAATGCTCGGAAGTGAGGTGGAGGATTTCTGGGGGGAGCTGATCCAAGTGGTCCGCGACAGCCATCTTGGAGTTGAACGTTGTCGCGCCGTTCATGTTGGTCGGTGTGGAGACGGCCCCATTTGTGGGATTCGAGTCCTTCCTTGGAGTCCTATCCCCATTGACCATCTTGCCCTCATGGTTGCGCTTCCTGTTCTCTCCTTCTCTTGCGTCCGCGCCACTGTTATTCATCATGAGAAGGCCTGGCATAGTCTGGTCGTGGTCCTTTGGTCCTTCTCCCGGCACGCCGCTCCTGCCGCTCTCCACGGCCTTCCCCTGGTCACCCTCCGCACGCTTGGGAGTATGCGCCGACTGTATCTTGAGCTGCGTGTATTATGCTACCGCAGGGGATAGTGGACGTGGCCGGAGTTTGACCGGGCGTAATTGAACAATGTGTAGGTAGACTGCCGTTTGTCGCAAACACCAGGGCGACTGAAAAGCCACAAAGGGAGGGGCGCAAGATGAGCGTGTCCCGCAGGTCGAAGGAGGCGCGCTGGAGGACGGTGGTTGGAATGGGGGAAAGGGATGGGACGGGTGGAATGGGCCAGTGGAGAGATTATCTCATAGTAGGTAAACGGCTTTTGGGCGCCGAGGAGGTCGCAGGCACCGGGCGCGTCTCGATAGCACGCTGGGCGATTGTCGCAACGGTTGTCGGGCTGTCGAGAGTAGCGGCGCTCACCAGGCGCAAGGGAGTTGAGAGGAGGATTGGGCGGGGGGAGGAGGGGAGGTGGTGAGAGGGTGATGGTGATGGACGTTGGAAGGTTGATTGTTGCTGGCTGGGTCGGCTGGGACTGGCACTGGCTTTTGGCAGGGTCAGGGTACTCTCCACCTTGGCGGACAGTCACGTGATAGGGGCCTTTGTTAGGTTGAGCCTGCCTGCCCTGGTGCCAGCCCTTCTGCAGGCGAGCTGGAGGTCTGGAGGTCTGGAGGTCTTGGAGGTCGGGCATGTCCTGCAGGTCGTGGACGCCAGGGTGCCTAGGTAGATGATGATGCCCTTTCGATGGGTACCTAGGCAGTCCAGTGCATGTGCCAGTTCTACCTACACCGTACCTACCCAACTACTTTCTTACAAGACTATCTAGCTCAAGCTCGACCTCGTCAGTCGCCAAACCAAGCGCAGCTGTGCTACTGTGGTAGAAACCTGGGAAAGGGAACATGACCGGCTTGGAGGGCACCTCATGCTTTGCGCGTCTGATGAGCCAGTGCTGGGCGCGTGTGCTATGCTCTCCTTGCCTTGCCCTGCCTTGCCCTGCCTTGCCCTGCCTCGCCTTGTTCTGCCCTAATTATTTGCACAGTACACAGGACACCGTACGGTGAGTCGCTGCTCGCTTCGCCGCCTGTGGTTGTTCGTCACAACCTGCACTGCATAACTAGATAGACGCCTTGCCGCGGCCGCTTCTCTCTCCCGTGCACAATCTACAGCATTATTGCCCGTACCAGACCGCACACAGCATGTATCTGCAGCGCATCCACACTGATCGCTCCCTTGGTTCGAGCAATAGGTTAATCCATGGGGCGGCCATCTCGGGTCTTTCCCTTCAGGTCACGCTCGTGCTCATGGCATCCATCTAGCCATCGTGCCATCCAAACAAGGTGGTAGCTGGAGATAATAGGGCAGGGCAGGGCATGAAAGGTACCAGTGGACTCCTGCACTCTTCCCACTCCACACCACACACCACACCAACTCTCTCTCACACACGCCCCCCAGGCGGCCTACCCGCTCGTGCCCATTTCCCACCTGCCGCCCGTTCTCTCCATTACCTTCATCTTCTACCCACCTGCGCTATCGTCGCGTCGCTGGCCTGTATAAACTCCCCGCCTCCTCCATTCTCGCTCGTCCTCCCCCGTACTTCTCCCAGCATGTCCCAGGCGAGGTGACAGTGGCGCCAATCATAGCCCTCGCGCGTAATCCCCTCGCGCGTCATGGTTCCGAAAGTGCCAGAGCCCGAGCGGCCTTTTACTACACCTTCTACTAACACTACCACACCACCACAGTTCCTCATCCGCCAGCCCTCGGAGCAGAGTAAACTCTCCCTCCCTTCCTCCTCCCCCTCGTCAAACGAAGCCGATGACGAACAGAGCTCGGACCGCACCTCCGACATGGATGACAACTCGCCGCAGTACGAGGGCGAGGATACCCGGTTGACAAGTGACAAAGAGCTCTCTGGCTTCTACATGTATGGCTGGGCTGCAGAGGTATGTTGCCCTTTCCCACTCGGTATCCTTTTACGATCCTCCAGAACTAACCCTGAGAACTTTATAGGTCTTTGTAGTATGCGGCATCGGTAAGAAACCAATCCTCCCGTTATGCGCCGAAGCTATCCCAGTAATAACAACAAACAATAGGATCCTTCTTACCCGTCACTTTGGAACAGCTCGCCAGAGAGAATGGAGTGTTGTTATCCGACCGCAAAACCCCATGCGCCTCAAACTTCCATCCCACCCCGCCTACTCTTTGGTCCCTTACATCCAAGCCAAAACCCGAGAACGGGCAGTGTGTCGTGTACATACTGGGAGTTGAGATAAACACCACAAGCTTCGCCATGTATACTTTCTCCCTGAGCGTCTTGATTCAGGCACTCACAATCATTTCCATGTCAGGTGCCGCCGACCATGGCCGATTCCGCAAAACTTTTTTGCTCTCATTCGCATTTGTAGGAGCTATCGCTACCATGTTGTTTCTGCCCGTCGTCCCAAAAGTTTACATGATAGGCGCACTTCTGGCTATCATAGCAAACACCTGCTTTGGCGCCTCATTTGTGCTGCTTAATTCGTTTCTGCCTTTGCTTGTGCGCCATCATCCAACCGTCCAATTTGCGGCTGCCTCGGGGGAATCATCATATGTGGATGACGAGGATCCAGATAGATCGGAGAGGTCATCCATTGTACGGGAGGCTCACTATGCGAACGAACTCGCCGAGAACGAGAATGTCATGGACGGTGTCGCGGATGTGACCACAGCACTACTTCCTAGAGCCCATTCGGGGGCCGACCTGACCGTGCCAAATCCTAGATCTAATGCAACGCCATCACAAGAGCTCGCTTTGTCTACAAAGATATCTTCTTACGGAATTGCTATTGGCTATATTGCAGCCCTTTTGGTCCAGACCATCTCAATTCTAGTTCTTATTTGCTTTGGAACTTCCAACTTTGGCCTTCGATTGGTGCTCTTCATGGTTGGCGCCTGGTGGTTTATCTTCACCATTCCCTCGGCACTCTGGCTACGGCCTCGCCCAGGACCACCTCTGCATATTAAATCTTCCTCCAATTTTGGCACGGCGCTAGCTTACTTCACTTACTCTTGGAAATCTCTCGGACGAACAATAACCCACGCCCGTCTCCTGAAGGACGTCCTCCTCTTCTTGGCTGCATGGTTCCTGATATCCGACAGTATCGCAACCGTCTCTGGCACTGCGGTACTCTTCGCCAAAACGACCCTCGGAATGGGGTATGCCATGATCGCCTTGATCAATGTAATAGTCACGGTAGCCGGCGTCATTGGAGCCTTCACCTGGTCTCGCATCAGCATCTACCTACGGCTCCGTCCTACACAAACGATCCTCGCCTGCATCGTCCTGTTTGAGCTCATCCCCATCTATGGTCTGTTGGGCTATGTCCCTGCGATCCAGCGCCTGGGATGGTTTGGGCTCCAGCAAGACTGGGAGATGTATCCGCTGGGCGCCGTATACGGTTTCGTTTTAGGAGGACTGAGCAGTTATTGCAGGAGCTTGTATGGCGAGCTGATCCCACCAGGGTACGAGGCAGCATTTTATGCGCTTTACGCCATCACGGACAAAGGATCCAGTATCTTCGGGCCGGCGATTGTGGGCGCGATTACGGATGCTACTGGGGAGATTAGACCGGTAAGTGCGATTCTTTACGTCCAACCTTGGAACGCTCTGGGTAGGCGAATTGACATGCTAATGATACCAAATACAGGCGTTCTGGTTCCTGGCTGTACTAGTCGGCCTACCATTCCCTATCATGCTACTCGTAGATGTAGAGCGTGGACGTGCAGAAGGTATTGCTCTAGCCAAAGAGTTGGAACAATTGGGTAAGGATCAAGAGGATAGGCAGGAGGGCGTGTTGAGTGAGGGCCTGATTAATGATATTGCGGATCATGGCCGTGACTGAGTTGGAGCTCTCTCTTGGGGGGGCCATTGAATGATTGGCGTCGACTTGCATTTGGGTTACGGGGGTTTCTAGGTTGGCTTAGGGTTGGCTAAGTGCTTCTCACCACATACGACATTTAGTGGCGTTGGCCTATTTAATTGAGCGACATTGCATACCCTGATCCGATTCGTCTACTCCCTCTCCTGTCTGCTGCATACATGTGATGATTGATTAGTCTTTCTTCCACAATTTGCGAGTCATCTCTCAGTTCCACTCGTATAAACGAAATGACATGATGGGCATGGCTACCATGACAGCACCTACTCATCCAATCCCAAACTCTCCCTAACGTCTTCCTTGCTCTCCCCATCCCCCAACACATCCTCAATCAACCTCCACATCTCCCTAACAATCTTCTCCCTCCTCTTCCTCACAGCACCCCACTTCTTCCACTCAGCCTCGACACCATCCCTCTCCTTCTTTGTCACCTTCTTCACCTTCCCAGCCTTCAGTGTCGCAAGCCTATCCACAATGCCAGACTTCTCAGCTTCGAGCGCTCGCACGCTGGATATGAGGTCCGAGGTTGAGAGGGTTGAGTTTAGGGATGTGAGGGTAGAGCGGAGTTGTTTTGATGTTGTGTGGGCGTTTGAGGTTAGGTCTTTTAGTGTAGTAGTTTTAGTGTCTAGGTCGGTAAGCTGGGCGGGCGTGATCGCGTCGTCTGGGTTCTTTTGGGGAATGTGTGAGTCAGTATACGTGCAGGTTGCTGAGGTTGATACAGGTGTGAAGGGCTTGTATACCTGAAGAGCATGGTATACGATTTGTTTGCCTTTTCCACTGGTCAGATCCTCGGGGATAATGCTGATAAGGATTATGAATGTACTGTACTTACCAGAAGTACGACCCTCAATCTCCTTACGATCATGCAACTCCTTAAGGATTTTAGTCGCAGCCGCTATCGTTCACCCCATCAGTCACAATAACCCGACTAAATCTCACAACGAAGAACATACCTTTAGTAACCTTATTATGCAAATTCGCCGAAACATCTGTCGCCTATTCCAAGCACAAAACACATCAACAACGACCCAAGTTAAAGCTCCTGATTAAAAAACTCACAGAATAAGGACGACTTGACCCCAGAAGATGAACACGTCAGTGATTCTCCAACGTGTAAGCCATCCAAGTAGATATATCGTATGACTCACTTTTGCTTCCCTACCAACCGGCATCAGCAAGTGTTTCCATCTGCTTTGTTTTAAGAATCAAGTTCACTTACGAAGGTAAGTGAGTATGGTGTCCGCAGCCTCATTCGCAGACACTTTCTCAACTTTCTCTTTGCGGGGCGCCATCGTAGATGACTTGTCTCGGCAGGCGTGCTGTAGGTGGGTATGAAGTGAGACTGGGTGTGAGGGTGGGGATCGTTGGTGATCTTGGGTGTCGCCGGAGAAGGAAGTAACGTTGTAGGTGGTCGAAATTGGAAGGCACACCAAAGCACGTGAGACATTCCTTCACCACCTAGATATCTAGCGTAGGTACCTAGATACCGGGTAAGACGAACGCTCGGATAAGATACGGTACCAAGATTGACAACGGCTTTAGTGAAGGGTAAAATCACGTCAGAAAGTTAGTATCAATGCCGTGAGACTTTTGAGAGACACGGCTCACTGCAGTATCCGAACGCGTACAGAGGTACTCAGATCTAAAACATCGGCACCTTTAATCTTGCAAATGGTGTTCAATTATGCCATTTTGTCTACACCGAGAGGTTCCATAGTCAGACCATCTCTACTAGCCCGTGCGTCATGGGTATAGGGGAATCATTAGGGTTGGGGATATGCCACAATATCTGAAGGAAACCCATCACGCCGCTATGCTTATTAACGCCAGATCAAATCCTACCCAGTAATCGAGAATTAATATTTACATGACAACCTGGTCTCATTAGTACACGCTTATTGACATAGTCATCAGGATAGAACTTACACAGTCATTGTCCTTGGGTGCCTGTCCAATGCCCATTTCATCAAAAGTCTTTGGTCCTTTTCCTGGGGGCATTGCTGCTGGAGCAGTCGCGGTCTTTGCTGGTCCTGGTGGTTTTGCTCCGGCTGGTTTCGCGGCCGCGGGCTTTGCACCTGCTGGTGCTGTTGGTTGTTTGGGCGGTGCCTGCTGGCCGGCTATAGGTCTCGGCGTTGGTGTACCAGCCTGCTGAGGCATGGTGTCCTGCCGAGATGGTCGTCCAGAAGAACCTGGCCTAGAACCAGGTCGAGCTGATGGCACGGTTGTCGAAGGCCGATCTGTCCGTCCCATTCTACTTTCTTGGCCAGGCTGCACGGTGGACGGGCGCGTGTGCTGCCTCGTCTCCAGAGGCGCGATGTATCCAATATCGGGCAATGTGGGTTGCTTGGTAAGCGGCTGCTTCTGAAGCTTGTTGCGTCCGTCAGGACCGCCCAAACCAGGGTCAGCGGGTCTTACTGTAGCCGGTCGGTCATATTGCTCTGGTCGTTCGGCGCTTGGTCCCCCAGGCTGCCTATATGCTCCCGGTCCGGGAGGTACGGCGCCTGCTGGAGGTCGACCTCCGCTGGGCACACGACCCCTGCCTTGGCCCATATCATCGAGACTGGTGTGCGGCCGTAATGGGAGAGGTCCCATATTGTTGGGTTGTGTGGGTGGGCGGCCGCGACCGTAGCCATCATTTGCTCCGTAAAGGTTGGGATTAATATTGAACGCCGAAGATACAGGTCGAGCAGTGGCAGACCGCAATTCTGGTGCGAAACCTCCTGCCAATCCTGGTCTTGGAGCACCTCCAACGCGCGGCGGCCCATTGTCCATGGGATAGGGAGTTGTTGTTGACGGGCGTTCGTATGGGGCAGAAGTAGGATTGTTGATGACGGGGGGTTTATCGGAAAGCGGATATGGGGTTGTGGAGGCGTTGCGATCTGGTCCTCCTAGTCCTCCTCCCAATCGAGACGTTGGTGAACTGACGGCTGGGGATGCTTCTGACCCGTAGTCGGAAGGGCTACTGTCGACGACCGTTGGCAGAGACGGTGCTGCGGCCTTTGCCAGCCTAGCAGGGCGCTGTCCACGCATGGAGCCGTGCTTGGATTTGATCATGTTGACCGCAACATTTTCGTGATCCTTCTTGGAGAGGGTGCGGGACTTGGAGATACTCTCAATTCGCGCATTCGCATCGCTGTTGCCGTTCTTCGACGCCTTCTCATACCATTCCAAGGCCTTCTCAAGATTGACTGGTACATGCATGCCAATCTCATTGAAGTACCCCATTGCGAATTCTGCAGTTGCAAGTCCAGTCTGAGCAGCGCGTAGGGCGTATTGATATGCAAGCTCCTCATTCTTAGGGAACTCTCCCTCATAGCCACATAAGAACCACTTGCTAATTGCCATGTCAGCTTCCGCTTCTCCCTGCCGGGAAGCGAGGGCATTATAGTGCAAAGACAATGTGGGGCTAAATTCACATCCCAAACTGCAGAGTTCGTAGGCAGAGCCCATCTTTAGCTGAGCTTTTGCAAATCCCAGGTATGCTGCTAGCTCGATATGTTGCCGGGCAGACTTTTCATCGTAGGGGAGATAGGCTTCCGGAACATTGATCTGAGGAAGCTCTCGAGCCTGTAGCATTCCCATGACGTAGGCGCCTTGGGGGGCATTTTCGTCCGCGGTACTGGCAGCTTGTTGGATAAGCTTGATACCCCTGGTAAAGTCTTGTGGCTGTCCATGTTGCCCAAGCAATGTCATCATTCCCAGCCGGTAGTTGGAGGCCGAATCTCCAGCTTCCGACCCACGCTGGTAGTGCTGCAAAGCTTTGATAGGATCATTGGATTGCTCGAACTGCATTCCCATGCGATATTCAGCTCTTGCGTAGCCCTTCTGAGCTGCCCGTGTATAGCATCTGAAAGCCTCCTTTTTGTCTAATCTCAGTCCGAACTTTCCAAATTCCAACCACATTCCGCGCATGAACTCTGCTTTCGGATGATGCTGATCGGCCAAAAATCCCACGATATTCATAGCGTCCACGCGGAGATGGTGTTCTACTTCTGGAGTGACCGGACGCGCCGGCTGAATTTCCGCAAGGCGCTGCTCGTGGAGCATTGCCGCATCGACGTACGCCAAAGCATCCTGTGCCCATGCCAATTGCATTTCTGGGTCATTTGAGTTTAAAACCGGCAACCGCGCATTTTCCAGAGTCGCTTCCTTCTCATCGTCTGACTGTGGGACATTAACAGGACGTGGCTGGAGCTTGGGGAAGATGGAGAAATTGGGCATGTCGGAGGAGCGCGAAAATTGGTTGTAATCATGGGAGGGTTGTTGTTCTTGGATGGGCTGAGGTTGGACGTTGGGGGGCTGTTTGAAGGCGGAGGATATGCTCTGCGTCCTCGCGGGCCATTGCCCTTGGGGGCCGCCCTGTGCGTCACTCGGGCCCTGGCCCGTTATCTGACTTGAAGATCGAGGAGGGAACCTCTGCTGCTGGCCATGATTTTGACCTTGTATAGGAGGGGACATGGGCGCAGTCGAGTTTCGCGGACCGTTTGCCTCGAGTTCCATGTGGGCAATATTCTCTTGCATGTTCTCCGGCACCTCGGGCATAATACTGAAAAACAAGGGCGCAATGTCAGCATATATATAAATGACGCGGATAGGGGAATGTAAGACGCACCGCTGAGGAGCTGGCGAAATGACTTCGGGCGAGGGCGCCGGCAGGTAGTAGTCATCGAAACCACCGGGAACGAAGGTAGCCCCCAGCTGAGGGGGTGGGCCTTGTTGATAGCTCATTATGGATATTAGGCTAGGCTAAAGAGCGAAAAGAAGTGGGAATGTCAGCCTTTGGACCAAGAGTGCGGACGATGCGCTGTCCTCGCTGGAGGGTCGAAGAGAAGAACTAATAAATCATGGATGTTTTAGGTGGGGGGAAGTGGGAAGAATAGCAGCAAAGCAGAGCCGCGCGAGCAACAATAGCGGGAGGCTGCCAGCGCCAGCAGGAGCAAGCTTCGACAGGTGCCGGGGTAGGGCAAAATGATCACATACCTTGGCATACGCGAGGCCACAAGACGGGTTCCCGTGGACAGGCCAGGCCAGACGAGACAGGATAGGATAGGACAGGAGAGGAGAGAAACGGTGTGGGATCCACACGGCGAGGAGGCGGTCGAGGGAGGGGAGGTTTGTTTCTCCGCGGTCGACGTTTGCGGTGCGCAAGTGAGGGAGGAAGAGGAAGCGGAGGGAAGCTTCGGAACGGAAGAGGATGGGAACGACGACGAGGCGGCGAGGACGAGGATGACGGCTAGGAGGGGTGATTCACTTTGAGAGGGGGTAGTTTGAGGCTCTCGGCGCTTTTCAAGGCGACAAGTGTGGCGGGGKCTTCAAAAGGCTCAAGTCGGAAGACGAGGAATGAGTGGATGGCCGGGTGGACCGATGAAACAGAGAAGGTTCAAGGAAAAAAAAAGAAGAGGAACTCGTAGGAGAGTTTGTCAGGTTGATTGTTTGGACGATTCAGAGCCTTACACTCATATGTACTAAGCATCCAAGGATTGGATTGGATCCCTGGTATGGTATGATTGTCCGACCGATGCTCTTGGTATACAACGACACACACGCGCGCGCGCGAGAAGAAGAGAGGCAGGCGTTTACTACTATACATATGTATAAATAAACAGATGCAAGGCCCCGGAGCTTCCTGCGCTTAGGCGCCATCGGTCATCAACGCAAGGCTGCATGTTCTCCGTACAGGCGTATATCCCGCCACTGCGCCGTGTTGAGGCTGAGTACGCATCCACGTTGCCGCTGGCGTTATGGCCTCGTCACTCTCCTACTTTCATAACCCTCCGTACAGCAGACTCATTTCGCTTCCGCCCCTCGATCTGGCAGCTTTCCACCCTTCTCGCAAAGCCTTGACCTTTACGGTTTGGGCATTCGATCCATGGCTGAACCATACGCGGTCGTGGTAGATTGAGCTCTGCTCTTGTCCGTTCCCATTCCCAATTGCTCAGCTTGGCTTGCATTTCCATTTTTAGCCACGCTGCTGGTAATCTCCTGCCCAACTCCTCCACATCAGGCACTGCTCAGGCATTGCTTGTGGCCTAATGTCGCGCGTAGTTTCCTCAAATTGCGGAGCGTAGCCGGCCCATCCGGGAGAGAGTTTTGATGATCGAGGTGAGCAAAAACATCGCGGAAAGTAACCGTTTCTTGCATTGTATACGACCAATTCAGGCCCGACCTACGGGGTACATACTGAATACGAAACACGACAAGAGCTCTCGGGGGCGCTATATAAGTTGCCTGAACGCCAGTCCACTTTCAGCCGCTGCCTTCGTAAATGCTCGGGTTCTCAACGACCCACACCAATACTTGCTGTACATCCAAGTAAACCAAAATCAACACATGTTTTTACGAGGTACGGAGTAGTAGGGGGCTTTTCCTTTTGTCTTCCAATATTAATCCATGGGCCAAACGGCTCGAGCCGCGAATATCGTCATTTCAATTGGCACGCAATAGACCCAACAGCCTGTGAAGAAAGGAGGTGGACCCTGATTGGCCAGAGCAACCAATTACTCCCAGGATACAATTCCCTCTGTGGAACTCCGCGAGTACCTGGCTAGTCATGAAGGCGTGTTATAAACAGGCCAAGGTTAAGAAGACCGAATAGGTAATTAAGACATATGGTTTTTCCGTACTTGGTTTGGTGCACCGACCCCTATGCATGTGTATGGGTTGCTTAGGACAGTGCCTATAGATAGCGGTATCTGGCTTCCGGTGAACTCAAAGTTGTCAAATGTAGCCTTTAACTCGGCTGCTTCGCAGGTTGTGAAGCCTACCTCACGTCAGGAAAGTTTCCTTTCGCAGTGTTGTGGGGTATGTTGAACTCGCTCAGCCTCATCGACAGGGGTCAGTGTTTGCCTTTACCAGCAAGCCTGTTGTGTAATATCCTCCCCGCCACTGTAGCATCTTCTAAGCAGTCATTAAGTGAGTGCTCATCATGGAGTCGTCTCCTTGCCACCGGCTTGATCAGAACCTTGACAAGTAGATGTTGCTTGCTTGATCATGATTTTCCAGAAACACACACGAGAGCTGAAAGTGAACATGAATCCTTCGTAGAAACGAAGATCAGCCAACCATAAGATTAAGATGGTTATTTGAACATTCAACAACCATCGTGGGGAGTCTACCAATAAATTAACATGCTAGCAGCAAAGGAATTGTTGGAGCGGATTAGTGGAGCAAAATGTCATGCTATGAGTGGAAACCAAAAGGATTTCAAGACATATGAAAAATCATTGCATAAACAGATATTTTCCACCTCCCGCTTTGCTGCAATACTGTGTCTATAAAATGTTCGGATCGAAGCTTTACTTTTACAAGTAGTCGTACTACATATTTGGCCTTTATTTTCCAACTAATTGTCACACTTCACTCCTTAGGTCTATTGCAATGAATCTAGCACACCGCATGATTGTGCCGTTTATTTTCCCTTTTTCACCCAATCCTCAAGCTTTTCCCTGGTCTCGCCAACCTTGTCTTGTAGCATGCCAACTCCCATTGCCGAATGGGCCTTGCCAGTCTCCAAGAATCGCTCCACCCGTGCTCGCGCCTTCAAATGCGTCTCTGCGAGCGCAGGGAAACGTTCCTCATACGTCCAAACCAAATCGCCAACATTCCGCATCGTAATGGGGAGCACTGCGTATGCAGCGCCAAGGCCAATCGCTGCGGGTATGGTAGCTCGGATGATAACGTTACGGTTTCGTGTGACAATGCTGCCGGCCATTGAAGCAACGAGAACATAGAGAGCGCCAGGAAAAATTCTCTCTTCTGATCCCGTGGGAGGGGCCAGGGATCGGATAGTACTCGTGAAGGAGTTTTCAAGCCGGAGCGTCTCGGTTAAGGCGTTGTTGACTGCGTCTTCGGCACGAGTCGCCTGTCGGTAAAGGGCCAGACGGGCATATCCTATCTGTACGGCAAGACGGTCGGTGGGTGTTGGCCTGTATGATTCTGAAGGTTCTGATGGGGTAGATGGAGCGTCGGTTTTCGTCGGTGAAGGGGCCGTTATGTCGGAGGATGTGGAGTCGTAGATGGGTTTGCGATTTAACTGGGCTTATCAGTTCCATTTCGAAGGGAAAAGTTTAGGCGTTCTGAGAGGTCATACTGTGGGGTCAGAAGAAGGAGGTTCCTCTGCGTAGACCTGGCGTGGAGCGTAAACTGCCATTCCAGTACCTACAACAGCGGCCACGGCCGGGACGAAGGCGCGCTATTAAATGTTAATTCGGAGGACTATAGGCTTCCATGGGCTACATACCTGCCGTAGCAGCGGTCTAAAGGCCATAGAGACGGTGTCGAAGGCGCAATGGATGGTCGTGCGTTTTGACGACTGGCTCGTGAGGTTGGTGTTGAGGTTCGGGGACGCTCAAAAGGATAAGGCCATGGCCCGTGCTGACATCCAGGCTGGCCGGGGGGGCTCTGCTTTACCGCGGGCGTTACTCCAGCCCGAGTGCCGGCAATAAACTTGGCCAGGGACGCCAGGCCACTGCAGCCCTACCCTACACTTCCTTCCGACGGCATTCGCATCGCCAGTACTTTTTCCTTTCTTTCCTTTGCCCTCTATTCCAAAGAGCGAGCAAATATGCTCAAGAGGATTGCACGCGTGCAACGGCCGTCATCTTCTTCTCCTTGGATCTGCTCACAATGTCTACAGTCTCAACGTCAACGAAGATTTAATAGTAACATCGCCGCCTCTGCGACTTCGAATGCACGCGAGCGTGTACCACCTCCATTCCTATACGGACTCGGGACTCAAGATGCGAAAAAAGATGACGAAGCCCTACGCAGCATCTTCGACAATGTTAAATTCTGGAAGTCCTTCTCTCAGAACTCGAAGAAGAACCCACCAACGGGCATTGTAGGGAACCGCTATCTCACACATCCGGATGGGTTCCTTGATTTCGTAACAGTCACACTGCAACGATGCCAGTCGGTCGTGGCCAAGGTATCCGCTGCCGCGAGTGTGGAGGAGTATAAGAGTCTAGTCAAGGATCTGGATCGACTGAGTGACTTGCTGTGCCGGGTCATCGATTTGGCAGATTTCGTGCGAGGGACACATCCAGATAGGCGGATTCAGCAGGCGGCGACAAAGGCGTACTCGATCATGTTCCAGTACATGAATCAACTTAACACAACTACGGTCCTAAATGACCAACTCAAGAAGGCGTCGGCTATCCCCGAGGTCTGGAATCATTGGACCGAACAAGAGCAAGTTGTCGCAAAGATCCTGATGGAGGATTTTTCAAGAAGTGCAATCGAGCTGCCAGAGGACACAAGGCAGAGATTTGTAGATCTTTCAAATGAAATCGCGCATGATGGGGCCGAATTTGTAGAGCGCATGGGCCCGGAAACGCCTTCTTTGAGATTCGACAGTAAGAAAATGAGAGGGCTGGATCCTACAATGGTGAGGGCGTTGACCAAGTGGGGAGAAACCAAGATTCATACCATGCATCACGAAGCACAAATGGCACTAAGATACGTGGAAGATGCGGATGTGAGGAGGGATATATACATGGCCGTGCGAACAGCAAGCGGGTCAAGCATCAAGAGGTTAGAGAAGATGTTGAAGAGCAGAGCAGAGCTAGCCAAACTCTCCGGTTACGAAACATTCGCCCATATGACGTTGGAAAATAAGATGGCGAAGTCCCCTGAGGCCGTAAACCAATTCCTCGGCGCTCTGGTTGAAGATAACAGGCACCAGGTGAATGAAGAATTGCAGGAGCTCATACAAATGAAGAATGGAGATGCAAAGACGGAGAATTTTCCCAACCGCATCAATGCCTGGGATAAGTTCTATTACACACACCGCCTACTATCGGCCATGGACACGAAGCTTCGTTCACCAGACTTCCTCTCTGCATACTTTTCGGTAGGAACAGTTATGCAAGGCCTTTCTCGCCTCTTCGACCGCTTGTATGGGATCCGCCTAGTGCCTCGGGAAACGCAACCGGGTGAGGTTTGGGATGACGATGTTCGTCGACTTGACGTTGTTTCCGATACTGACGGTCATATCGCTGTTCTATATTGCGATTTATTTTCACGTGATGGTAAAACCCCTAACCCAGCTCATTTCACTTTACGATGCTCCCGAGAGATATCAGAGTCCGAAATTGCTGAGGCTTCGGCAACTCCACATCCTTTCTCATCTCCTGTAGAGGCCGCAACTGATGGTATGGCTGTGTCCTACAACAAAGATACTGGAACGTATTTCCAGTTACCTACGATTGCATTGATTTGCGATTTCCCCACGCACTACCACCCACGTCCCACCCTCCTCAACTTCAACGATGTCCGAACCCTTTTCCACGAGATGGGGCACGGACTACATTCCTTCCTGGGGAGGACTCCTCTGCAAAATGTGAGCGGGACACGTTGTGCCACTGATTTTGCAGAGCTTCCATCCGTACTCATGGAGCATTTCGCCTCATGCCCTTCTGTTCTTGGCCTTTATGCTCGTCACTGGGACACGGATGCCCCCTTGCCCATGTCCGCGCTCGAGTCAAGGCTAGCCATCGATACAAGAACACAAGCCGCAGAGACGGAAGCCCAAATACTATTAGCCATGTTGGATCAAGCATACCATTCTAACCTACCGTTGAAGTCTGACTTTGACACTACAAAAACTTATCATGACGTATATAATGCCTACGCTTCCATTCCCGAGCCCCAAGGCACCGCGTGGCAAGGCTTCTTCGGCCATCTCTTCGGCTATGGAGCTACGTACTATTCTTATCTCTTCGATCGCGCCATAGCGAGCAAAATTTGGGACGACGTCTTTCAGAAAGACGGCGGTAAGGGTAGTGTAGATAGAGCAAATGGCGAATTGTATAAAAACGAGGTTTTGAGGTGGGGTGGTGGAAGGGATGGCTGGAAATGCATTGCTGGTGTATTGGGAGACGAGAGGTTGAAAGATGGCGGCGAGACGGCGATGAAGGAGGTTGGGAAATGGGGTATCAGAGACCCCCATGTATAAGACAATTTAATTGCGCATTTACATAGGTGGAAGTGGTTCTACATTTCGGCATGTAGGATACATATTGGATATCAATCAGACATACAAAGGTAAATAGAAGGAACGGGTACATATGGGAATGCACTTAAAAGAACACTCGACTCTTCTCCATCGAGATCCATGAAAGGGAATTGGACGACGATAACTAAATGAATCGAAAACCAATTGATAATCATAAAGTAATTAGTCGGTGGAGATTATCATCAGTCTTGAATATAACTTCGCCACTGATTAACACGGGCGTGATAGCAAATTGCCTCGACTCTCTACACTCTCTACAGCGATCAAACCACACCCCCTAAGTAACAAAAGAATCGGAAGCACCCACCCATCTAGGCCCTCCAACAAACTCCACGAAACCCCCGTCGTAGCCCACGTCTCACGACTTTCAGACCCCTAGTCTGTACCACCGCCCTCTTGTCCCACGAACCCGTTTCCACTCGTACTCCGTTCCACCACACAGCAAAACCACTCTAGGAACACAAATCCGATTTGACAAACCAAACACGGTGAAACATGAAACGGAAACGGGTCGGGTCGAGACGGTGGTATGTGTACCTGAGGGATTTTTTATCCTTGGGTGCTGTAATGGGTCCAGATTGGGTAGTGAGAGGATTTGAATACGTGGATTATAGATTTAGGGTCTATATCAGAATCTTTATGGGGAGATAGAGGGACAAGTTTGATAAGACTGGACATGGCCGTTACTGCTTAGTCTTTCGTGGGGTGGGTATGGGACGAGTTGGTTGCACTATCGATACTTGGAGTCGAAATGATGACTTGCATGTCGTGGAGACAATATCGGGATTGCCATACGTATCTTAGGCTGTATTTGGCTATCATGGCTCATGCGGTACGGGAAGCTGTCGATCTATTGTATAGGTATGTTGGTGTTCTTGTGTGTGAGGTGAATACTCTAGACACCGACTGGAGTATATTTTCCTTTCGAGGGACATTACAGACTCATCCGCACATAGCCGCTTCTAGATTCACTGAAATCTCAGCACACGGATAATACCGCGCAGATCTCGTCTAGAAAGTGGGAGGGTCAGTGATGAAACTAGCCAGAGCTCTTCAGAATAGGTTTGCGAATAATATCATCAATTGGCATGAGAAGTCAAGGAGGGGTACTTGTTAGGACAAGAGACTTGTTACTACACGAGAGGCCTTTCTTTTTGCAAGTCGAAATTGGCACATTGGGCGGATCTGGTATATAGGAGGCTACTAGCGCAAGAGTCAGATCGCAGGACGTACTCAACACCCGATATCAAATAACGAGATTACATTGGTGATGCAAAAGGATAGGCTAACAGATAATTCCCATTTGGTGCTATACAGCACCCTGGATGGTGATGACATCTACTAATATTAGCTCTTCTTATTGACGCATTAATTACATAGTAAATACTATCTATGTAAGTGCCATACTAGTAACTTCTTTGTTGATGACTGACATCCTAGATACAAATCTGTCATGCCACGAGAACTTGTTCATCGCTGACCACACCAATAAAGAGATCTAGAAGTATCTATTCAATTACTAACGACTCCACAGTCACCTGCATTGCCCCATCCATATCTCCGCTTAGAGCGTATATTTGCTGAACGGCATACGCAGCTTCCGACGCAAAGTCCTCGGTGTCTAAATCTTCGTTTGCCCCATTACTACGTGCTTCTTCCCGCACCCGTTCGCTGAGTTCAATGCACCGCTTATACGCCCCGAGGGCTTGAGTGGCCAACCCTAGGGAGTGCCAGGTCCTCCCAACATTGAATTCCGCTTCTGAGCAAAGAGCTGCCACGCCATCCTTGGTGCGTAGTTCGAAGTAGCGATCAATAAAAGACAAGCCTTGAAGAATCTGATACTGTCGGTTCTCAGATAATCGTTTCATCGAATGTTGGATGTAGGCAATTCCAATGCTGAGAGCTAGAATTGGGTCATCAGGCATCAATGCAAAAGCCCGGTAATAGTAATTCAACGCAGCCACGTAACTTCCGCCGCAACACAATACATGTCCGATGAGAGCGAATAAGGCAGGGTCATGGCCCTTAACATGGTCGAGGATCTCTGTTTGTACCCAGCCTGGATGGTCCTCGAGCTTGAAATTGTATGTCTCACGCTCCTCTGGGGTGAAAAGAGCGTAATCAGATGTTTTCATATACCTCGTGAGAGATTTCAGAGTCGGACTGGTAGCAAAGCCGTCGGGCACAGAGAACAATCGATGGATTCCACCATATAATCGGAAAAGGGTAGTGCTGAAAGGATGTGTGCGCATGAGCCAGCGGATCGCGGTGGACGCTTGGATGGAGTCGTCAAGAGCGAGAGCGCAAGCAAGCCGACAGATTTCTAGCTTATGCATATAAGTGCGTGATCGGTAGAAGATATTAGACTGCATTGCAACGTGAAAGGTGCTGAAGCAGCGCTCTTGTTGGCCGCGACGAGCCAGTATGACACAATACTGGGCAAAAACGTCAAACCACTTGTCAAAGTGGACACCGTAAAATTCGGTTGGCGCGACTTCTGGCCTCTCCTTTATCTCCGGTCGTTCCTCTCCATCCTCAACATTGTTCAGGACCACAGCGAGCACCATAAGGACGGATTCGTTCCAAAAGTCACCAGATGCAACTCGCCGGAAATAACCGCTAAAGGGTTTACTACGATCATAATAAAATAGATCGAAAGCCGAGAATTCCTCGATCAGCTCCCGAGCGATCGGCACCCACTCGTTGACGGCATCTTCTTCACCGTCTTCAGTTGCCTGCGCCAATTCTTCCAGGCGTTTGAAGCTAGCGAGGATGTCTCGATGTTGGACTCGGGCTGCCTTGAGTTCATCTGGGTATTCGCTGGCGAATTGTTCCAGTCTATCGCTGAAAATGGCCTGGTCAGATATTTCGTAGGCTACAGCTGTCTCTGCAATGTCGTCTGGGAGGAATGCCTTGGGGCGGCAATCTGGTACGGATTTCTTCGTCCTGAATAGTCCTGGCTTGGGTCGTTCGGTCATTGGTCCTAGGGACGGGAGCACTTCATCTCCTTCTTCTCGCCCTGAATCTTCATCGTCCCTTGTCGCTGTCCTCAATGCCCTCATGTAGGTCTTGACCCGTGTCTTCTTGAGCCCATATTTCCCTCGGGCTTTCTTGCGCTCGTGCCAGAAATAATCCTGGACATCGGCTAGGCCATCAAAATCGACTCTGACGAGTAAATGGCGGCCACCATTCTTGTAAACCATTTTACCCAGCTCGAACGCCTCATCCTTCATGTCGTTGTTTTCAAAGAATTTGGTCAACACGGCTAGTTCCTCAAGGCTATCTGTACCCCATGTCCGGAAGATATCCATAAGTTCTTCCGCCCTATCCTTTACACCTTGGCTTTGGTAACAGTTGTACATGCTCATCATTGACCTGAGCTCAAGGCCAATGAAGCCCAGTTGAAAGAGAGGCTCGTAAAAGCGAATTGCTTGCCGAGAAAAGCCCATTGATTGAAGGGCATCGCCAACGTCGCGAAAGAGGTCAGGGTAATACACAGCTGGCCGATGAGGCCCATCATCTTCAGGCTCAAGCATTCGAAAATGAAGCTAAGTAATTAGCAGTGATAGATTGAAAAGGGCCTCGGAAACTCACCATGGCTTCGTCCAAATGCGATGGGCCGTGCCGTAGTCGAAATAGACCCATTTTGACCCTTATTTCAAGAGGTAGGGATTTTCCGTATCTAGTCCTAGAAGACTTGCGGGAAAATTCTGGCACAAGTACTCTTCTAGGAATGTCTTCTATATCGAATTCGCGATCGTCTTCCAATTGATCCCAGTATGTCTCCGATTTCCTATGCTGGCGCCAGCGTGACAGTGTCTTCAGGCGTGAGAGACCTCGTACATGATCTCCGGATCGCTCTAATAGGTCTAGGTATATGTTGAGTAAGGACCAGTCCAAGTTACTAGAGGATGGCGAATCGTTAGCGAGGAAGTAAGCTATCGAAGTGTCGAAGGAAGCAATGATTCTCTCTAGATGTATCTTGGTTTGTTTGCCTGAAGACGTCCCAAGCCTTGCCATTTGTTTCAAAACCTCGCTATCGTCAGGGTGTAATGTTAACATTTTACGACAAAGCTTGACTGCTCTGGACACATGTCCTAATTTTGCTTCAATATCCAATTTCATTTTTCGTGCCTCATAATCCTCCGGATCGAGAATGATGATTTGCCTCAAACAGTCAAGCACAACGGCGCGTTTGTTCTCTTTCGTGTACTGAGGGTACTCCTTGGAGCTGATTTGATTGACCCGTTCAATGATATGGAACCATAATTCCTTATCTCGCTTTGTTGGGGCGCCGACAATCAGAGCTTCAATGGCTCGCTGCTCCTCTCCCATAGCCACGAAGATCTCCGAGAGTAGAGTATGTGCTGCAAAGATCTCAGGATTGAGTTGGATTGCTTTGTTGGCATGATCAGCAGCCATCACATAGTCGCCGCGCAGGTAGGCCTCATTTGCAGTACGCTGCAGCGCCTTGAAGGCTGGTCCAGGGTCAGCAGGTCTGCGACGAACGCCCTTCTTACTCGAGGTTTTTGAACGTCCTCTCTTTCCCCGTAATAATCTGGTTCCGCGATGCCCTCCCTTTTCAAGTTTGAGTGACTTGAACGGGAGGAGAGGTTTTCCCTTTTCCGGCCTGTGGCTTGTTCGTGACCGCTGATGCTCTTCTTCTTCCTCATCTTCGAACTCTTCATCTAGCAGCATCTCGTCCGGGTCTTCTTCAAGCTCGTCGGCCTCATCCATAGAGTAATCAGCATCTTTTTCGGAATCGTCCATTCGATTCTCAATCTCCTGCATGATGCGCTCCTCTTCGGCTTCCAAGGCTCTCTCATCCTCGCTGTCGCTATCATCATCATAGAGATGGTCTTGGTGCCCACGGGATAAAGCTGGGTAAGATAGACCAAACTCGTCTTCGTCCTCATTCCCTGGTGCGGGGATGAACCCTTCATGGACGACAGGGCCGCTCAAGTAATTCCTCGTAGGTACATCATCGTACGCAGATCCAGTAAAAGAAGTAGCCTGCGGTGGCGGATTAGTACTTGTCGGCTGGGTCTCAAACTGTACATCTTCGATAGAGGTCAAAGGACCTGATCTGAGGGTAGGTTCAAACTCCAATCCGTATTGTGCAGTGGCATTTGTTCTATTGCTGGGTTGTGAATATGGTGAAATGTATGGACGGGCAGAACCTTGCCCACCGGATGCATGCCGATCATGGAACGATTGTCGCCCATTCCAGGGCTGTAAGTTGCGCCCTCTGCCATACATTTTGCCGACATTTACCACTCTTTTCGTCAACTGTGGTCCGTTCAAAACTGTTGTGTGTTGTGCACAGAGGGTGAGAGAGTTGAGAGGTCTGGAATTGGGCTTGGCGAACGTTGGATTTAGCTTGCAGCCTTACGCTAGCGGCGCTAAGATCGACTAAAGATCGGGATCTCGTGTAGACTTGCCTTCTAACCATCACATCGAGCCGAGCTTTCTTGTCATGAATACATATTGCGAATTTGTTCGCCGTCGCTCCCCAGGCATTAGTCGTATTTCTCGACTATCAATCGGAGCAATGAAAACCAGTAACGGGACACCTGCTTCCCATGCACCTCTGTCGGGAAAAACTTCACCCACCAGCACTTTTGAGAATTGCAAGGCTTGAAACCTTGACTGTGCCACGCCGTTCTTGCACATTGTATTAGGCTAATAGCCCAACCCCCTTCCAACGCATTCTCTCGCCTCTAATCTACATATGAGTGGCCCTAGGCATTACGATGACCAATATGCGGAAGCCGGTATCTAAGTTGCCGTGGTGCCTTCGAGTATCTTCATATCATCTTCATGCCCCGAAATACGCCAGGCGCGCAGACTTGTGCGTCCTACGTTATTCACATTCATTCCTAGAGCTTGATCTCTTCTTCAAGCCTAATTCTATATTGTACAAATTACAAGCCTCTTTAAGTCGCGCTTAGTTTCAGAATGATGCCGAGCCTTCGGATTTTTTTAGTCGTACATGCTCTAGTCGTGCCTCTAATTATTGCTCTAAATATTCGTGGGCATGCCTCGCAATCACTTTTACCAGAGCAGATGTCCTACACCAACAAGAATGTTGTTCACGAATTGCGTGCTGCAACCGTCATTCTCGGCATTGTCCCCACGGATCACGTTGATGAACACTATCTTGAAGTGCCTGTGGGCGGACATACGGTAGTCAGTGGTACGTAGATCTTCAAGAAAATGTATGCAAAAGTAACAAACTTTTATAACAAATGCCCAGCTCTGATCGGGTCTGTAAGAAGCGCAAAAATTGTAGCTTTGATGAACGACAAGCGGCAGTCAGCCACGCTCGAACAGCTTAGCGGTGTTTCATGCAGAATAATACCTAAATTCGGTCTCAATGGGAGTGAAAACCAGCCGAATTATTCGTGGTTCACTTTAGAAGAAGGAGCAGTACAATTCGAAATTCCTTCATCAAGGTGGTTTTTAGGCGACGGAGAGATAAACGCCTTCGAATGCAAAATGAGGACTCGTCAAATTCTAAAATGATCTTATCTACATTGTACATGGCCAAGCTTCATCTGTAATGGGATCCCGCGGAAGCCGAAATCAGCAGATACTTCTTGTTACATTCACATTCTTTCAATGATCGTGGGTGCCCAAAGCACTATGGATACGGGGGATGATAGCGCATGTTCAAGATGTACAGCATGAGTGTAGGTAAGAGCTGGTACGTAGGATGGCGGATTAGCAGCCATATAAACTAAGATGACACAGACATATCACGCTTCAGAACGAAGGAGCGTTGGTATAGATTTCAAGAATACCAAATGATAATCATGAAGACATATAGAAGTACAGATTTCTGCGCTTTGCAATCTCATCGCTCTATTCTAGTAGACAAACGCCAAGAAATGCTCAGTAGAAGATGTGTCAGACCGTTTCTTCTCGGTCATTCATGCCCACCATTTCGTATTCACCAGCTCCATCTCTGCCTCTGCCTCGACCACGACCTCGGGAGAAGCCTCCTGAGTCATTCGCCTCACCAACATCTTGTTGTCTTCCAGAAGACGGTCCGCTCTTGGCCCCGAAGTTGATGGGTCGTAGCTCACGCCATTGACAAGCCCACACACCCAAAGACGTCATGACAGTAGCGCTACATATTTGCAATGCCCACCAGAAGAGATTTGCGGGGAGGCCGTGGGAATAGAAGGAAGTGATAATTAAATGGATGAAGTGTATCGTAAGCGCGAAGTCGAGGACGAGTTTAGAACGCGCAATGAGTAAAAGTATGAACACGACACTATTTAAGGATTAGCTGGCTAGAACCGAACATGTGCTGTGTAGGTGCTCACTCACCAAGCAAGACTATTCAGGACCCAGACCAACCCCAGGGTCCATCCAACAGTAGTATCACCGCGGAGGCTCCGCCAGGAGAACAATAAATCGGTACTTATTTCTTTCCCGGCAACCAGTGCTGTGAAAATTATGAGGACTGCTGCGCACGCATAGTAGGCAAGCTGTAGTACAATGATCTGGGAGAGGATCCGAGTCGGGGAGAGGTCCGCGAGGGCACCGGGGCGTGGAGGGCGTCGTCGGCGTGGCATCGGCCTGTCGCGCAAGCGATAGGTTATGATAGTCGCATACGCACAGCGAAGATTCTGTTGTATGAGCAAGTGGTATGAGGTGTGGTGTTCTGGCGAAGTTGCCTTCCTGCATGCCCTCTTACCGGCTGCGGCCGCATGTCTTCGATGGTTGCCCCGTCGTCGGAGAGCGGCGCAGCTATTTTTCCGGTGACCAATCACCGCGTCATATGCAGAGCTCCCGGAAGCTAATTCCAAGAACTTGAAGCTTCACGAATCTCCCTCATCTTGGTCCATCATCCTGTTGCCAGGCAATAATTAGTTACACTCTCGTATGTCTTATATTCACTACGTCTGATCTGCTTACTCTTCGAGCCATTGCTAACATGTGCAACGTTTGATAGATTTGCATTCGTTCCTACCGACGTATTCCATATTCTCTCGGGCATGGGCTGGTTACCTTGGGGGTCATCAGAGGACGGAACGGGCGTCAAAAAGACTTCCGGCGGCGCATTCGAGTCACCGAGTCGAACAAACCGAGCGAAGTGCTACGAAGCTAGAGATGCCTTCTTCGAATGTCTCGACCGAAATAATATTCTAGACAGCATAAACACGAAAGATGGAATTGCAGCGGCAAAGAAGGCATGCGGCCAGGAAGATATAGTGTTTGAGAAGAACTGTGCACACAGCTGGGTAAGTGCCTGTTCACTGGGCTGTACAGAGAGCGATACGTATCACCTTAGGGAGAGCAATATACTCACATGATTTTTAGGTGGACTATTTCAAGAAGCAAAGGGTCGTCAATTACCAAAAGGAACAGAAAATCAAGCAAATAGAAGCAGAAGGAGGAGAGATTGTCGCTCCACAACTACCCACACGGAAATAAAGCGAATCTCATCGAATTAAACACCTCCCTGTATAGATAACATGACGCTAAAGATGTATATTATGTATTTTACACGAGAACCACTCCTTCCACCAGTCGGACGGCATTGACTTGTATGAATCTCAATCAAGGCTCACATCATAGCATTTTACCCAGCGGACTCAGACAGCGCCGAGTCATTCCCAAATGATTCGTCAGTCGGTGTAAGGAAGACATCCTGGTTTTTGAATGCATAGTAGAAAGGGCATTAGGACCGGTGTCGCCGCATTCAATTTGGCGCCTCTTATAAGTGGTCAGCGGGTACCTTGAAAGGTCGGGCCAGCTGCATTACACTGCGCAATGTCGTCATCATCCCAGCCATGTTTTCCGCATACCTGCAAGAAATCGCCGTGAGGTGAGGATTAGGGTATTCCAAATGTACGAAATTACCAGGCGAATTAAACATCTGCGGAGATATTCCGATCACCGCCCCATCGATTAGGATTCTTGCTCTGGATTTTAGTGAAAGCTCGCCTCGGGACAATGGCCCAGCGCATACTTTTTTGCCTAGCTCTAAAAGGCACTAAGTCATGCCACGTAACATAGATACTGCATCTAACGAGACTAGACGGCCGCTGAACGGGCAGAGCAATTCCGGCGGTCTACGGCGTGTAACCTCTGCAGTAGGTTGCAGAGTGCTTTTTCCTTCGCCAGTAGAGCCCGAGCATGGAGCACCTGGTTTTCCCAAGTCGGGTGGACAAGGCCGTAGGACCTCTTTTTTGCTTTTTGGCAACTAACTGCTCTAGTTGACGCCTGGCCCTCGTGCGCCAAGGTTGGGAAAGAAAAAAGAGGCCCTCATTATGATCCAGAGCGCATGCGCTCGCCCTCATGATAGATACGCCGCGTCGCTAGAAGTCCAAATAGGCACGCGCGCTAGCCCAGAGATAAAAAAACCCGAAATCGACTCGCTAAACAATTTAAAAAGAGTTGGCCCAATAGATCGGTTCGCTTACCATGCAGGGCCAACCAAGTGGAACACCACCACTCCATTTCTCAGCCCTCCTGCTTCTTCATCCGCAACCCCAGCCTCTGACATCATGCCTGCCTGCTTGCTTTCTGGAGTCGAACCAACTCATCGATATTGTGTTGGAAATAACGCTGATGGGTCGAACTCATTTCTGAAGACGTCGGCCTCAGAGGGTCCGTCCCTAGCCGTGGTTCCTACGAGGCAGCTTTCAACAGCAAAGACAACGTCCGTAAAGACGCCGCGGAACTCTTCCTCCTCGAACAAGAGCGTTCTCCACAGCCTAGCCACTTCGCCGACTGGGTTGCGAAAGACCGGGCCCACCCCAAAGGCACCAATGCAGATACTCGAGTGTCCACAATACGATGCGATGCGAAGCACTGCTCTCATCTTTTCCTTCATCAATTCTCTCTCCTGTACGAAAGAATAAGCAGTGCCAGTCTCGTCGAGCTTGGGTCTCCGTATGGGCGCAACTGAGATTACTGGCAGCCACCTCATCTCCTTCCATGGCGCATAGTTTTGGTCCGCCCCGTCTCGAAAAACATCTGTTCAAGGGTAAGTCTTGAGGCTCTTTTCTGGGATAAGCGAAACTTACAGACTTGTGGGGAATAAATGCCACCCCCTTGTGGGATTGGGTAGAGCTCCTCGGCGGCGCTCGATTGTGTGTTCCACGGCATCGTAAGTGCATGAACGAGGTTACTCCGCCTGGCGAAGCACTCCTCAGGCGCCATGATACCCGACTCCCAGTCACCCCCAGCGCGTCTCTCGTTCGCCATGTTCACAACTGGTATGCGCTTGCCCGATTCCCGATATGAGGGATCTGTCGATGCATACTGGTACCAGCCCAGTGCATAATCTATAGGATCGCCCTCGACCACAGCCACACGTAACCGTTGTTGTGATCTTTTGTCTGGACCAACCCTTATAAGAGAGGCGTCCGGGTAGAAATAGGAAGTCTTGGGTTCTTTGATGTAGTGCTTGAGAATGTGAGGCAAATATATGCGCTTTGCTTCGGCAGCAACTTCAGACGGCTTCATTTTCGTGGGCGCCATAGTGGTCTGCAACAACGAGAGGGTGACGAGGTGTATGCAAAATGCACGAGGACTTGAGAAGTCACTCAAAGCTTCATATAGTCAGAAGCAGGCGAGGAGCTCAAGAGACCAATTTGAGAATATCTAGACTGAACGGGCGGGTGTTGGAGCAACTATATGATCTGCCATTATGGCAGAGAGATGGCAACAGAATGGGTCTAATCAAGTCCCAGATCGAGCGGTCACTAGATTGACTAGACAGGGTCTCTGTTTCGATGCGCCCGATACAGAAACGGCAGTCGATTGCGTGAATCAAAGCTCCGTCTTCTTTGCTATAGCCTACAGACGCGGGTGGCATTGCAGCCATACCGCAACTGCGCACATAACAAAAAGGCTTGACCTACCCACTTGTATGCCCAACCGCGGGCCAGGGTTGGCAGTGCAGCTGGCAAGGCTAGAATCAGCCGTTCTGGGACTGTACAGACTAGTCCCTAGACAGAAGCCGATGACGGGTGCAATTGACACTCCTACACGGCAGGACTCCAAGAACAACGACGACGACGAAGCCCACAGTGGCCCATGTGGCCGGGAGAATTGAAAAAAAGAGACGAGAGACGTAACGGGGAGGGCGTCAGGATCACACATCTAGGCCGCCGCCCGACGATCCTCGTCCCCCGGTCCCCCATGGGCGGCGTTGGGCTTAGATCTGGGATTACTAGATGACAGACAGCTAGTGAGATCCTGCAGAGATAGCGCTGCATCGGTAGAGCGGTTCCGGACTGGGGTGAGGATGCAACTATTCCTTGAAGCCAATGTGACCTCTTGCTACCAGATCGAGGTGGACATGGTGGTGCTGGTGCTGGTATTCTGCGTATTACGGAGGTTGTTGGATGTATTGCATGTATGCTCGGCGGCGGCGGCGGCGGCGGCGACAACGACGACGACAACGACCAAGGCAAAGATGACAACAAGGAGAACAAGATGATAAGCTGAGTCTGATCCCCCCATTGTTGCGTACTGGAGCGAGCATGTCCGTAGTAGGTGTGAATTGGACTGGACTGGACAGGAGCGCCATGTCTGCCGTGCCCTTATTGAGCCAGGCGTTTTTGTGTACGATCAAAACGGCGAGTGCAGATCGAGGCGCTCACGTATTACACCATCCATCCGGTGTAGTTTTGGCCGCTGTGGCGGAAGAAGCAATGCACACAGAACAAGCCCGCAACGGCAGCAGTAGCAGCGTCACCCTGCCGGCACAGCCATTGGGATACGAGGCTGCCAGCGAGCCAGGAAGTCGGTAGCTGTGCAAATCAGGGGGTGGTTCATGTTGTGTGACACCCTGTGGAGGTGTAAGTCCCTGTGTGTATTAACGTATATGTATGTGTGATGTATATGATGTGTATGTATATGATGTCTAGATATGTGTACGGAGTATTGGGGGCAGTCCGTAGCAATTACACCCAGCCGGGCTCTGGGAGACGGGACTACGGGACCACGGGACCACGGGACCAAAAGGATCTCCTAGATAGGTAGATTAAGAAACTCCAGCTGTTGCCCCAAGGAGATTGCCGACTGGTCTCACAGCCCACAAAAAGAAGGGACGGGTTCCTGGGTGCGCCTCAGTCTTTGATCTTTTGCGGGTGTTACTGTGCGACCATGTTGAGACGGGGCGGCTCGAAGGTGCAGGTGCACATAGATGCACGCCCTGCTTTGACCTGACGGATACCTGCACGCCTGCACGCCCTCGGAATTTGCCCGTCTGACTATCACTGGCTACCTCCACACATACCTAGGTAATAATGGATGGTCGTTCTCATCAAGGCTAAGGTTTTCTTTTTTTTTAAAAAAACTATTAAATTTGGTGGTGGCCCAAGCTCCCTGTTTTGTCCCCGAGCCTATCCTCAAGGTGCGTCCACCTGTCACGCCTCGTCCTATCAAGCCCTCCCGGCCTGCCCTGCATCGAAGTTTTTGTCAACGACATCAAGCTCCAATCTCTTCCCACATTGCCTCACCCACCTAGACTAGGCTCCCACGAGTGGCTGAATAGAGTATCCCTCCGCGCCGCGTCAATGACCAAGACGCTGCCTCTGCGCAAATTCGCCTTCTGCTCCCCGCTGCTCCTCTCCTATCGGACTGCTGCCGCTTCTCCATTCACCAGTCCAAGATGGCAAATCCATCTACGCTGCAGCTCAACTACCTCGCCGACTAACATCGCTTCATTGCTAAGCTCCTCAGATGCCTCACTCTCACAGCGTCCCCGCAGCTCCGGTGAGAATTTGACCATCAATGGTTTTGTGAGAACCGTGCGGAAGCAGAAACGCGTGGCATTCCTTGCAATTGGGGACGGCTCGTCCATGCAAACAGTCCAAGCCGTCTTGACTCCAGAACAGGCTGAAGGGTCAGTTCATGGCCCCGATAAATCATGATTAAAAACCGCTTTTCAACTGACGATCCCTCCTCACGTCAAGTCTCTCTACTGGTGTTGCTATATCAGTCACAGGCCAGTGGACTCCCTCTCCCGGACAGAAACAGTCCCACGAACTGCAAGTTGGCAGTGTCCGGATCTTAGGTCAAAATGATGCTGCGGTGAGTAGATCACCCGCTCCTTGGTGCATCCATGGCTCCACCGGCTTGTTCTGATTTCCGCTTTAATCTAGACCAACCCTCTGCAAAAGAAATACCATACGAATGAATTTCTCCGTAGCCTACCTCACTTGCGGTCGCGTTTGCCATTCAATTCTTTGCTTTTAAGGCTAAGGTCTCAAGTCGTTGCCCAATTAACCCAATACTTTGCATCTGAGAACTTTGTCCAAGTACATCCTCCAATCATCACATCTTCTGACTGTGAAGGCGCTGGCGAAGTCTTTACCGTCTCCCCAGATACATCATCTGCAACTAAATGCCAAGACGGGAATGATGATTTCTTCTTCCAGTCCCCGAAATATCTCACTGTCTCAAGCCAGCTCCATCTGGAAGCCCTCGCTCAGTCCGTTGGCAAAGTGTGGACCCTTTCACCAACTTTCCGAGCCGAGAAGAGTGATACGCCCCGTCACCTTAGCGAGTTCTATATGCTGGAGGCCGAAGTTGCTTTTTCGGAAAATCTCACCGATGTCATGGACGTGGTTGAGGGCATGCTAAGAGCCGTGGCTTCAGGACTCGAATCTTCACATGTTGGTCAGGAGCTCCTCGAGACCCGGGCACGGCAGCTGGACAGCGAAGATTCAGCCATAGGACAGGCCGCACTTGCGAGAAGATGGAGGGGCCTTATCGATGGGCCATGGCCTAGAATCACCTACGATTCCGCAATACAGCATTTGAAGAAAGCAGTGGCTGAAGACAAGGTGCAATTCGAATTCGAACCTGGCCACGAGGACGGCCTTCAGACTGAGCATGAGCGATTTCTTGCGGAAAGCATAGGGCAGGGAAGTCCTGTCTTTGTGACAGATTATCCACGCAACATCAAGCCGTTCTACATGGCGCCTTCGCCTTCAGCTTCAGTGGAAGGTGCATGCCAGAGTACTTCTACGGCTGCATGTTTCGATCTACTAGTACCAGAAATATGTGAGCTAGTCGGAGGTTCCATGCGCGAACATCGACTTCCCGGATTGATAGAGTCCATGCGGGAGCATGGTCTCGACAGCACGTTACTCACGAGTGCTGATTCAGGCACACCAGACAGCTCCCTACAGTGGTATCTCGACCTCCGCCGATATGGTAGTGTTCCTCACGGCGGCTTTGGGCTGGGTTTCGACCGCCTGCTGTGTTACCTTTCAGGAGTACCCAACATACGAGACATTGTCAGCTTCCCTCGATGGTACAAACGGTGCGACTGCTGAATTGCGCGCCCTTTCGGGTTTGAGGGTCCTATATTGTCGGCTGCCTTGTGGAAATATCCTTTGTGGAATTGCTCCATCATCATAAATGGGGGACCTGGCCGTCTCGGGGGTGTTCATTATTTTGAGCCTCTGGTGGCACGTGTAAGATAGATGTAGGAGGCTACGGTGTCTATATTGAAGTACGAATACTAGCAGGGTCATCTGCGACGGAGCGGATCAAAATGACTCGTTCTGGGAGCTATGGATATGTTGGCAACTTTGAATACGATGATGGTCCGCTCCGAGGTCGGACGGGCAGACCCTGTAGTGAAAATACCCAACACAACCAGGACGCGTCGAAGAGGATCTGATTGTAGGCGACCAGGTATACTTTCTAGGTATTGATCCAAAATGTTATCTTATCTCTAGATCTCGACAGATCTCCGGGACACGGTCGTCTCCGAGACGTGGCCCTTTCTCCGAGTCGGCCTTGGTGGAGCGGCAGCGATCTCCGCGGCATGGCGGTAATTTTGCGACACGCCGCCTGGCCTTCTTGGATGACTGATTGACTGATTGACTGATTGACTGATTTACTTAGGGTGCAGGTGGATAAGAAGAAGATCCAGCGCATGACTCTGAGAAGCTGTAGCGCCACTAGAGAAGAGAAGGCCGAAAAGAGCGGAAGGAAGAAAGTAGAGGCGACGCATTCATTCAATTCATTCATCCATCCAAGTCGTCCAACCATTCAATCAATCAATCAATCAATCAAAAGTCCGTTGTCCTGCCCCGATTTACCTCCGGTCTGTGAAATTTACGAGTCGAGCCGTCGTGCCCATTGCAAGCTTGTGACGAAACAGGCTCTCGGCGTTCGGCCTATTCTGTCCACCCGGACGCCCAGGCCCTTTTGCTTTTACAAACAAAAGTGCTGCTTCAATCTTTGTACATCCCCAGCTGCCAACACCATCCCCCTAGCATCTGCTGCCATTATCGGACCTGCCTCAATCTTATCAGATCTTGTTCGAATCCACACAACCATCAAGCTGGCACTCGAGTCGCCCCAGCGCGGTGGATTCATGGCCACCCATGAGCGGACCGTTGTGGAAGAAGCCGAACATGAGTAGAGCTCCCTACGCACCACCTTGGCTGCTCATTTTTGCTAAACTTGGATGCTAATGCCACCTCTAGCTATGAATCTCTGCCACCAAACTTTTCTCTCTCAGCGAACATGCTCGCAGGCGCGTTCGCGGGCATCGCCGTACGTTTATCAAGGCGCTATTGCACATTTCATCGACTGACTTCGCGATAGGAACATTCGGTGATGTACCCAATTGACCTGCTCAAGGTGCGCCGCTGCTCTCCACACTTTCTCACACTGCTACGACTTACCGCTGATTTATCTGAAGACCAGGATGCAATTCGTCAACCCATCGCCGACCGCCATGTACTCGGGTATTTCCAACGCTATGATCACAATCACAAGGGTAGAAGGTTTTAGAACACTATGGAGAGGTCTTTCCAGCGTCGTCTTTGGTGCAGGTTGGTTTTTTACATGCCGTTTACGACAGTGTCAGACGGGGCTAATTATTGCACAGGGCCGGCGCATGCTGTATACTTTGCGTCGTACGAGGCCGTCAAACACGCATTGGGCGGAAACGAAGGTGGACAGGATGAACATCACCCTATCGCAGCCGGTGTGTAAAATTGTGCTCTCATGGCAGTTTTGCCTCTATGACTGACATGGTACAGCTGCTAGTGGCGCTGCAGCCACCATCACCAGCGATGCTCTCATGAATCCCTTCGATGGTAATTGTGCAACCCGACAATGGACAGATATATACTAAGAGGTGCAGTCATCAAGCAGCGCATGCAATTGCAAGGTTCCACATACAAATCGGTGCCCCATTGCGCCCGAGAGGTATTCCGCACCGAGGGAATCTCCGCCTTCTACGTCTCGTATCCAACCACGTTATGCATGACCGTTCCTTTCACTGCGCTTCAGTTTATGGCATATGAA
Source organism: Nigrograna mackinnonii (assembly GCA_001007845.1). Taxonomy (NCBI): domain Eukaryota; kingdom Fungi; phylum Ascomycota; class Dothideomycetes; order Pleosporales; family Nigrogranaceae; genus Nigrograna; species Nigrograna mackinnonii. Next base: position 34,527 of record JGVQ01000295.1, on the reverse strand, counting down.
TCAATCTCAAAGGTTATAAATCCCACCGGTCGCTACGATCCGACCACCCATTGTACAGCAGGTGGGCTGGCCGGCGGTTTCGCAGCCGGATTGACCACCCCACTGGATGTAATCAAGACTCTCTTACAGACACGAGGGAGTGCAACGGACCCTGAACTACGAAATGTCTCGGGATTGTGGCAAGCGGCCAAGGTCATACACCGGCGGGAAGGTTATGCGGGCTACTTCCGTGGTCTGAAGCCCAGAATTATCACGACCGTACCAAGCACCGCAATCTGCTGGTAAAGCAACTCCCCGTCTCTCCAGGTCAAGTACCGTACTGACACACACTTTCTAGGTCGGCGTACGAAATGGCAAAAGCTTTCTTTATTGCTCGCGAGACTCGTTAAGGTGCACTTGACAGGCACCCAAGCCGCGGCGTTTTCTTCTTTTATTCCCATTACAGGCTTGTTTTGAAGCGATACTCTGCACGCTACATGAAAAAGTGCATCATCGGACGACATTGTAGACGGTCTTCAACGCAAAGGATGTCCCCAGGCAGATATTGTGCATCTAGAGCAGGGCGGGGATCTTTTGGAGCTATTTGGGCGAGGTCAAGTAAAAGTGCCTTGCTATACCTTCTCTTTCTTTGTATAGTCATAGAGGTCTTGGATGCAGCATAAGGGACCATGCACCGGCGTCTGGAATTTTCTTCTCTGGGCAGTATGGGCAATCCATCGAGTGTATGATAGGAAAATATCCAAAAGATTTCGAGGTGTCGTAAGCAGTGGCACCGCCCTATTGACTCGGCTTGAATGATTGGAGGCTGTGAGGCTTGTAGTTGACGCCGTTTCATTGTAGCGCTCGGCGATGGGCCCCCGTCGCCTGAGCGCACCGCCGCACCGCACCACACCGCGCATGTGAGGATGCCACATGCTCGCTCAATCATACACTCACCTACTGCGTGTACAAGAATTGACGGCGCAACATAACCTGTTACTTTAGGGTCCTACCGATCCTAGAGATTCGAGGGTGCCTTCCTTTTAGCGACGCGGTTCATTCACCCATAGCCAGGCGCTGCCCCTCCGCCTGTGACTCGCGGAATGGAAAGCAGCGCTACGTCACCAGAGCTCCATCACCTCCCTCCCACCAGCCTTACTCCTACGACCACCAAGACGACCGCCAACAACGACCCTGGCCTCAGGTTCACTCGTACCCCTCCGCCGCAGAGCGCTCGCAACGAGAGAAGACTTGAAGGCGGACGTCACCGCCATGATGCGTGCGAGCCCATCGGCGGCAATGCAGAAGACATACGACGAGTGCTTCCTCACATGCTCCACAGCAGTCTATTTCGAAAGCAAGGTACGACGACTTTTGTACAATTATACAGACCCCTGACCTACAGAAAGCCATGTTGATTCACCATACACCGCAGAATAATGAGGCCGAAGCCTTGAGGTCGTGGAAAGCTGCTCTTGACCAAATCTACTACCATAACGCCCACCGCGTCCCCACCACCTACCGCGCTAAATCCGAGACGGAGAAAGCCCTACAAGAGTCTATACATCAACTAGAATTGCAATGCCAGGAACGCGTGCAGCTCCTGGAAGCTTTAAAGCGGAGTCGCGAAGATGCAAACGAGAATACCACATCCCCGCCCACAGACACGATTGCACCTACAGGGCCCGCTCCTACACCTTTTCCTGCCCCCTCACCTTATACCGTGCCAATCTCTTCAAACGATACAAATGGTCCAGGATGGCTTGGTGGTGGCACGATTCCTCCTGTCGAGTATTCAGATCTGTACCGTCCACCGCTTCCCCATCGGCCCGCCTTGCCAACAAGAAAAAGCTCTGGAACAGATTCAAGTCGAGAGCACAGCAAATCATATCCAGGAAATGGCCCCTCTCTCTCCCCAGCACCAGGGGCCCAGAGGAAAGATTCTCGGACCCCTTCACCTGAGAAGAAGGGCCGTATGTTGAGAACATTGAGGCCTGGTGGGAGAGACAGCCGCCCATCCTCCGCTAAACTCCCCAGTTCTATGAGGTCTCGACCCCCTGCTGCCGCAAAAGCTGCCACTCAAGCATGGGGGACTAACACCGCCTCGAGTTCCAGCAAATACCTTCCAGCAGGAAAAGAGACCCAAAGTCGGACGTCCTTCGACAGGCCTCTATCATCCCTGGAAACAGACAACAAAGATCTGCCGCCCCCAAATTCCGAGACGTACCAACCTTCTGCGCCATTTTACTTTCGATCTGGCGATGGGATAAGCACTGCGCCTTATGCGATACCCGCCTCTACGGATGGAAATCTTAAGCCACCAATATCACGAAAAGAAGTACCATCTCCTACCTCTCAAAGGAACTCCTTGGATCTAAGCAGAACTCGAAGTAATCAGGGCAATGCGGCCGGGTTACCGTCATATAGGAATGAGTATCCTACATCACCGCCCGATCCGCGGGTTCTAGCATCTTCAGCTGCTGCGCGATCATGGACAGATCTTGAGCCTGATAGATCAGGAGTCAATAGAAAATCGGCTCCACCCCCATTGCAGCAGCAGGCATCTCCAAACGGTCAACGTAGGCGAAAGCCCAACCCTGCCCCATCTCTAGAAGCAGTATCATTAGAAGATAGCGATCGCCCCGGACGAAAAGAACCACCTCGCCAGAAGGGAAAAGTAAAATTGGAAACCGTTCGAGCAGATCTTCCTCCAACACCAACTTCCGACGCTGGTGATTCGAATACGTCGGATGCGGAATCCGATGAGTGGAAGGCGCGAGCCCGCAGCGTGCTTAAAAATCTTCCAAGGGGAGTCGACAAAGATGCAGCGGAGCAAATATTGAACGAGATAGTAATCCATGGCGATGAGGTTCACTGGGACGATGTTGCTGGCTTAGAAGTAGCAAAGTCTGCCTTGAAAGAGACGGTGGTATACCCTTTCCTTCGGCCTGACCTTTTCATGGGGCTTCGCGAGCCAGCGAGGGGCATGCTTCTCTTTGGCCCACCCGGTACGGGGAAAACCATGCTTGCAAGAGCTGTGGCTACGGAGTCAAAGTCTACCTTTTTTGCGATTTCCGCTAGTAGTCTGACTAGCAAATTTCTTGGGGAATCGGAAAAGTTGGTAAGGGCTCTGTTCGCTCTAGCAAAGATCCTCGCTCCATCCATCATTTTTGTGGATGAGATCGATTCTCTGCTGTCCTCCCGGTCAGGTTCTGGAGAGCACGAAGCAACACGACGGATTAAGACGGAATTTCTCATCCAGTGGTCTGACCTTGCCAAGGCGGCTGCGGGTCGTGAACAGAATGAGAAAGACAAGGAAAGAGGTGATGCAAGTCGCGTTCTTGTCCTAGCAGCAACAAATTTACCATGGGCAATCGACGAAGCAGCCAGACGACGGTTTGTACGCAGACAATACATTCCGTTACCAGAAGATCATGTCAGGAAGACCCAGTTAAAAACATTGCTCAGTCACCAGAAGCATGAATTGTCCAATGAGGACATGGATCGGTTGGTCGATTTGACTGAAAGTAAGTCTACGTTTGTTTGTGGTTCTGCATTATCAGGGAACAGTTTCGACCGAGCCATTACCATCATGCCAGCTCCTAAGCTTCCGTGTTGTACTTCATATCTCTGCACACTCGGATATCATGTTTAGATCTATGGCTAATCAATTATTTAGATTTCTCGGGTTCTGATATAACTGCACTCGCCAAAGACGCTGCAATGGGACCACTTCGTAGCCTTGGTGAAAAGCTGCTTCACATGACTATGGATGAGATACGGCCAATGCGATTCGAGGATTTCCAGGCCAGCCTGACAACGATTAGACCAAGTGTGAGCAAACAAGGTCTGAAGGAGTTCGAGGATTGGGCTAGGGAATTTGGTGAGAGGGGTGGATGAGTGAACGGGAAGAACCAGCAATCAGATGTATTGTTGCAAGGCTTAAGCTTGTGGCAGGAATTTATAACCTTACCAAGTTTCAGCCCAGGGTAAGCGGCAGAACTGCTGTAAACACGCTTGGAAAAACACCAACCTCATCGGGCGTACCGTATCTACTATCGGTCAGACTGAACGCATGCTCATTTCAGAAGACCTCTACATCTCGAACAACTCACCAACGTAAAGCGCCAGGTACTTCTCCAAGACTCGATATTACGAAACCCGTAGCCTGTATTCCTCACTTGACGCCGAGGAAGGAAATATCGGGCGAGGTACTCCGATGGCTTACTTTACACCCAGATAGGTTGGCATAGATATACGAGATAGACTCTAGTTCTCCAACTTGTCACACAAATGTTAAAGGGGCGCCTTGTGAATCTACGTAAGCTATACATAGTGCTATACAAATCCTCGAATCCCGTTGCAATTGGAGAAATGTTACCGACCCTATACCCTGTATATTGTAGCATATCACCCAACAAACTTTTAATAATGGGCAAGCTTGATACAACGCTGCCTGGGCACGAATTTCAACTGCATTTTGCATTGCCATCCGACGGCTGTTGCTTTTGATGTTGCAAAATGGACTTCGTCTCTCATGGTGAAGAAATCTCGAGACAAACATAATATCGTGTCGACCTCAGATTAGACGACCAACGCCACGATACGCTGACCAGCATAATACATGTTTTCTACTATAAAGGATCATCTTATTGGTTTAGTATCGATTCCTAGAGACCGAGGTCTACGATTCTATGCTCTCCAATCCAGAGCTGACCTTTATCCTAAAGGCTGATTTCGACGTAGGTGATAGACGAATGAGATCGGTCGCGAGTTAATCACAGATTCTGTCCTGGGACCATGGTCGAGATCAGGCGATTTCTCCGCTGTAGTGGCGCCCGATGCAGCACTTCTTCAGCTACTGGACTTCATGGAGGAGAAGATCCCCCTCGAAGCTGATCATACCACGATAGTAAAATTCGACAGCAGAGGTGACGAAGGATATACAAGTGCAAGAGACAGGTTGATCCAATTTGAGCAGGATGCGCAAGACGTAGTACCGAGACTTTTTCGTACGTAAACCACTTGTCAAATCAAGTCTCTACCTCCTTTGATGATCCATCCCGCCTGACCTCACGATAGTACAGTCGCAACACAGTATTACACCATCTTCCAGTGTTCCCTTCCCTAGAGACCCCTCATTTATTGGTCGAGAGGACATACTATCCAAGCTCAGAGATATATATGAGCAAAGTGGGACACAGGACCACCGTCGTTTTGCGCTTCAAGGATTAGGAGGCGTAGGGTGAGCATATACGCCAGGCAGGACCGATGAACATCCATACTAATGATCTTACAAGAAAATCTCAGATTGCCATCGAATACTCCTATCGAATGAGGGAGAGCTCGCCGAATACCTGGGTCTTCTGGGTATATGCAGGCAGTACGTCCAGGTTTGAACAATCATATAAAGACATTGATGTCCGAGTAGGACTTCCAGAGAGGAACGACCTGCACGCCGATATCTTGAGCTTGGTCTACGATTGGTTATGCGACGAGAGAAACGGCCAATGGCTGATTATACGTGACAATGCTGATGAAAAGGGAGTCTTCTACTCCCATGAAGCTGAATCTAGGTCCGGGGCGAAGCCTCTAGCAAGTTTTCTCCCCCACACCTCAAACGGGTGCATTTTGGTCACTTCACGCAGCAAAGCTGCGGCTTCGAGTCTAGCGGACCCAGGCAATCACTTCGAGATAGAGGCCATGACCAGGGATGAAGCAGTAGACCTTCTGAGGGGATGCGTCCCTGCAGACACCTCGCCAGATTCCGACGTGCAGGAGTTGGCAGCGGCACTAGAATATATACCACTAGCCATCACGCATGCGGCAGCGTATATTACAATGGGACAGCCATCGACCACAGTTTCCAGCTATTTGCATCGATTTTACCATAGCGAGGAGTACCAGGTACACCTACTCCGAGAACGCGAGACGAAAGACGTACGACGAGGTAACACAGTCGAAGATGCTGTCCTCATCACCTAGCAACTATCATTTAACCTAATCCGGGAGACCAATAAATTGGCTGCAAATATGCTTTCACTTGCAGCCATGTTCGACAAACAAGGTTTACGTGGTGACCTTTTGTATAGTGGAGGAGACATCTTACGATTTGATGATGCCATCATTGCCCTCGTGGGCTTCTCTTTGATCAACCCGCAAATTACCAAACAGTTCGAACAACAGCTTGCAAACCAGCTTTTTGATATGCATGGTTTAGTGGCATTAGCAACCAGGGATTGGCTGAAACAACGCGGGAAGTTGGGTGAATGGCAGGAGGCAGCCTTGGGACAAATGGCACGTACATTCCCTAACGACGAATTCGAGACGTGGGCGGAGTGTAAAGTTCTCGTTCCCCACGCAAAAAAAGTTCTTGACTACAGTGTGAACGGAGAAAGGTCTTTGTTGAATCGTGCTTCACTCCAGAATAAGGCAGGGTTGTACTCAAGATGGACTGAACGATGTGTCAGGAATTCAGCATCATTTGGCTGTTCTGCGCCTCTAGTGCTGTCCTATTACGACTATAAATAAGCTCACGGTCCCAGTCACGGTGTCAGACACTAGGGTACCCCAAAGAACTCACTTCTAAGCCTTATTACTCCGATCCATGAAAGGGAGTATGCGCGTTCGGCAGCGGGCGGTCACGGAAGGCCTGAGGCCATCAATGAACATCAGGCCTATTAGAGGCGCAAACCACAAGAAGACGTTCAGAGACGAACAAATCAAATGATCGGGAAGCACTACCAACAGCATACACACCAGATTACCAGTGTTGTTTCTTTGGCTACGCTGTGTGCGACTTGACCGAGCGGCCAAGTAGTGAGGAACATGTGCGAGTGTGTCGTGGAAATGGCAATGCATTGGTAGTATACATAGACCTGGATTTGGTGTGATTCAATGCTAACCGAAACAGGCTCAGAAAACAAAACATGAGTCCCGTGGACAAGCTTGAATGAGATCCAAAGCCTAATATCGAGCTAGTTGTCGTCCACGAGTCTCCTTCATATCAAAAAGAGGGCGGAGAAGAAGGCTCATGCGATTGAAACGTGAGCCTCTTTACGTATGGCTATCTATGAGCAGCGTCAAATGTCATTCACCGGTATTATTGCAAGTGTTGACGTCGTTAAATTATCGCAAGCGATACGAGAGACGACATCTCCAACAATGCTTAACCCCCAATCGCCGCCACATTTCAGCCAACACGGGCTGTGCATCCAACTACTTAGTTCACTGATTGGGTACATCACCAAACTTTATACGACTACTTAACTCTTAGCCGCTTGACGCTAGACAAATACGAGGCGATGCACTTTGTGGGCGTGCTTGAATCTAGAAGTCATGAATTTTGTATTTAATGCCTCGTTCCCGACTTTGAAGCCTTTCAGCAGGTGCTCTGTGAGTGTACTCACTTCATCATGGCACAGACTGCTGGTAGCTTCAATTACACATCTTTGGACGCTCCGAAAGAAACAGTTCTTAGCGAATCTGCCGATCATGCCATCTCTACATGCGGGACGGCCATCGGGCAGCCCTGTACGAAACCTCTCTTCGATACTGTCAGCCTTGTTGCAATCGCGACCCTCATAACATGCCTCGTCGCATCTATAATTGTCATCTCGCCAAGTTTGACTATTGCATGGCAATTGGGAACAGCGACTCAAATCATCCTAATCGGGTTTCTGCTCAGTTTAATGAATCTATGCCTCCAGACAGTGGCCAAACCCGCACTTCTACATATCGAGGCACGCTTTGGCCCATCCAGGCTGCAGAACTACGAGGCGATAACTACCAACAGCGTCTCCATCCCGCACACGAACTTCTTTTGGCGTACAGTACTATTCTTATTCCTACTCCTCCCTCTAGCGCTCAGTGTGGCTTATAAACGCTTCCTCGGAGGAGAGAGCACAGCGATAATCCACGATCGACCCGATGCTGCAGAATATGGACTCACATATCCGGCTTTAGGGGCATACTCTAACTTCAACAACTCGATATACTTCTATATCCATGCTGACTCCGGCTTCTTCGAGGCTTCTACAAACGACGAGAAACCTCCGCCGTCGATGAATAAGACACACGGGGCACCCTTCGGATATAATGTATTGCTCCTGAGCGAGAACTCGGCGGCTGCCTTGGACCTGCCAATGCCCGACTACTTGTTATATATGCAAGGCCAAATGAAGCAGAACGAAACATGGCGAGTCTCGGCGGATGTGAATGCCTTCATAGCGAAATATAACGATATGGAAAAGGTACGCGAGGACAACTTCTTTTGGGAAGAACAGGAACACACTCTAGCGTCGTTCGCATTGTACAGTTTCCCGGTCAGGGATTCCATAGGACAGATGGTATTTATAGGGGATGAGACATATGGCAATGGAATGTTACTTGGCATCTTCCCTTCACCAAACCCACCGGTATGGTACGTCAGGACCTACGACGATGATGATATCGACTCATCTACATTCCGCAACCACTCCGAAATGTTCAGCATTACTCGAGGAAGATGTCACGCCGAATGGGAAATTCAGCAAACAGATATTGTCTTATTGGCCGGGCACTGTGACGAAGACGAATTCCGTGAAGTAAGCGTAGATGATGGTATCATCACTCATGCAAGTGGTCCATTCTACATCGACTCCCTTCCTATATTATTTCATAGCCTAGGGGACAGCAAATTTCACACTGAACGCGCCACATCGCCCTGGAGACTTCCTTCATATGCAACATCGGCGGTCCTGGCTTTCTGGTCTCGCGCTCTGTGGATGAATGGAGAACGCTTAGAGGACACTGTGTATACGCCCAGTCCAAATGAGCATATTTCATCTACGAGAAAGACTTTACATGCCCATGGGCTACTTTACTTCGTCCTGGCCCTCCAACCGGCGCTTGCGCTGGCCCTACTAGTTATCGCTACAGTTCTATATGATACTCCAATCGGCCACGGATTCGGCATGATCTCTGTGCTGGCAGGTATCAAGCAGGAAAACCTTTCTCTACTCCATGGCGCGGGTTTTTCCGGTGATGTAAGCAAGCCTGTCAAGTTGGACGTCTCGACTGAAGACGTGGGCGCATCAGACGTTAGAGTGAGATATGACTTGTCGAGTGGGCAACAATACATATACAGGGCAGAGAGAGTGCGACTGGTGCGAAAGGGTGTATACTGGTAATCACATATCCGTGCGGAAAACCAAGTTAGACTAATCAATTTGTTGCTCCTCCCCAACCGTCATCAAACTTCCAAGAGAAAAGAAAAATAATCAACAGCATGGAATGACTCCATAGAGCAAGCACTACCCATATTCATCATGGCTCGATTTCAAAGCCAATACATCACCCCAGCGAGATATGTTACGTGCAATTCTGTTTTACGAAATGGGGTAGCATTAATCTGAATTGGGCCAACCCTAGTAATGCTCCGACGTCGTGGTCTAGAGAAAAGTACCATGGTCCCAACAGTCATCTTCAAACTTACCCGGCAAACACGCGCACCGAGCCCACAATCCGACACATCGAGTGAAATCCAACGCCCTGGCACCGATAACACCTCCACCAAAAAAGGCTCATCTCGTTAATTCGATTTTAATTGAACTCATTTGACTATAACCAATATTAAACACGGCCGACATTGCCAAAGAATGATCATTAGCAATCGCGCCATCGAAGACTCATATGAACGAACGCAGATACGGCCATGAGACATGAGTCAGCCACATAGACCCTCTTGCTATAGGCATGAACGAAGCATCAGAGGACCTGGTTAGCAGAGGGGGTTGTTTTGTCTAAATAAAAATTCGCGCTCGCAATGGCAGATTTGAGACTACGTGTACACACTAGGTAATTTAAATTAGCATGCTCACCTCATGGAGGCACTGATCACAAACATCACACGTGAATGGTGAGCATTGGCCATGCGATTACTGCATTGAAGATGTATCTCATGGCTGGAAGAAGTCAGAAGCCAGATATTGAGCCTCTGCCCGGAAAGTCGGTTGCCCTTCTTCTAGCTGGAGGCCGTTGCTTACCTTTTTTTCGTTACGCTTCTATTCAGCGCGGTAATATAATACAAATCAATCGTACATACTAGAAACTGCCGCAGAAAGGGGGTTTGCATTGGAAAGAGCAAGATTATGCCCGCCAACTGTTCCGAACATGCCCGCTAATTTACGGCTGCCCACCGAATGTGCATCAAAGAAAAGATGCGGGATCGTTTGTGTTCATTGCAAGCCTGCCTTGTTCCTCTTCATTGCATGGGTAATCGGCTGCAATATACCCTTGTTGTCGAGGGTACCAAGCGCCGTCCCCTTGGTCCACCCCATTTTCTCCAAGAGCACACGCCCTTTATTTTCCGGCCCCAATTCGGGAGCAGAAGCTCCAACCATCTCGCCATCTTTGTAGGAAGTTGGGCCCCGAGTTGATTTGACAGCTTGCCTGGGCGTTGAAGATTGTAGGCGTGTCTTGAATTTCTTCCGTGAAATGACGTTGTCGAAGTCTTCGTCAGAGAACCCCCTCGTGAGCGTGGTTTTTGAGAGTACTGTGAAGCGATTGGCACCAGCCCCTCGAGACTTGGATGACACGCCAAAGTTGTGAACTAATTGATGAATCACCGCACGACGCGGGGCTGCCATGGGAGGGAGAGATAGTCTACTTCTTGTTAGTCAAGTCTTAGTGATGCGATGAAGCCCACTTACGTTTGCATGCCCGAAGACATAAACTCCCTGATCTCCTCGATGATTGCGGGCATGTCGATACCGTCCTTATATTTGACAGATAGATCGGGTGCCTTTCCCTTCCTCCCTAGCAAGCCTTGCTTCCTCAATTCTTCCCGCTCAGCCTTCTTGATACGTTTCTTGTTTCGGTCTGCGGCCCAGGATGACTGAAGTTGTTCATCAAGATCAGAATCTGTTAGCTCAGGTGCTTTTGTGCCGCGGCGACCTTTCTTTGTTGGCCGCAGGGAGGGGCGTTCCGTGTCCATAATGTCAAACCCTTTGTAGGGGTCCATCTCCAGCACGTCTGCCATGAGAGACGCTTCCGGAAACGAAGGCTGGGCATAACTGCTCCGATGCTGACGCCTCTTCCACGGTCTATCGAATGATGGAACATTAGCCTTGGTCGGGGGATCATGAATAAACTCATCGCCACCATACAGAAGCAATTCACTAGAGCCAAGACCAAGCTCCTCCTGTTTCTGAAGGATTTTCGCCAGTTGTTCGTCATTCAATTCGGGAAGGTCATCGCCACTGTCGTCGCCTTCGATCTGATCGTCATCGTCATCATCGCTGAATGCCTCGTTCTCATCCTCATCTTCGGAGCCATCCTGACTGTCACTGTCAGTATATTTTTGCTTGTCACGAGTCGCCTTCATAGCCTCGAAAGATTGGATGAGCTGCAGCTCATTGTCTCTCTTAAGGACTAAGGCGGGAAGCCAGCGTGCGTCATCTGGGGTGGAACCTTCGTAGACGACCAAGTATTGGGCTTGGTTGTTCCGAGTTCGCGTCGCAAGTACAGCTTCGATGTTATCGACCACTCCTGAAGATGTACTCAAGTCATCAAAATCTCTCAGGGTATCAGAATTCCACCCTGTGTTATTGTGCAGTGCAGAACCCGCATTCCAGTCGTTGTGACCGCCTGCTTCAAGATCCATCTCACGGTTCGCGAAAGAACCGGAAGCGTTGAAGGCATGTTGAGGCATGAATTCCTGGATGTTTTGCATATAGTCCTCCATTGCAGCAGCACCTGGGTCGCTTTCGCCACGAAAGAATGACACGCGATTTGGGCGATCTTTCAGAGGAATCCATCCAATTCCAGGCTTGCTTTTAGACACCCAAGGTGTTGTTTTGGTCATCCATACGGATTCGCCGCGAAGGCGCTCTTTGAAACCACTCTGCACCACGCTCTCGTCATCTGAATCTTCACTTGCTCGCCCTGGGCTATTCTGTGGTGCTGCAGAGGCGTGCTCGGATATGAATGCTGCCGTAGTGTCTGCGCCTATGGAACTTGGTTCTCTCGCGGGTGTAACGCGTTGTGGACTATCCGCCGTGGTATGCTCACTCACAAGAGCTCCTCCAGAGGATGACACGGCCGACCCAGCCTTTGTAGCTACATCAGAGAGGATTGTTGACTGAGGATGTGGCGTGGTGCTGCGTCCTCTGAACAAGATCTCATCCTCACTGGAGCTAGACGTGGAGGGTGATGGGCTTCGGATGCTCAGCAGCGCCAGCGCTTTCGAATCGATGGGAGAGGTCGGTTCGGAAGGGTCTGGAGGCGGCACAGGCTCACCCTGTTGCTTCAGAGGCGGCAGATTGTCCTTTTCCTTGTCCTTGATTGTGCCCTCAAGGTACCCGGCGGACACGAACTCGACTCTGAGGTGCCTCAGCTTCTTGCCCGCATCGAAGGCGTGGGTGCGATGGTTCGCCATCCACCTAGCTTCGTCGGCGAGAGAGAATCTGGAAGGTGTAGCTGGATTAAGAGTCAGCAAATGAAAGATTGTGAGACTGACGAGGGGGAGGAAGGTAGACTTGCCTTGTTGATGCGAGTTCCAGTGCGAAGAGGAGGACTGCGTTAGGGACGATGAAGGAGGAAGAGGACGACGCTTGGGTGTTGATGTATTGGGAGGGCGTTTGGCCTTGGCCTTGGCCTTCTTGCGCGCCATGTTGACCTGGTGACGAAGTATGCGAGGTGTGCGGTGAAAGGGGCGTAAGAATTGGGTGAAAAGGTGGAGGGCAAACGAGTGACGAGGTAGCGTGTGGGAGTGGGAGTGGGAGTATGGAGTACTCATCATGACTTTTGAGGGCCCTTGCCCTTGCGGCCGGCAGTGGCGCTGGGGGGGGACCCAATGGCGGGGCATTTTTTTGGCGTACCCATGCTCGCCCTTGCCCACCATTGCCCCCATTGCCCCCCCCAATCTGATAAGGTAAGGCCGCCGATAAGGCTCAAAGCTGCTCTGCACCCGGAAAAGGGAGCTGGCACCTGGAGAGCTGGAACGCTGGAAAGCTAGAACACCTGGGCTGGAGCTGCAATGCCCTGCACACACCGTTCGTTGATTCACAGGCACGCAGCGCAGCGTAGCAGCATTTGGCCGTCTAATAACCTCCGGCTCTCCTTGCACCTAGAATTCTTCTTCGTCCTCTTCTTCACCTAGAACTATAGTCACCCGCCTTCTTTCTTGACAATACCCATCGCCGCAGAGCTTGCCCGTTTGAACTTCCCATCGCCATTCGCATTCCCATTCCTACCCCCCCACCCCCCCTGGTCACCCGTCACCTGCAGCCACCCCTCCGCCCTCCCCCGCCATCCAGATCCATCCATGGCCAGCATGACCTCAGCCGCCTGCGCCTGGTAGCTTACCGCACCATCACCAGCTTCACCACCTCAACAACCATCCTCAACGCACCAAACAACATTATCAAATCTCCTATACTACCCCCACCGCTCCACCTCCCTCCCGAGCCCTTCTTTTGTCCCTGTTATGGACGCCCGGCCACTTACCGTCCACTAGAGCATCTGCGCTGTCCTCGACGCCCCTCGAGGCAAAACATAGTCCCTTTCCTGCCTACCGCTCCGGAACCCACCATAGAGCACCTGCGTGCTCATTTTGATCTTCACACTTCTCTTCCTGGACACACCATGAATGACCTTGAGCGTGTTGGAAGGCACATTGTCCGTACCTTCTATGATCCGCTCCCTAGCAATGACACAGGTGCTACCATCTGGTGCCTAGGACAGCGATACGACTCAAAACGCCCCCAGGTGAGATCAGGTCCCAACGACGCATCGAATACACCCACCACCGCTGCATCCTCTGCAACACAAACCGACCGTACGCCGGGGACAGAGGACGACAGCTGGATCCGCACCAGTCTGGAAGAGGCGGATCGGAAAGAAGCTACAAATGGAGAAGACCCCTCACAGTACGGCGGTTGGCCGCATGCCTTCTTGGATGACTTCGAGTCTCGAATATGGATGACATATCGCTCAGGCTTCACCGCAATCCAGAGGAGCCAAGACCCAAAGGCAACAGCGGCGATGAGTTTCAGAGTAAGGATGCAGAATCTGGCGCAATCGGCGTTCACTTCAGACACTGGCTTTGGCTGCATGATTCGGAGTGGGCAATGCATATTGGCAAATACCCTGTTGGAATTGAAATTAGGTAGAGGTGCGTTGTTTCAATCGGTAAGGTGAAATGAGGGATTTTGCTAACGGCCTCAAGATTGGCGAGTCACCGAGTCTACTACAGAGCAGAACGACAAGTCCATACTCTCACTGTTTGCAGATGACCCAAAAGCACCATTTTCTATCCACCGCTTTGTACAACACGGCGCTGCGGTATGCGGCAAGTATCCCGGCGAATGGTTCGGCCCCTCCGCGACAGCCCGCTGCATCCAAGATCTTGTCAATGAGTACAAGGAAGCAGGACTTCGAGTGTACGTCTCTGGTGATGGCGCCGATGTCTATGAGGACAATCTCAAGAAAGTCGCCACAGATGCGGACGGCAATTTCCAACCCACCCTAATACTAGTAGGCACCCGTTTAGGTATTGACAAGGTCACGCCAGTTTATTGGGAAGCCCTCAAATCTTCGCTACAGATGCGCCAGTCGATCGGAATTGCTGGGTGAGTCATTAGGCATCATAGTATTGGCAGCTTTCGGTACTGACCCCTAATGTACAGTGGCCGTCCTTCCGCATCGCATTATTTTGTTGGAACACAATCAAATTCATTCTTTTATCTCGACCCTCACGTCACGCGCCCACTTCTCCCCTTCAAATCCTCACCATCAGACTACACGCCAGAGGACGTGGCATCCTGCCACACCCGCCGCCTCCGCCGCATCGAGATTCGAGAAATGGACCCTTCCATGTTGATCGCGTTCCTGGTCAAAGACGAAGGCGACTTTGAAGACTGGAAGGAAGGGGTTGTCAGCGTGCAAGGGAAGGCGATCGTGCACGTGAGCAAGAGCGAGCCACCACCGAGAGGGGTAGAGCGTGAAGGCGCGGTAGATGAGGTGGAGAGTTTTGATGAGCGGGAGGAAGATGAAGGCAATGCCGTGATATAACATCCAATACGCCGTCACCATAAATTCTGATTGGATGATTATCACGTCTCTGTGGCATAAGCAAACTTTTGAACGGGTCTGGCTATTCTGGCGTATAGTGCAAGGCATGGCTTTATTGCATGAAACCCAAGGGATCTCTCCATCTGGACGTAGTTTGGCGTTTTGTTTTCATCCTATTATCGGAGTCCGCAAAACCAGAGCAAATATCCGTCACCACCCCAGTCTATCCCAGACCACCTACAAAGCCGACGGACATTGACCAAACTAGGCATCTATCATAGAAAATCATCATATCCGTTATACTACCTATTTCAACCCGGCAAAAAGATATTGTATTGGCCTAAACACGCGTACTGAAACGAAAAGGCAGGTGCCATGACTTTGGAGCGGTCAAAATCATTTCTGTTCTTTACGAAATTCACTTCGAATCGTGTTGTTTTCATCATCAAACTCAGATTCTACGTGTGACCGCTGCCGTGTGCATAATTTAATGATGGTTTGCCGCGCCCATAATGGTGAATCTTGTACAAGTCGTGCAAGTCGATATACCTTATAGCATCAACACCTGTGCCAAGAGATATTGCGAATCGAGTCGCGCCTCTCCGGCTACGAATCAAAGATGCTGGAATCAGACTCACCTGCCACCGATCAGGCCAGGTCCTTAACAATGAAAGGATGAGAAAATATTAGTTCAAATGAGAGCGATCAAGTCATGCAATGGAAGATGAAGATGCAAAAAAAAAAATTGAAGTTGGAAAAGCTGTAATTCGTTTCCCGTCTGCAGAGGTATATAATGTACAACCCCGATGTTGGACCCCGAAAGTCAGACCATAAGACTTGCGGACCCAGTAAGACAAGCAAACCGTCCCATGATCGCATTAAAATGACCCTTGAACACCGTCACCCCATAACCGCATCTCATCCAAGCGATTCGAGTCGCTGTATGAGAAAAGAAACCCAACCAAGAAGAAGCGCCATCACGACCAAACTCTTACTTAGTGGAGGAAGAGTACTTGGTGACAGCCTTGGTACCCTCAGAAACGGCGTGCTTGGCAAGCTCACCAGGCAGGATGAGTCGGACTCTGTGGCAAAATGTCAGTGATTGGAATTTGTTATGGAATCTTGATGAAAACATACGAGGTCTGGATCTCGCGTGATGAGATGGTGGACTTCTTGTTGTAGGCAGCAAGCTTGGAGGCCTCGGTGGCAACGCGCTCGAAGATGTCGTTGACGAAAGAGTTCAAGATGCTCATGGCGCGGTTGGAGATACCAGTGTCAGGGTGAACCTGCTTGAGGACTATAGGCAAAAGACGCGTCAGTTTCCATACCTAAAGAGGCGATCAAGGTGAGAGGTGTGGATGTCAGATGCGACTCGAAAAAGAGACGCGATCGAGCAACCCAAGGAGGATTGGGCGCGCAAGGCAGGTTAGGTGTGACTTACCCTTGTAGATGTAGCTGGAGTAGGTCTCCTTCCTTGACTTGGTGCGCTTCTTCTTGTCACCGGATGGGGCGGCAGTCTTCTTGCCAGCCTCCTTCTTCTCAGCGGGAGCCTTTCCAGCTGGGGCCTTGCCGCCAGTGGTGGGAGTCTTTTGTGCTTTGGGAGGCATTTTTGAAGATTTGAGAGCGGGAGAAAAGTGATAAAACTGTAGAGCTGGAGCACAAAGGCTGCTGGATGAGCTTGGAGATGGATTGAGATGAGAGTGGTGGGTTGGGTGCAAGTGGAGTGTCGAGATGAAGAGAGGAAGAGAAAGTCGTGGAGCGGCGGGGGACGCGCTACTTATGGGGAGCGCGCTGATGTTGTGATCCGGCAGCAGTTGGGCGAGAGGGCCCGTGCACGGGGTGCTTGCCCGCTGTGCTTCGCTCGCAGGAGGCAGGCACGACGCACGACGCACGACAAGAAGGGGGGGGTGGCAGGTGCGATGGGAGAGGCGGTGCGTGCGCTCCTGCTGTTACTGGCTGGGCTTGGTCGTTGCTTGGTTGAAGCGCGTGGGTGGTGGGCCAAGCGAGCGAACCACAGCGATGCGCTAGGCGGATGTCGAACTCGCTCTTGCCCGCCCGCGCTGCCTGCCTGTGCCAGTTGATCTCGCGCACCACAACACGCCGCGCCGTGTCCTTATAAGCAGCGTGCCCCCGCCCAACGACCTTCTCTCTCCTTCATCTTTTCGAACCACTTTTTCACGACGCCCATCGCCAGCACTTTCGCGCAACCCACCTCCATCTCCAACACACTCAAAACTTTTAGTTTTACCCAAATACTCCTACCTCACTCAAAATGACTGGCGGCAAATCCGGAGGCAAGGCCAGCGGCTCCAAGTCCAGCGCGCAATCGTAAGTTCTGCTTTCTACTTGCACCTCAGCCTGAGTCGCATTTGCCCCTTTACTCATTTGACGCGTTTTGTTTTGGTTCAATGCCATCTTGACGCGTCTTTTTTGTTTTGGTCTTCCACTTTTGGACTTTTGCAATTCAACCTCAAACATTTGCATTTCATCTCGAATTCCTTTGCTAATCATTTTATCAGTCGTTCTTCCAAGGCTGGTCTCGCTTTCCCAGTCGGTCGTGTCCACCGTCTCTTGCGAAAGGGCAACTACGCTCAGCGTGTTGGTGCCGGTGCTCCTGTCTACCTCGCTGCCGTTCTCGAGTACCTCGCTGCTGAAATCCTCGAGTTGGCTGGTAACGCCGCCCGTGACAACAAGAAGACCCGTATCATTCCCCGTCATCTCCAGCTCGCCATCAGGAACGATGAGGAATTGAACAAGCTTCTCGGCCACGTTACCATCGCTCAGGGTGGTGTCCTCCCCAACATTCACCAGAGTATGTCATGCATTGCAATCATTTTCAGTACAATCCCACTGACATTTTTTCCAGACTTGCTGCCCAAGAAGACCACCAAGCCAGGCAAGGGCCCATCGCAGGAGCTCTAAGCGTACTTCTTCTTTCTTCGGCGCGGCGGTTATGGGTTGATTTTTTCCTGCAATGATAATGGGGTTCGGTCTGGGTCCTGGGTCTACGGCTTTTACTGCACAGGGGTTTGCAATACCAGAGCTGTATATTACATCCGTGATGGATGAGATCACGAGCTTGAATTAAAGCGAATACTTCATACTTCATTTTGAATTCTTACCCTTTGGTGATTTTGAATCGAACCGAACTGACTTTTAGAACATGTGATTTTGGATTGTTTGGTTGAATATGTCGGAATGTTTAGGTTTGGGGACGTTTTATGGCGTGCGGCATGTTTAAGCCACAATGCAGAGCCGCCGGCGCAAACTTTGCCAGTATCGGCTTCTTGGATTGCATGCCCAACAGCAGGTTCAATATCGAAATTCTTTAACAAGATTGAGTACGTTGAAATCCTTGGAATCGATATTAGAGAAATGTAGGCAATTCAAAAAGTCAAAAAAATTTATTCATAGATCGTGTTCAGATCAGAGCTCTAATGCTCCACGAGTAGAGGTCTGGCAATTTTATATCTTGGCATCATTGGTAAATACCTAGCAAATCACGATCACGCAATTGTAAGATTCAAGAAAAGGCCAGCAATAAAGTAGTGCATCAGAAAAGTGATTGACAACATGATTTTTCTAGCCCTAGTCTGGGTCCATAATTGTTCAGTTATGTACAAGTGCTTAATTCCTACACGTTGCCTAATTTGCCCTTCTACAATGTCATCTTTGGTGGAGCTACAAACATCAGTCTGTGACCCGAGGCAAAGCAGGGCGAAAGTGGATTACTTACGATCAAGAATCGGAGCGGGAAGGTTGCGTTCATACTTGCTCCCTGTTTCGATTATCATTAGCAAATCGCGCTCCGCGGCCGTAGAAACTCCGTTATCAAACTTACCACCTGGAGCTGTAGGTGGGCGGTATGGGTCCGGATGCTTCCACTTCTCGAGTATGTCTTCGGTCTCCTTGATCAACTCCTGTCGTCGTCGCGTTAGCCACGTCCAATACACCCAAAATGTAGAGTTTTGCGTCGTGCGTACCCGTTGCAATCGCGGTTCTGAGACATGCTTGTTGGCTTCAAAAAGTGAGCGAATGTATAACGCTTGGCCGCGCCAGAGGTATCTGTGAACCGTCCAGTCAAGTGAGAGCTTGAGGGAGCGCCTGTATAGGCGTCTGCGTAGTTGTCAGCGTGATGAATCTTGCGGGTGATTGTGTGTCGCGCAGTCGCTACCGCCGGGGGGGGACCAACAGGACGGTCGTCTTAGAGCTCATTTCGAGGCCAGATGCTTCTTTGCGGCCTCAATTGATCAATGCGTGCGTCCGGGATCGATGTTGAGGGACGCAATGCGGGCGAGGAGAGAGTGGTGGTGATGGCAGCTCTGGAGTCGACGTTGGGTCTTGGCGCGGCGATGTGACGACTTTGGTTTGGGCCGGGGCGCGGCTGGTGAGTTCCGGTTGGAGGGATGAGCTTTCTGGCAACTTGGGACGGGCATTTCTCTTCTTCTCCGCAGTCAACAAATTCCCTCATAATTGATTTCCTCTCCCATCCTCCATCCCCCATCCACCCATTCCCTCCCTTTGCTCGGCCCTACCCTTGTGCGCGCACTTCCTCTTCATGATGTCTGGCCAGCAGTGTCTCCGCCGCCTGGCAGCTTCGTCCTCGCCGATGCGATCGTTCCCATTGCTTCGCGCTTCATCTCGCACAGCTGCCAGGTTACCCTCCACGAGCAATGCTGCTCGCAGCTACACGGCCGTGTCAAGGGCGACATCTTCCGGGCTCCTTAGCAAGGCTTCAAGGTCGGCACACTCGTTGTATACGTATTACCAATTTAGCTAACAGTTCAACAGGAGACCTGGACAGCTAACAATACATCCAGTAGCTGCCCTCTCCCAGTCACGCACTTATGGTCAGCTTCTCTTCCCGCATACTCAATTGCCGTGCCACTGACTGGTACAATAGCCGATAGCATCGTCAAGGTTCCGCAAATGGCCGAGTCCATCACCGAGGGGACTTTAAAGCAGTGGTCAAAACGTAAGCAACCCGTTCCCACTCCAACTCAAGCTTTCATGGCCGGTGTAAAGTCTAGGCTTTGATCTAACGTATTCCGCAGAGGTCGGAGACTATGTTGAGCAAGATGAAGAGATCGCTACCATCGAGACTGACAAGGTACACAAGCACGCGCATGAATTCCCAGTGTAAACTAACACTACTAGATCGATGTCTCCGTGAACGCGCCTGAAGCCGGAACTATCAAGGAATTCTTGGTCAATGAGGAAGACACTGTGACTGTGGGACAGGACCTCGTGAAATTGGAGGCTGGTGGACAGCCTTCGGGTGGTGCAAAGGAGCAGGCTAAGGAAGAGCCAAAAGACGCAGCTCCCAAGGAGCAGGAGACCTCGTCGCAGCCTGAGGGAGGCCAGGAAAAGGAACAACCGAAGCAGGAGGAGAAGCCGCAACCATCCAAACAAGAGTCAAAACCTGAACCACCGAAGCAAGAGTCAAAACCTACACCTCCGCCATCAAAACCTGAGCCAAAGAAGGATGCTAAGAAAGATGAAGGCTCAAAGGAAACCGGAAGTCGTTCTGAGAATCGCGTGAGTGTGATATTCTCGCAATGGAAATGCCATCACTGACAGCAGCAGGTGAAAATGAATCGCATGCGCCTACGAATTGCAGAGCGCCTGAAACAATCACAGAACACCGCCGCTGCGCTAACGACGTTCAACGAAGTAGATATGTCCTCGATCATGGAGTTCCGCAAGCTCTACAAGGATGAGATTCTTAAGAAAACCGGTGTCAAGCTTGGGTTCATGAGCGCCTTCTCTCGTGCCTGTGTTTTGGCAATGAAGGAAGTTCCTGCAGTGAACGCCTCGATCGAAGGACCAAATGGAGGCGACACCATCGTCTACCGCGACTACGTCGATATTTCTGTAGCCGTCGCTACCGAGAAGGGTCTCGTCACCCCAGTTGTGCGCAATGCGGAATCCTTGGATATGGTTGGCATCGAGAAGACCATTGCAGACCTTGGTAAGAAAGCTCGCGACAACAAGCTCACCATCGAAGATATGGCGGGAGGCACCTTCACTATCAGCAACGGAGGCGTGTTTGGTTCGCTCATGGGAMCCCCAATCATCAMCCTGCCACAAACTGCTGTGCTCGGTCTGCACGCCATCAAGGATAAACCTGTCGCGATTAACGGAAGGGTTGAGATTCGACCTGTGAGTATACTCATCTTGATTACACTCTTACATCCTGCTTATCTGAACATAGATGATGTACCTTGCGCTCACATACGACCACCGTCTCCTCGATGGCCGGGAGGCTGTCACTTTCCTTGTCAAGATTAAGGAATTCATTGAGGATCCTCGCAAGATGCTCCTCGGTTAGAATTGTCGCCGTGTTCCCTTCTCTAGCAGTTAAAACCGATTTCCCATTCCCGTTCCCCTTTGTGCATTTCTGATTTCATCACACTGTAAATGTGCGGCCTGCAATAGATCCGCTTTCGGCATGGAGGGGAAACTGGTTTCTGGTGTAAGATTATGAGGGATGGGCAGTTGTATGAAAATGAGACATATTGGCTACTACTTGATCGTTCTTATGACTCTGTGCCTGTGATGTTAATGCAGCCCCAGTGTACCGACTAACGGCCATGCATGTACGTGCGTAGGAGGTGCTGTTCCTAAAAAAACTTCAGATCATCGCTACCAGAGCTAGACTCTTATGTAGTATCTTCAACAACATGCGCAAATCCAGCTTTTGGATCGTGATGGGTCGTAGTAATGAATTTTTGCCAGTTAAAACGCTCATGCGTCAAAGGTTTGGATGCCACTTGAGATGGCCGAGGCGCGCGCATGGGCGCAAGAAACTTACCCGGCAAGTCCGATCTGTACTAAACTCCAGTTGCCCTTACCACGTGTACGTTGCATCTTGCTAGTAATAGTTGCCATATTCCGGTTCTAGTGGTTATATCTTTCATCTAATTGTTTAATGGCTTTCATCCCCCCCCCCCTCGCATCCTTGATTCTTTCTATGATTGTTTGCTTCCATACGTAGGAAAACAAGTTGGTGGGTAAGATCTAGTCACCACTAGATACCTTCAATATTGCTCCCCAGAAATACAACGTCCAAGACCGAGAAAGTAGGAAGAATAATAAACCGACAAATTCCACAAATGAAAAAGATTAAAGGAACAGGTTTACGTAGAAATCTCACCACGCAAAACAGGTGGTCAATGAACCCCCGTAGAGGTGACGGGAGTGGAGTTAAACTCATTGACCTAATTGCTAACCATGTATTATTTCCAGGGGACTAAGAGGCAGGTAAGATGGATGAGGCATGTCCCGGAAGGAGAATTTATAGTCAATGATATTAATATCTTTCAAGTAGGTGATGATTGAACACACTGCGATGTATCCGCATGGAATCGATTAGAATGCATATCGAAGTACAATTTTAGATACATCTATTAGTCACATATAATCTGCCGACTTAAATACCCCAATGGTTCAGTACATGCACGGAAGCTTTCAACATATTGCGTGGCAATAGAATACCAGAAGTCTCCTATTATTCGGAGACGGATACTCGCTCATTGAATGGCCACGACTTCACATCTTTCTTGGATCTATGGTAGTGAGTCTCAGCCATGCATGAGGCGTGGGAAACTTACGGATTACTCCCGAAGACCGCCATGAAGCTAACCATATCTCGAAACATCCTCCAGTACCAGGTTCTCCCAAGACCCATTTGACATGACGTATCGGCATATTTGGCCATTTGCCTCGAACGGGCTACTCTTATCCTGGCATACTCCTTGAAAGCTGGCTGCTCTTGACTATGATCGCTGATAGGATACCGCAGGAGACAGTCTGCGAGAACAGCCGCATCTTCCACTGCAAATGAAGTACCCTGACCACTGCTGGGCATTAGGAGTCGTGCAGCATCTCCGATAGTGACTAAATTCCCGCTTTGAATCTCCCCCTCCTCCCAGACATGCTGTCGGAGAGGGCTATGTATGATACGAGTAGATGCGGCAATCATGCGGCCGAATGAGCCGGTGACGGGGTGGTATGCTCCGGCATGTCGTTCCAGAAGTTCGATTGTGTGAGACTTGGGATAGATGCCCGGCGCGATTGCGGCTTGCCACCCCTGCACTGATTCCTGCTGACTGCTAGTTGCCGGTGGAGGGTTCGGTTTTCCTAATACATGTGGATCTTCTGATTCAGCCAATTGCAGGTCCCATCGTATGATGCCTCCGGGCAGGGGAGAAGATGAAAGGTGCCCACGATCGAACCAACATGCGTGTGTGTCCTCCATTGCGTGACGGGGCAGGTTTCCAGTAGGTAAGACACAGTCCTCTAGTTTCGACAGGCCATAGATATTAGTCGCGTTCTTATAGTCCGGGAGCCATCTCTCCTCAGCAACGTCCTGACTATATCGCAATTGCAGGATGTGTTTTCTCGTGAGTGACCACGCTCCTTCGGCACCAACAACCACGTCCAGATCAAATGCAGAGCCGTCATCGAAGGTGGCTCTTGTTCTCCCTCCTTCTAGATTTTGGAGGCCTTTTAGTCTTTTCCCTCTCTGGATCTCTCCCCCAAGACTGGATAAGCGACTAGTAAGCACGTCTACCAACCTCCCACGCTCCATCAAACGCATGTTGCTCTGCACATCTTGCGACCAGGAAATGCACACAGCCCTGCCGAGAGGTTTATGAGCGGATACCGTTGCATGCTGCACATCTTGCTCCCGAGTGGAACCGCCGTTTCCTTCGTGGTATACTCTCCACATGCTTAGCCCCTCTAAGTCATGACTTGCATCCTCAAGCTCCTTCTGTAGGCCTATTTGGTAAAGCGGATACAGGCCGTTTGGCGATATCCCAATGGCCGCACCTCCTGACTGTTGATAGTCGTTATCACCGCCAGTCTTGCGGGATTGCTCGAAAATTATGGGCCTATACAAAGCTGAGAGACGAGGACGGAAAAGAATCTGGAGGGCTAATGCTGGACCGGCAATTCCACCCCCAATGATACCAATAATTTTTCGTGAATCCGACGAGGTGCCCATATAGCTCTTGGAAATTCGACTGATGGGTTTCATGACAGGCGACCGCACGACAAACATGCTGCCGCGGGATGAACTGGGGCTAGAAATCGGGTATGCTGTCTAGAGGGATGAATACCTTTGGATACGTGCATTAATAACTTTGGCGACACCCCATCGGGACACCGCGACGAACAGCAGCGGATCTAAGTCTAATTAGGAATAAATATTGCAGGATGCCCCTAACACAGTCTTACCGGCTTGGTAATGACGAGACAGGCGCAGGCCAGCTAAATGGGGAATTTGAATCATGGGACTCTTATCGTTTAAACTGTAAGCCTAATAAGATAGGGCCAGTAGCTCTGTAACTGGGCTGTGGTGATAGGCGTAACAAAGTTTAGGGTTGGTTGTTTTGCGTTTCAAATAGGCGAAATTCCTGTTCGGGGGATGCCGCTTTCGCGTTTATCTGGTCCGCTGAATTGCAAACACACACATGTATTTAAGGGTCACCAAGAAGTAAACACAAAACACAATAGGTAAAGTATGTATTAGCAATCTTAAATTGTGCATCACGTGTCATCGGGATTCAACACACCCTGCCCAAGCATATTCACCTAATCATGCATAGCGGGGGATCTGTCCTGCCTTTTCTCTTGGTAACCCGGTGTGAGGAATGGCCATTTGCGGAGGATGTGGCCCCATCCAATATGTGTTGGGGACTTGGCTATTTTGTGGTATGTATGACTGGTGGCTGTGCTGCGTTGGATTTGGATTTGGATTTGGATTTGGATGTGGATGTGGATGTGCATACGGGTTCGGGTTTGGATTCTGTACGATTCTTCCATCTTTGATCATGGTCATGACAATGTTTGCTGCCAATATCTCCGCCTCTTTGCTCGAACTTCCCGAGTTTCTTCTGTGTGTGTCCACACATGCCCAGACAAATAAGGCAAAATGTAGAATCAATCCCACGAATTGACAAGCTACCCCAGTCATCTCGGTACCTGCGCGATGGCTCTTTGAGTCCCAGAGACCGTTCACATAAGCATCTTCCTCGGCGCAAGAATTGAAACCATATCCCTTGTATCGTTTATGGTATTGTCCATCTATGCTGCAATCTCGTCTCACTCGGAAATAGGTATCATACTCCGTGGCATTCCACACCCAGGTTCCGTTGTTCGCTTGGTAGTAGTACCCGTAGGGAGAATAGCGACCGATTATTCCATCTTCGCCGAATTCGAGGACAGAGAGAGCGCCCATAAGAGCGAACAGCGCGGTGGCGATATATGCGAGCCAGAGTATGAGATCTAGGCCGACGGCAACGCCAGGATGAACGGGGGCGTTTGGGCGACGGAGGAAAAGTACTACGATGCAGAGGCTACACCAAATCACAGAGGTGCCAAAGGTGATTAGTGTCCAGACGATCGTCCAACGATCATCGAGTTGCTGTGCGTACGGGCCTCCAGCCTTTGTGGAAACCGCCCATGCCATGCATCCAATGCCTATTATACTGATGGTGACAAGGAGTCCGCGCAGAGTCAGCTTCCATGCCCAATGCTGTTCTCCCAAGTCAAGCCTTTGCCGTAGAGTTTGAGGTGGTTGATTTGCAACCTGTGACATATTGTCCATCTTTTGATTAGGGGTTTGAGAGGGTCTTTTTTTCACAAAGGAAGGGACGCGCAAATATGCGCTCTAGGCCAGAGGCCGGTAACCGAGGGCAAGAAGATAAAAAGAATGCAATAAGGCCGGCGAGAGAATGGATTCGAGGACATGAGGAAAACGGAAATGTACTTTGAGCTGAAGGATTCTATTTCGCAAATCAGGGCTTGGCATCGGAGTTGGATGCCGAAGTTTGCCCCTTGTCTACAAATGTTGTGGATGGTTGAGACTCTGCAGACTTTGATTCTCCAACTTAAGGCAGTGGTCCAGGGGAAGGCCCCGAATGAAGACGGAATGACGAAACTAGTTTTCCCTAGACAGTTCGTATAGTAGTTCTCGCGTAGCGCTCAAATTCTTGGAATCATTGTAAATCGCCGCGATTAAGCTTGAATCGATAGTAGGGAACTCGCGTCGCAATTTTTCTTGATTTGTATCGTCCTCACTCTGAGGTTTCGACGACTCAAAGGACTGCAATGTTTCAACTTGCTCCGCCCGTTCTTGTCCTTGGGGAAGGAGATTCGTGTTCGCGTCAGCGCGCTGCGCAGGGTGTTGAGGTGGTTCTCCGGAAGACATCTCGAGTAGGATGATTGGTATCTGTGGGAATGGAGCAGATGCGAGTGACGAACAGGAGCTTAGGTATCACGGTGTTTAAAAACCAAAGTGGTCCTTGTCAGGTTTCGAGAGGGTGCTCTTGAGTAGAGAGGATGGATACACCGGATGACGTATGCCTTGGTCGGGGTAAGACGGCTCCGAGCATATGGCCTTTTCTAAGCCGGTGCTCCGAGTGACCGGAAGTACAACGGCTGTGTTTGATACCTCATCGGATTACAAATTTCGCACTCAGGCATGATCGCGAAGATTTTGACCAGTATGCCTTGGATTGGCAATGCATTGCACGAAGCAGAATGTGCAATTTATGTCGAAACACAGACGAAGAAGAATTATCGAGGTAACTCGTCTATCTCAAGAAGGTGTTTCAAGCATGGTATGATCATGCACGCAGGTAACATCATCCCTAATGTGTTGGAGAACAAAACAATGGATCATGGTACAGATTCGGTTTATTTCTTTCCCTATCACCCTATGTACAATAAATTGGTGGGTTCAATTACTACCAACGAAACGTAATAGTAGGAGGATGCATATCTCTATTCCGAACATTGAGGCAAGCCGCGTCTCTCCTGCCGCATTCGTTCATCTTGTTTTGATCATTAACCTCAGCAGAAGAGGACTGTGCCTTACTTGAGTGCTTCAAATTGCTGGGGCGCTACCAGTGCATCCGTTGCGTTTTGAGCTGATAGCGATATCATCGTACCAGAAGGTGTTAGTGTCTCCACCGTACGATTCCCAACCGAAGTATACGGCGGTGATTTTTGGCTTCGAGCTGCTCCTCTGCCATTGACCAGCGTTGCTATTGGTGGTGCCTGTCTTGACGGTAAGACCATCAATAGCTTTGTCGTTCAGCCACGTTTCGACCGTGCCATCGGTGCCCAGATGGTATTCGAAACATTGCCAGCTGCCAGTGGGTAGGGCAGCGGACGCAGCAATGCCTTGCGGTGATAGGTCGGGGAGCGTTGCATCGTCAGACTCGCGATTATACATCAGGATCTTGCTCTGTCCGCCAATGCGGAGATGTTTTTTGGCACCCTGAGCGGAGTCTGGCATGGTGATGAAGGAAACATGGGAGTCAGTGAGAGCCTTGGAGGCTTTTCTATATGGATCTTGTTGTCAGATTCTTCATCTCCTGTCAGTTTGGACATGTCACCACGAAGACTTACACCCAAGTCCTAACATAGACATCCCCACTGGGAACCTTGGTCGTGCCGAAGAACACGTGTCCACAGTAACCACCTGCGCCGTCAACCCTCACAGAGTTCTTGCCGCTATGGGCAGTGGAGGTGTCAAGGGTGATTTTACCACCCTGGTTGCAGTCCGGCGCGTATGTCGGCCACGCGCTAGCATCCAGACCACCTTCGAAATCTTCAGTGACTTGAGCAAGAGCAAGTGGAGCGAGGGCTGCGAGGGCGAGAAGAGCAGTTGAGCGGATCATCGTTGCTCTGAGGTTGCGGGATCCAGTGGCTGCGGGTCGGACGGGGGAAGGTGAATATCCGGGAAAGGACAAGACGAGGTATTTATGTGCTTAAATGCGCGACGTTGATCCATTTCACTCCGTTTCGCTCTTGGAATGGTTATTTAAATGTATCATCTCGTGCTGTATAATTTGGCACTTCGGCCCACGTTTCCTCAACGGATATATTAAGGCGAAGCAAGATGCCGCACTTTAAAAGCGTCTGAAGCACTGCACTGATACAGATTCTGATATATGGCGCACGATCAAACAAAGCTAGTAAAGAGTGAATAAAATGAATTGAGAATATTGCGATAATGAGAAGGTGTTCGTATAATAAAGTGTGGATGTAACAGACCGACCTTTCACCTAATAGGCTTGTCAAGGGTAGTTACTAGACAGGGATTAATAAACACATTAGGGTGATGAGTAGGAGTTACCTCCTAGCAACCTATATAGGAGCGGGAAAAAGTATCTCTACTCTAGACCTAAGGTCTTCATAGTATTAAAACTACTAATTATATAATATAAATAGTAGTTAGAATAAGTATAGTAATAAGAATAGTAGTATAGTAAGTAATAGTTTAATAAGTAAAGTTTTAATTTAATATAGAGTTATCTAGAGATTTTATATAGCTTTATAATAAATTAAATCTATTTATTACTATATAATTCTATTAATTTAGATTTAGTTACTAATTAATAATTAGAAAAAAAAATTATAAAGATTATAGAAAAATTATAAGTATAGAATCTTTATAGATTTTATAGTTATAACTACTAAATTAGTACTATTAATTAGTTTATACTAGTTTATATTAGTTTTCTATTAGTATATAGAAATAATAGATTTAAATAGATTTAGATTAGAAATCTTATAGATTATATTTTTATAATTTTTCTTATAAATATAAAATCTATAAGGATTCTATCTTTATAATTTTCTCTATAATCTTTATAATTTTCCTATATCTTTATAATTTTCTTATAATTTCTAATTATAGAATAACTAGTTAAGCTACTATAGTGATATTTATATAGTTTAGTTCTATTTTTAGTCTAGTTTTATTTAGTGTTAATCTTATTACGTAATCTTGAATATTTATTAAGATATTTTAATTTTCTATTATTTATAATTAAATTTAAATTTAGCCTAAATATATAAAAATACCTTATAATAGAAGAACTACTAAAATATAGATTTATAATATATAAATTATGTAATAGGCTAGTTATAACTACTAAATTAGTACTATTATTTAGTTTATATTAGTTTCYTACTAGTATATAGAAATAATAGATTTAAATAGATTTAGATTAGAAATCTTATAGATTTCTAATTATAAATTAGTAACTAAAATCTAAATAATAGATTTATAGGATAATAATAGTATCCTAAGGCTATTAGTAGATTTATTTATTATAAAAGTAGATAGAATTCCTAGGTAAATAACTATTAAATTATAACTTTATTTATTATAACTACATCCTACTATAATACTATTCTTACTACTATACTTATTCTAACTACTATTTATACTATTTAATTAGTAGTTTTTATAGGTTATAAGCCTAGAAAGATTTAATCTAGTATTATAGTAACTTTATAAGTTCTATTATATAAAACTTTCTTTATAAAAGACTTTTCTATAGCTATTATAGCTATAATCTTTTTACTATACTATTATAACTATAATCTTTTTATTATACTATTATAACTTAATAGTACTAATACTCTTATACTTATAAAGTCTATAATTAGTTATTATAACTAATTATTAACCTAGTATTAGGCCTCTAGTAACTATTAATTTATTAATAGGATAAAGATAGTAGTTTTACTTTATAATAAAGTAGAAAAAATAGTACTATCTAAGAGTCTATCTTATAAATCTCTATCTACTATACCTATAGTAATATAAGATAAATATAGTTAACTAGTAGTTAATATAGTATTATATAATCTACCTACTAGAACTAAAAGATATATAAATAAGCTATATTTTTATTCTAAAAAACCCTAAATAATTAGATATAATTATTAGGAAAACTACTAGTACTAGTCTACCCTAATAATTCTAATTATAAAAGGCCTATTATTATAAGGGTAATAGTAATAGAGGGATTTTCTAGATATTAATATTACTAAAAATTAGACTTTACTACGTTTTTTAGTAGTTTATAGAAACTACCTTTATTTATAATTATAAGATAAGCTTATAGCTAGAATTATACTAGTTATAATAGTAACTATTAGCTTATCTTATAATTATTATAAAGTTAACTTATAAATAAACTTATAAATCTATAATAACTTATTATAATTATTTATAATAATTATAAAAGTTAATTTTTAGATTATAAAAAAGTTATAATTTATCTATAATAATACTCTAAATAGTATTATTATTAAAATAGAAATATATTTATTACTAGAGACCTAGTAACCTCTAAAATAACTATTCTAAATAAATAAGAATATTCTAGTACACTAGATTAAGTTATTTTAGAAGGACTAGCTTTCTCTATTATAATAAAAATATTAAAAATATCTATTAATGTTGAATAGACTATCTCTCATCTATGTGTACGATTAATAGCTTATAACTAGTCACTATACTTGCGTATAAGAGGTATCTTTTAATAGGTAATTTAGTTAATTACTTACTTATATCCTATCTATAGAGGAAAGGGGTAACTATTAATACTAAAACACGGCACTATATGTAGTCACATAAGAAGTCATATAATACCTAGTATTAACTAAACTACTACGTATAGACACTAGTAATTCTTTCTTTTTAGTTAATACCTACGTACGTATAGTGTCTCCCTATCCTATAGATCTAATCACGTACGTTAATCCTACGTACGTTAATTTCTATCTCTCTACCTATTCTCTACCTTACTATACTACCTATCTACTTAGAGGTGTAAATAGTTAATCTATAAATAGAGAAACCTATAGGTAGTAGAAGTAGCTAGTATTATATAGTATAGCCTTTCTCCTAGTATAGTATGCTCTATTATAGAGCTGCCTAAAGGCGTGCTACTAGGTATTATAAAGTAGGTAGTAGTAAGTTATAATCTAGTAGCTCCTAGTTAGCTTAATTAGCTATTTATACTAGCTAAATCTATGTAGGATTACTTAATCTCCTTACGCCTTATAGTTCTTAATAGGTTTATATAGAGGCGTTATATTATAAAGCTAGAAAGTAGTAACTACTAGGTAAGGCGTGTAGTAAGCGCTAGGTAGTAGCTAATTAGGTATAAAGTTAGGCTAGGTGCTTACTCTTAACTCTCTCTCTTTTAACCTATTAGTCCTCTCTTTATAGTATGTGATTACGCTTCTCTTTCTACTTTACTTCTATTCCTATGCTCTTATTTCTACTATTTAAGCCTATTCCTATGTCTATATAGTATTAACTTTAGTATAGATTTAAATCTTAATCTAAATCTAATCTAAATCTAATCTAAATCTAATCTAATTTAATCTACTTTATATAGGCACTATAGCCCTTATTCCTACTAGCTAGCCTAGCCTTACTTTTACTAGTGCGCTCTTTAGAGCTCTTATTTCTACTATTAAAAGAAATAAGATTTAAGTCGTCTTACCTACTAGGTAGCTAGGAAACTAGTAGTTAATATAGGCTCTCTATATTAATATACGTATTCTAAGAGTCTTTTCTTTCTTATATAGACTACTAACTTAGTATAGGCTAAAGAATCTACTATAGTAGTAATACTATTATATAATGTTACTATCCTAGTAAATCTAGGTACTAATTTATAGTATTTTATTATAAAGATCTTCTACTAGGAGGGTTACTTTTATGCGCTACTTATATAAAGTAGGAGGCTTTTAGAGCCTACTCTTTATGCTTAGTACTATAGAGGCAGACCTAGTGCGAATTCTTTTAAAGAGTATCGTACTATTATATTAAAATATCAATTAAGTTACTTATAAAGGAACTTCTACGTACGGCTAGAGCCTATATTATATATGTAATAGAAGCTTACATAGCCTTCTAAGATGTCTAGAAAGATATTAGCATATTAAGACTTATAGATATTAAGGTAGTAGCATAGTTTAATAAAAATCTATATTTTATCTACTAAGATATTATATAGTTTACTAGTATAGTTATTCTCTTTYTTCTATACCTTCTAGAATAGAATTAGCTTCTCTAGTTAGACTCTCTTACTAGTAAATTCTTATATAGGTAGAAGTATATATAGGTCTTATAGAATCTACTATAGAAGAGGTAGAGGAAGTAGAGCATATAGCTTATATAGTAGCTATACTAAGGACTAGCTCCTAATATTTAAAGGCGTTTATATAAGAGGTAGCTACTTATAAGCTATTAGTATTACTCTTAGAGTTAGTTCACGTGATAGCTAGCGGCTAGAAGAGGTAGAACCTTCTCTCTCTATTACGTATAGTTATTTAATAGGTATATATAGCTAGAGATCTTCTATATAGAGTAGGATTAGTACTAGAGGCCTAATACTATATTCCTATTTATAAAAACTACTAATTAAATAGTATAAATAGTAGTTAGAATAAGCACAGCAGCGAGAATAGTATTATAGTAGGATATAGTTATAATAGATAAAGTTATAATTTGATAGTTATTTACCTAGGAATTCTATCTWGTTTTATAATAAAATAAATCCACTAATAGCCTTAAAATACCGTAGTTATCCTATAAATCCGTTATTCGGATTTTAGTTACTAATTAATGATTAGAAATCTATGAGATTTCTAATCTAAATCTATTTAAATCTATTATTTCTATATACTAGTAGAAAACTAATGTAAACTAAATAATAGTACTAATTCGGCAGTTATAACTAGCCTATTACATGATTTATCTATTATAAATCTATATTTCAGTAATTCTTTTATTATGAGGCATTTTTATGTATTTAGGCTAAATTCAAATTTGATTATAAATAACAGAAAATTGAAATATCTCAACGAATATTCAAGATTACGTAATAAGGCTAACACTAAACGAAACTAGACTAAAAATRGAACTAAATCATATAAATATCACTATAGTAGCTTAACTAGTTATTCTATAATTAGAAATTATAAGAAAATTATAAGGATATAGGAAAATTATAAGGATTATAGAGAAAATTATAAGGATAGAATCCTTATAGATTTTACACGCCCCCGTAATCTATATAATTTATATAGATTATAAAATAGTTATTTTTATATTTTAGCTTATTTTCTAATGTTTTTATAGTATTTTTAGATTTGCCGGGTAAGTTTTTTTTTAATATTTGCCAGGTAAGTTTATGATATTTGCCGGGTAAGTTTATGATATTTGCCGGGTAAGTTTATGATATTTTTGTGATATTTGCTAGGTAAGTTTTAATAATATTCTAGTACTTTTCAAAGTTATTATATAGTATTATCCTATAGCTTAGTCATACTATAGGTAGTATATAATAAAGTTTACTTAGTAGTTAGATTTAAATTATTAATAGGTTTTAGAAATACTATTTAGCCATCCTAGTAGTAGACTAATAGGAATATAGAGAAACCTAATAACTATATTCTATTATTTAGGTTCTTAATAAAAGAGAGACTAATAGGATCTATAGTACTAGCAACTATAGGCTTCCTAGTAGTTAATAATATAAATAGTAAGTATTTTTATATTATTATGAACTAGTAATAGTTCACYATTCGTTTATAGCCCRGCGGCTATATAATTAATTATTTAATTAATTTCTTTTAATCCTATAGTTTCTAGAAAGTATTTTAACTTAGTAGAACTAGTAGATTTAGTTAAAATATCAGCTAGTAAGGTATCTGAATGCTGATATTTTAGGTAAATTATTTTATTATTTAGTTTTTCTCTAATAAAATAGTACCTAATGTCTACGTGCTTAGTTCTAGCGTRGTAGGTAGGATTTTTAGCTAATTCTATAGCAGATAGGCTATCTGTATAGATTAATTTAGTATTATTAAATATTTTAGAATTATTAAATAGTTTTAATTCTAATAATTCTTTAATAAAACTATTTAAATACATATTTTCTTTTATAGCTTCYTTATAAGCTATAAATTCAGCTTYACAGCTAGATAGAGCTACTGTTTTTTGTAATTTTGATAGCCAGCTAATAGTACAATTAGTACTATTTTTATTATTATTATTAATAGTAAAAATAGTACCTGTAGTACTTCTACGGGTCTTATAGTCACCCCCCYAATCAGAATCTGTAGAACCTACTAAATTAAGGCTTAAATTTAGTGTTTTTAGAGGATCTGATTGTTTATAATTATTTGAATTTAAATTATAATTATTTAAATTATAAAATAAAACTAGATTTTTAGTTTTATTTATATATCCCTATAGGTAGTCTAGCGTTTTAAAATGTTCTATACTAGGATTTGACATAAATCTAGCTAAATAGTTCGTACTATAAGCTAAATCAGGCCTAGTGAATATAGTAATATATATTAAAGATCCTATTTGTTTTTRATAATTTTTAATAGCTATTTTACTAGCTAGTTCTTTATTATTTTCTAATTTAATATTAGGAGGTAAAGGCGTATCTCTTAGTTTTAAATTAGCTTTATTAAATTTATTTAATAATTTATTTATAAAGTCTTTTTRTGTTAAATAAATAGAATTATTATTTCTATTTCTATTTACTTCTACACCTAGAAATTCTTTAATTTCTCCTAGGTTCTTTACTTCTATATTAGAAATATTTATAAAGTCTTTATATAAATTATTAATAAGATTTATATTACTAG